>VZSV01000031.1:1481922-1495911 GCA_013398735.1 Nothocercus julius
TGCAGGGGTTTTTTTTTTTTTTTTTTGACATCTTAGTTAGACACTTGCTTTGTTGTCCTTTTTTCAGATCCACCTACATTGCCTGTTTTGTCTGAAAGCTTTTTATCCATGTGTGAATGAGAACTGGTTCCTTGAAAGCCCAGTGTGGTGGCAGCCTATTTCTGGACACCAAACTTCTGCTTCCATACAGGATTTTGATTCAGTTATGACTGAACACAATTACAGAAATCATTTAATTATATTATTTAAATCTTCAGGTTAAATTATAGGAAGTTTGAAAGTGATGGTTTTTATATTATAAAAAGCCACAAATCACAACAAAATGCACAGATTGGGAAAAAAAATGGTCATTTTGTATCAAAATTACTGTTTTAATGTGTTTACTTTTAGAGGAATTATCAAATTTAAGATTCCAGGACTCTTAGCTTCTATAATATGGTCTCTTATTCTAATGAGATTATAAATTATTTTGTGTTAATATAGATATCCAAGTCCAAATATTTCTGTCATCCAGTGTTACAAGGCTGGCAAAAATAGGAATATAGATAATATAGCTACTTAAATAATAATTTGATTCATAGTAAGGAGAAAAGGAGAAAATTAAATTCTGACTCCAACATAGGCATGAGAAGGAGTACTGTAATTGAATTCAAAGGAAGCAGGATTTCTCCATGTATCAATATGAAAAATTACAGAATGGACAATGTACTAAAATATAGAAGCCTTAACTATATTACAGAGATTGCTTAGTGAATTTATATTGTAGTAAAAATGTCCTGTTACATTCTTAGCCAAAGACAAGTGGTTTGCATTATGTGAGTGGCAGTTTAATATCAAAGTGTTCTTTACACTTTCCAATGTTATCTATTCAGATCCCTTAATGCCATTAACTTTCAGCTAATAGACTGATGAAAATAAAAAGCTTTCTTCTCCTAATTATAACAACAATCTGCTGCTCTTACAAGGAGAAGTCTCCACTGCTGGAAGGCTGATTCACATAAGCTTGAACACTTTGCTTTACTCTCTGTCTGCTTTTTTTTCTGTAAGCTGGTTTGCAAACGTATACATTTTCTGCAGTGCATAGTAAAAAAGAGAGGTAAGTGTCATTAAGTAGGTTAAGACACCTCGCTTGTGCTATGCATGTGTCAAAATTTAAACATGGACTGTTTCAATTTTCTCTGACTGCAGAGGCAAGTAATAGTAGCCATGAGTCTCGTATTGGTCTAGCTGAGAGTCTGGAATCAGAGAAGAAGACAGTTGTACCACTTGTGGTCGTGTCAGCCCTGACTTTTATCTGTCTAGTGATTCTTGTGGGTATTCTCATATACTGGAGGTAAGTAGTTTGTTTCTTTGTTTGTTTCAGTTGTAAAGAGCTCTGAACTTGCAAAAGTGATTGGAGTTACTGAACTGAGCAGGCTCGATAATCTAGTCAACAGACTAGATCCTGTCTTTCCCAGGGTCTTCGTGTTTCCTGCATGTGATGTAGTGGCATAAAGAAATGAGAGCAATGGTTTCTTTCCAAAGTGCTTGGCTACAGTTCTCCTTTTTGGTTGCAAAGGATGAGCCGTTTCAAATAATTTAATAATATTGAGAGATTTGAATGAATACATTTTTCATGATTATTAATGCCTAGAAAACAAATGAATTCAGGGAGCAGTGGGGAAAGGGGTGGCGGGGAGGAGAAATAATTAGCATGGATTCCTTTCTATATTTCAAAAAAAAAAAAATTATCAATTTAAGACAAGAATTGTGGTCCTCAACAGCAATAAGCAATTCATAAAGAGCTGTAGGTGTATGCTGTAGCTCATACTGTATGTGAACTAGGAATATAATAGCGTATAATTGCTTAAGATCAGTTACTTATGTAAGTAAGATTATGTTAGACTACTTATGTTACTTACTTATGTTAGATTACTTATGTAGCCCTTACCATATCAAGTGACTAGAAGGTTGTTCCTAATACGGAATTCTTACAACCTCAGAATCAAAATTCGTTCCTCCATTATTCAAGCCATTCCGCAGGTAATTAAGGGTTAACATGAGTTTCATGTGCACGTTTATTTAGTTTCCCTTATGGGTTTGTTTCTCCATGGTTTGCTAAGTTGGTAAGAAGATAAGACAGAAGTTAAAGAGAAGGGATAGTAGTGGGAAACCCTAATAACATAACCAGTGGGGATAAAAGACTGGATCTATCCTACGAAATAAAGTTGGCCAGGGACCATTCTTCAGCCCTGAGGCCATACGGCTAACGCCTCTTCCCTCAAAACACAGGGGCTGCATACAAATAACCTCCTAGGAATTGTCTCTGACTGGTGCTAACCCTAAATTATGGATAGGATTGTGTGGAAAAAGCAAGTTGGCCCAGGAAAAAAACAATCCAGGAAACTTGTTAGCAATGTGACAGCATTATGAGTTGGCTGAGAGTGCTCAAGCTTTTACTTTCTTTGTTTGTAAAGAGAGTTTGAGGCTCCACGCAGAACTCTAGAGCTAGAGGGAAGGCAAGCTAATATATCTTGCAGATGCTACCAGGAGTGTTTCTTTGTGTTTATTTATTTATTTTCCTATCCAATCTTGTTTAATCTCAAATGTATATCTTGTGGAGAACCAGGAAGCAGTGCACAGTCAGTCTGCCTCAGCCATTACTCGAATCATTAGGTTATGGGGTCAGAGCTGTGCTTACTGACTTTTCTCCTTGTCTCCCAACATAACAAGTAGCTAATTATAAGAAGAATTGTCGTTTCTTAATTTATTTCTAATTGGATTATTATACTCTTCTCACAGTATTAACCAGTTAACCACTTTCATATTTGGGAACTTCTCTTTTTTTTTACATTATGCAACATGAGCATTCATCTTCCAAAGAGGTTCATCCTTGAAGCTAAATAGTATTTTAAATCCCTTCAACATGCCAAAGAACACCATCCATTTTAAGACCCAGATTGTACAGTGCAGTTTTTGTAATCCTACACATGTTACAAGCTTGTTTTTGTCAAATAACATTGTGCTCATTTTGTATTCTTTCTCTGGGAATGAACAATTCAGTAACATAGGTCTTTCAAAATAAAACAAAAATCCCGTTAGCAATAATATCTTCTTGAAGTTGATTTTAATCTTTCCTGTATTTCTTGTGTACTACAAAATAAAATATGGAGCTCTTTTTTTGTTAATCCTCCATAAAATTTTCTCAGGCATTATGATAACATCAGTAACATATTTCTTATTTCAGAGGAATGAAATATAAATAGCATGTATTGTAGGTAAGACTTTGTGGCCTTGTTTGAAAATGTGGGAAAAATCAGAACATTAACTTTAGTTTTTAGGGGGGGGTTGTGCTTTAAAAATATATTTTTAAAATAAGCATTTTTATGGATAATTGTAGCTAATTTTGAAATGTTTTGTATAAGCTATCAGCCTTTTTCTTCACAATGCATTTGAAAAACTTTCTCTTTTGCACTCCATAAAGTTCATAAAAAGTTAAGGTTTGCAGAGGTATCATATATTCCTTTGGCAACAGTATTTATAAAAACTGCATTGATATATGCTAGTTGTGTAAGTGAGGGAACAGTACTCTGAGGTTTTTTTACCATTATCTCCTGATTTGCGTATGAAAAAGCTGTGTTCTTTTTTTTAAAAGGTTTATAAAAGCAAATAATTAGCATGAGGTACAATTTTGTTTTTTGAAGGTTAAAAACAGCAAAATTATTTTGTTCTTCACTGAAATCACTTGTAGCCGAAGAATAATTCTGTACCATCTGTTGTTTGGGTTTGTGTGTTTTTTACATGAAATTGTTAATCAGCAGTTGAGGAAATTCCCCGATCTCTTCACTATCCCATTAAACACAAGTCCAATCTTTCTGTGATAAAATATTCATTTATCTGATAGGGATAAAAGAATTTAATGGTGATATTGTCTAAAAAATGTCTAATTTCAGGTAGTAAAATAAAATACACAGTTTTAAACTACTCTAGTTTTGTCTATCAAATCTTCTGTAATTCAAGCAATTCCAGCAATGTCATTTTCCTTTCATTTCTCTAGCCTCCTTAAGATTACAGTGGAATAAACAAAAAGATTCTTTTGCCTATTTAATGGCCTTGTGTTCTGGATAGATTTTTTTCTACAGCTTTAGAGAGAATTTTCTATTCAAACTTAGAGTCTTTCCATCTTTCTATATATCTGTCTACTTGACTGAGTCCTTCTAACACAGATGAATGAGGAATATTTGAATATCCTTGCTCCGTTCTTTTAATTTTTTGGTGGCATTGTCATTCCGAATTTGCTGAATTAACCTTATCTGTTAAGATGTTTGAACTTGAAAGTATCTCTGTTCTGACATATACTGGAAATTGCTTAAGTGTATCTGTTCTGTTTTGAAACAGTTCAAAGAGTTGATGAATGAGACTGAATCTGAAGGCATGATTTGTAGAGGACACCAGGTTATTTGTGCAATTTAATTTCCATAACAGTTATCTTAAGTGGGGAAGGGAAAATAGTAAAATAATAGATGGCAGCGGGAGTTGAGCCATCCAAGATTTTTGTGTATATTTGAATCTCAGTAAGACATAAATTCTTATAACATGGTGAACAGCAAACTGCTAATACAGTTCACTAAATTTCTGTCTATAGGCACTGAATATCTTCCAGCTGTCACAGAGCCTCCTAGAAGCTGTATGACAGCAGTGCTTCAGAAATTATCGACCCAGTGGCAGACAACACCCTGAGCAGTCATTTGCGACTGTCTCCTACTATCCTACATCTTTGAAACATAGCTACTAGGGAATGTCCATTTTGTTCTCCGTAATTTAAGCTTGTACCTTGAGTCCTGTGTTAGTGTTACAGAAGGAGAGCTGGGAGTCTTCTATAGGGATATGTAAACTCAAACCTACAAAGACATGATAAAAAATGAATTTAAACTTACATGGATCACATTCATACACCCAAGAAAGAAAAAAAATGCTCACCTATGTAACATCCAATTATAATTAAATGAGTTAATAATACTTAAAAATTAAAATTCCAGCCAACAATTGGAAATCATTTAAAAGTAAACTCTAGTAAATGTTTTGAAATGCCTATTGTATAGGTACAATTGTTTTGTTCCAAACAGTTCATGCTTAAGTGTTTATTCAGATCTAGTATCCCTCCTGTTGAACTGATGAGCTGTTGCTGCATGGCTTCCTGTATAGATATGGAGTGTAATTAATTCAATGTTTTAGAACTGTCTTGTGTTTAAACTATGTGTTTGAAGAAGTGCAGTGTCTAAATTATGAATTACAGTTTTAGGTTGGTGATCTAAATGCTGTGATATAAGGTGTAAATTAAATAATTGGGTTAACATTGAGTGATGGGACCTTTGTCTGCAAGTTTGAAACAGTCATCACTTTTTTCATTAACGATGAGTGATAATTAACAGGAGACAAGATTATTAACATTAGATTTAGTCATGAAGGCTTTCACTGATGATGCAGAAGCAGATGGAGTACCTATTTATGAGACTTATTATAGGTTAAATCAACTGCTATGAATTTGTCTCCCAAATGTGTTAAGGGTGTAATTTATTTTCAGCCACAATTAACTTGTTAAAGATTAAAGAGGCAGTGGCTCAATGAGGGATAGTGAATGCACAGCATATTACAAGTACATTTTAAGCAAGGCTTAAGATGTGAGAAACCATTACACTAATTAAATTATTTTTAGCTTATACTTTTTTTTCATGCATACAGACAACTCTATAATGTTATTGCATGAACTTTATGTATGACTGTTGTTCAAAAGCATTATGTTCTTCGATGGAGGGTTTTTTTAGTGTGTGTTAATGTTGGTTGGTATGTTTAGTTTATTGCTGTTATTTTAATAAATATACTAGATTTGAATTCACAGTGCGCAGTGCACTGGGGGTCAAACCTTCCAAAAGTCTTTAGTGATTTGAAGCATTTGATATTTGTCTGTCTTTCATACCTGTTTTTAACATCCTCCTGAGGCTGCCTCTTGGGTACTGTACAGCACTGAGAGACAGCCTCTCCAACTGCAGTAGCCATTCGAGGTGCTCATTCTGCGGGGTGCTAGCCTTAGGACCTCTAAATTTAGAAAGATATTCCCTCACACATCCCGAATGTGATCCTTTTCCACATTCAAAATGTCAGTTTCTAAATGAAGCAAAGTACATAATGGACAGTCCTATTCCAAATCTATCATGGAAAATCAAAAGCCCCTCCATGACTGTCATAAAAATGCTTTTAGAGGATTCTAACTGGACTACAAATATGGTTTTTGGGTAAACTACTATAACTATTCTGCTTGCCTAGATTTTATTGCTTATGTAACTGTCCACTTTCTCTTGCATTTTAAGAGAATCTGCACTGTACACAAAGGCAGAAATTTCCCATCATAGTCCAGGAGTATCTCTGTGTTTCCCTGAGTCTTAGTTCATATAAGCTTACCAAAATCTTTGTAATTTACAGTAAATGGTCCCAGAAATAATGACAATTTCCACATAAACCTTATTCTCCACTTGTTTCTCAAAGTAGCCTCCATATTTCTCTTTGTTTATAGCAACCATATGGGGGATTTTATCTGTACAGTGCCACTCATTCACAGGAACAGTATAGAAGGAGAATTTGCAGTAACACTGATTACATAAAATACCAATGATCATACAATAGCTTAAGCCAACAGCTTTCAAGGAAATGAATCTTGTAAATATCAAATGAGATTAATATTTTCCTGATGCATAAATTTCTTTTTAATTTTAACCAGTTGTGAATATTTCAAATAGATTAAGTGACCCAGAGTAAAGATTGCTATTAGCATGTCTAATCATCTGGAGATTTTTTAATTAAGGAGGCTTTGCAATGCTTACAGCAGCAGTTGGTTATTTAGTCCCTTGAATAGCTTGGACTCTTAACAGATGCTATTCTTATTATCTTCACATCTGGATTACAGCATGGGTACAAATAGCATTGTGGGTTAAGGCTGATTCCGTTTTTATTGTTACTTAGATATTTCTGCAACAGAGCTAGCACCTCCTCAAGTCATAAATTCCCCTGTTTCTGTCTATCAGCTTCTGGAAGTCTTGGTTAAAGTGTCCCTCAGTGTTGTGACTACATTATGAAAAAATCATTTATTCACAATCATGATAGTTCCACGGCCTCCCTTTTTATGTTGCAGGATATGTTGCCATCTACATTTAAGTGTCTGCCGTAGAATATATTGATGCATTACCATAACTTATCTCATATGTTGGCACCCCGTTCAGGCTAGCATAGTCACAGGAAAAGAGATAGCAATTTTGTGTGCAAATTTGGATAAGCAAAGAAGGCAGTGGAATTTTACTATCCTGGAGATTGTTATGCAGCGTCTGCAGTAGCTCCTGGGGTAGAGAACCTTTCTCAGCTTCCGCTATGTCTGATGTGTGCTCTATATTCTGCCTCTGGTGTAGGTAAAGATGCATACACTGTATATCGTGCTGAACTAATTTGATATCTTCAGGTTGTATACATAATTTGTTGGGGTATTGTGGGACTAATTATATTATAGCAGCTGTGTTTGACTTTCCATGAGAATTGGTTCTCAAAAACATGATTTTCTATCTTTACTTAATAAGAACAGAATTCCAGGAGATCCAGCATGTTTGCAATATTTATTTATGTTTCTTACCCTTTAGGAAATGTTTCCAGACAGCTCATTTTTACTTAGAAGACAATACATCACCTCGAGTAATTTCTGTTCCTCCAGCTCCAATCTTCCCAGTCTCAGGTATTTCTTGTCAACTATTTTGTGGATTGGTGGTAGTTATTGAAAGATGCTCTTTGCATGTGCCAATATGAGTTCTTCATACACTGTAACCTCTGTAAACCAGATGTTTTTGCCCTCTTACATTAATAAAGACCGGTATACCAGATGAAGGCAGAGACTAGCGCTACTAATGTTCTGTCCTGTAGGAACTCAGGAGAGAGATGTCTTTCCTTACAGAGTTGTTTCAGAGACATGGTGCAGCTTCTAGCCAGTATCATCTACATTTGAGCTACACTGAACAGTTTTAATTCATGTTGCCAAAGTGGAGGATTGTACCAGTAACATGTTCTGCTGTTTTTCTTTGTCATTGAATATATAACCTATGTATAGAATGTTTCCTTTTATTTTTACCAGCAGCACCAACACATGCTACATCTGTCTGCATTTCGTTGGCTATTGTAATATTTGTTTTTTTAACTTGCTGATGTATTTTGCTAGTATATATTGCTAGTATTAAAATTCTCTGTGAGTCTCACGTAAAATATGATATACATATGCAAAATATTATCCCCTCCTGTTTCCATTTCCACTATAAATATTTGGAGAAACTTTATTTTCCTTCTCAAAGCATATCAAAGTATGCTCCCCAGCTCTTTCAGACCAAGTGAAATGAAAAATATGTTAAATAGGTTACTTCTGCAAGTGACCCCACACCACATTTTCACACATGAGAAAAGAGTATCTTGCTGCATAAGTAATGCTGTTTCAAATGGTGCAATTACGTGAGGAAATGAGTGCCCTCAGAATGACTAAAGGAAGAAAAACAGCCCTTGGGTAGATATCTAGTAACAACATTTAATTAAATAAATTCCAAACTTTAGGTTTCTGTTGTAACTAAATTGTAGACATCTTTAAGTGTGCCTTGCATTGATTGCTGTTGTTAGAGACGCATAACCTTTTTCTAAATGGTTAATAGGCAGGGACATAGCTTGATGCTTCGAGAACATGTGATTATGTGTGAATGTCAAGTGCAATTCATTATATGAAATTTCTGTTCTTAGTCTCTATCATTATTGCACTACAACTGTATTGCAGTGCAACTGTATAATTTCCTTGCAATTTATTCTGACCAGCTCACCTCGGATAGACAGCGTTTTCTATTCACCGAGAAAGAATTACACTTAACGCTATTCTGAATGCTTAAAATATGTGTTCTGCTGCTGATGGTTTTACTTCTAAAAAGCTGATATATATTGACTTAAAAATATTTTTAAATGACTGAAATGCACATAAAGTATTTTATGGAAAAACTCTAAGTGCCAAGGAATGCTTTGTTTCATTTGGTATGCAACCGATGCCAAGTGAGCAGTTTTCATGTTTTCTACCACATAAGGTTTCAGCACTGTAGTCTTACAGCAACTGTGGCTAACCATGATAAACTATTGGCAAATGTCTTAGGCCAGGAAGATCATACTGTAACTGTTAAGTTTTATGTTTTATTCTGACGACAAACACATTCCACAGATCTCATTATTATATATTCATTTTTCCTTCTGTTGAGTTCTGTTGGCAGAGGTAGAAGATGCATGGTTCTGCAGAGAAAATGCACTTCATACTGTTATTCGAAGAGGCATTTACTAGAAATAATGATTTACTGGGTAATGTTAGGAGCTAATATCAATCTTTAGTAAGCATCAAATGATACCTACCATCCAGAAGTAGAGTATATTTCTAGAGCCAGAAGTGACTAAATGGGAAATTAGCACTGGCCAGAAAATACAGTAATAATAACATCAAACCTTATTGTCCGTGCTCATCAGGTCATCTATTTTCCCTTCTGGTTTTGTATTGGCATATCATAGAATAAACACTTTATGCCAGGTCCCTTCTCCAAAGTGTTACACTTTTGTTCAGCATCCCTTAGGCTTGACTGAATAAATTCACTATTAGTATTCAGGTCTATTCCTGTAAGTGGAAGACCAGATGGATCTCAATACAAATGAACAAATTCTTGGTAACTGAAAGCTAAAAATATTTTATGGCCTAAATACTGAACATCTGTTGATACAAATAACAGGTCCCTGTAAAATGTTTTTAATGTTTCCTTCTCATATGAAACAGTGATGAAATTGCAAATTGTGAAATAAAAATGTTTTAAATCCATGAAACACTTAAAAAAATCTTTATTCTTCAGAGCCAAAACTAGTTAAAATAATATGGTTTATAACAGGTAATTAACAGAACAGATGACTATGTTTACATAACATATTTGCAGGAAAGAAAAGATTAAAAGTCCCAAAGGTTTTTGACATGATCCCTAATGAATATTCTACACAAAAGTGTTTTTCTATGTTTATATAAAGTAAAAAGGATGTAAAAGGAAATGTAAACATCGGACTGAAAGTTCAGACTCAATATCTCAATATAAGGACACATAGGGCATATTTATAGGATGAAAATGTAGACATTTTCTTTATGAGCATCTAGAAGACATTTTTATATGCATCTCAATTCCAATTTACATATATTAAATGATAAAAAAAAATCTTCATTTAAAAGTTGATGTATAATGCCTGAAGTAAGAGTTTGTAGCTGATACTCTCAGGATCTAACGTAAAATTATTATCAATTAATAGAATATCATAGAGTAATGTGGAAAATGGGTGGGCAGGGGTCATTCGTTACTGGAAACACTTGCTCTTGGTGTGACAGAGGAAGGTTAGCTGTTGTTCCCTTTGGATTTAAATGCAAATATGCCACACATCAGTAAAAACGGTACTGCTATCATAATCCTGACTCCTCTTCCTCATCATTCCTCCTCTCCCAGTATTATCCACAGCTCTGCTCCTGCTGTCTCCCTTTCAACACGTTGCAGAAAATTGCTAAGACTCCTTGACTTTGCAGGGAGGTTTGAGTGCTCTTCAATTTACAAAAAAAACTCATCATCTTGCAGAACCAGCATGTTGATGTGGGAGGCTTAAAGACAAAGAAAGACCTTTCTAGGCATTTTACATGTCTTTTTTGGTCAGAATAGCCCTTTAGAAATGTATGAGTACTAGAAAATGGTTTCAGAAATGTTATTGATGTTGGGGAGTGATTTTAATTTTAAGGAGAGACATATATCCAAGTTCTTAGTATAAGTTCATAGCATAAGTTTTATTTCAGGATGTTGTGTGGATTGCCTAAATATGAACTTTATATGTCGCTCTGGCTTTTTATTCTTCACAAATATATTTTTTGTCTTTTCCCACTCCTAAGATGATGTTGGAGCAATTCCAATAAAGCATTTTCCAAAACATGTTGCAGATTTACATGCAAGTAATGGTTTTTCTGAAGAATTTGAGGTATGGCTCTATGATGTCATCTTTTATTTTTAGCAGTGCAGATAACGTTAGATCTAAATGCAGATGGAAACAAAAAACTGAGCATTACATTGTGACTTGGTGAACAATTTTACAAATGTGTAACCTTTAACCCAATAGGACTGCTCATGTATAAAAGCTGGGGTGATTTATTAAAGCTAACAGGATTGGGAGGCAGATGGGGGTGGTCTTCACTGTGCTAAAAAGCTAAATAGTTGTGTGAATAACCTATACAATAGCTCATCAGATACAGATGTAGACTTAAAGCTTTCCAACACTAACGCCAATTGAATTTTGCAGAAGCTATCTATATTTGCTTGTTCCATTTACAGAGAAAAAATATGGAAGTAATATTGAGTACACGTGACAAGACTATTAGGGGACCTAATGCGGAGTCTTCATATAGGGTAGTGAAAGCTTTACAGTTCCTTTCGTAAAGTATGTGGTTCATATGAGGTATTTCAAAACTTTGAAACATATACTCTTATCATATAATATGTCAATATCACCATAAGTAGCTAATGAACTTCATTGTTATTCACATTTAGGCGCATTATAGCCAAGATAGATGTTTGTTCTACCTTGTTGTTTATAAAATAAGCATTATAAATCTCAACTCTGCAATCAGAGCTGTGTTATTAAAATTCTTGACATGTATTTTCTATTAAAATCACTCCATTGAGACAGAAACAAAGTTGTTTATAGATCTATATTAATTTAAAATATTCTTGTAGTCCTACTGCTAAGATAATATTGAAAGTAATTCATACTTTCACATCTTTTGGTTTTGCTTTTGTTTCTCCATTCAATAAATTGTAATCCAATAGACCAAAAACTCTATGCCATTTATCTAATTATTTCATTACTATTTCTTCTCCAACTCATATAACATTCAGAATATCCTTTGGATTGTGGGATGAAACTTGTAAATGCTTGTAAGTGCCATTACATGCTCATATGTGAAGCTAATCATATGCCGAGGCATTGACAGGACTACACTCCAGATAGCCTGGCTATTAAAAAGAGCAAATGTTGAAGGATTTTGTGTAAATACAGTGATATCGATGTCCCTTCACAAGAAATGAGAAAACTAATAAAAAATTGAAACTATCCATCAGCTTCTTTTCTTAAATTGCAAGAATGATCCAAAGACCAAATATCTTGCATTTCAGTGAGAAGTTATAGAATAATTTAAATATAGCCAGTAACTTTGCAGAATCAGCATGCACTTACAGAGCCGGGCATAGGCATGTTCAGATCTTTTTTTATATTATATGAAAAAACTTATATTTGACATCTAATTTAGCAGGCTGTAGCAAAGCTGGGAACTACTTTTCTCCTATGTATTTAAATATCTAATGGGGAAGATAGTTCATCTTAAAATAAATCCTAGAAGACATTGCAAAATACTACTACAGTATTTTATTCATGGCAATATATTTCTTATATAACACTGTGAGCCTTATAAATATTTGAGATTCCTGTGAATTAAAGTAATCAATAAAATATAAAAAAATGAATTGAATTCTATGAATTTTATAGACTTTATGCCAGCCTTCTCAAGCCTATCTCCTGCAGGCAGTTTTTATAAATGCACTGAGGAACTGCTGGCAGTTAAGAGTCCCATGAGGCTGAGTTGCACGTTATCCTTCTCCGAGTGAAGGCTTTGCAACTGAATTCAAAGAGAGCACGAGCAATCAACTGAGAAAGTAATGCAGTTATACGGACCAATAATAAGTCTTCATGAATCCTATGAATAATTAATTATTTAGATAATCTGTCGAGAGTCAATGATGTTGCTCACGTGAATGCACTTTGCCAGGCCCAGTGTATAACATTCAAGTTAAAGACAGGAAAACACATAGCAGTATTTTAACAAGAAAGTTATTTTAAAGTTCAGAATTGATGATTTATTTTAAGAACTATGTCAAAATAGTCAGCTTTGTTGTTATTATGGAGATATATTGCATGACCATAACTGTTTTCCATATAGTAATTGTAATTTATATAAACACTTTTTTCCATTGTTCTGTGCTGTGGAATTTGATTTTTTTTACTTTTTTTGCATTCATTCCCTCATTAGACACTGAAAGAGTTTTATCAGGTAAGGAATTATTTCACTGCATTTCTTTAGCAATGAAGTAGTTGTAAAATATCATAGATAATTGGGTGTAAGGTTGTGGTTTCTCATGCTAGCTTATTGTATTTTAATATACTGTGTATATATTAATAATTACTATACTGTGATGTACATTCATCTTTCAGGAAATCCAGAGCTGTACTGTAGACCTAGGTATTACATCAGACAGCTCAAATCACCCAGACAACAAGAATAAGAATCGCTATATAAATATTGTTGCTTGTAAGTAAATGCTGCACTTGGTGTTTTGTGCAAGAAATGTTGTAGACAAGCATGTTCTTTTATGGGGACAGGAGAAGGACTCTGGACTGAAAACTCTGGCTGATACTCAGCAAAATGCCCAAAAAGGAATAGAACAAGACCTTATATCTCTTCAAGCAGCCCTCTGACATTCTGCTGCTTTGATAAGCATTTGTTATCAAGAAAGATACGTGTCTTTTGTGATGACCCAAAGGGAGCCTTGAGATTTCCTTATAATCATAGAATCATTAAGGTTGGAAGGGACCTCTAGAGATCATCTAGTCCAGCCCCCCTGCACACGCAGGGTCACCTAGAGCATGTGGCTCAGGACTGTGTCCAAGCGGGTTTGGGAGATCTCCAGAGAAGGAGACTCCACAACCTCTCTGGGCAGCCTGTTCCAGGGCTCTGTCACCCTCACTGTCAAGAAATTTTTCCTTAAGTTCCTGTGGAACTTTTGGTGCTTCAGTTTGTGGCTGTTTCCTCTAGTCCTATCAGCGGCCACCACTGAGAAGAGG
>VZSV01000031.1:1505364-1528628 GCA_013398735.1 Nothocercus julius
GTGTTTTGTAGCATTATAGCCTTTGGTTTTCCTAATACACCAGAAAATAACTTGTTAGAAGCTTTTTCTCTGAATATTTTAATTCTGCTGAGGAATGTTTGAGATAGCATATATTCTTTCCACAATTAACTTTTGGATCACAAATAAAGAATTCAAGAAGCTAAGTCAGTCAACGATGTCAGAAGATAATGAGGCTATGTTAAATATTAATTCTTTTTCTCCTGAAGCATTGGATCACATAGAGACAATAATTGGTATTTCGTCAAGGTAATGAACTACAGAATAAGGTCAAAGGATTTCACAGTTAGCTACTGTCTTGGCTTAAAGAATCACAGAGTGTTGTGAGAACATTGTGTAAGAACTGCTTTGTATGAAAATAGGAAAAAAAAAATGTTGTCTAGTTCATTTCGATGGAAGTTATCTGGTTTGCTCTCTCTTCTTCCTAAACAGTCGCTTTGGGGAGGCTACATATGGTCAGCCCAAAATATTACAGAAAATTATTTTGAATTCTTTCAAACATTCTGATTAATCCAATTGATTTTACTAGCAATCAGAAAACTGAAAAATAGGAATCACCTGATTTTCAAACTTAATTCATGCTTAGGAATGGTCGTTGTGACATGTATACACATTCCTTCTCACATTTGTCTGTCTGAATTGTATTAGTCAAAACAAGCAGGTTAATATGACCTCCATTTCAATCCTGTATTTCAATTTTGTATTGCTCTCAGATTTGGAAAGGAAATTAGGAAACTCATAGCTAGGACATCTAGAGCTATGTCACATCAGCACTCACATTTGTACTGTCTGGGCAACAACGCAGATCTTTCCTCACCCAATTCAGACCAGTTATCTACTGTTTGAGGAAACTATTTCAAGCTACACAAACAGCTGTGCAGGCACAATGGAAGAAGTGACACTGGGGTGGTAGCAAGCACTGAGGGGCCGGACAGGGGAGCAACTTAAACTGGCAGTTCATCAGGGACCTTGTTGACCTTGGGACCAAGACTCGTTCGAATTGCTAAAACAGCAAAGAGAAAGGACTCTGATGGCAAGTTAAAAGATTTACCCAGATAATTAGATGTCTAAACTTAAGCAAGACAGCTAACCTGCAATACATGCACCCAGTGTTTGATGCATCTAATGACAGAATGATTCTTCTACCGTGACCTGAGTTTTAACTTCCTTGTTTCAGTTACTGAGCCAATCTAACATACAGCAGTGTGATTATTCTACTGCACTCAAGCAGTGTAACAGAGAAAAGAACAGAACTTCCTCCATCATTCCTGGTAAGCTGCTTTTAACTGGTTTCTTGGGTGGCAACATTTAGTATGTGTCAAAACTTTTGCTGTTCCTCAGCAGGATCTGCGGATTTGTGCATTGGTGTAGGGCAATGAGTACTTCCCTTTTGTAAAGAACGTTTAGTGAAAAGTGATTTGGCAAAGTAACTACACAGAACGAAAGACAGGGCTAGGTAGCACTTCATCCTGATTGATATATCTTAGTTTTGCTAACATTAACTATAATATATGAGATCATTACTAAAATATATATGTTGTTCAAGGAACAGCCTATTTTATGACTTTTTCTTTTTTACAGTTGAAAGGTCTCGAGTTGGTATCTCATCACTGTCTGGTGAAGGCACAGACTACATCAATGCTTCCTATATCATGGTAAGTCAGTTTTAACTGCTGATGAAAATGCCATGCCCTGCTGTATGGCTGTATGGCTGTTCTCAGAGCTGCCAAGGGTCTGCATTAGAGTGACATAATTCTGATTCTGAAAGTTCCTTCCAACTTTCTTAAATTACTTACCCTTTACTTTCTCCTCAGAATTATTGTTACTATTACTTCTGTTTTTATGTTCATTTAAGTGTGTATGTGTAGAACCATCATAGTCTGAAAAACCAGTAAAGCTGAATTTCACTTATGGAAGGTTCTACTAAGAGTAAGAATCATAGAATCATAGAATCCTTAAGGTTGGCAGGGACCTCTAGAAATCATCTAGTCCAACCTCCCTGCACACGCAGGGTCACCTACAGCATGTGGGTCAGGACTGAGTCCAAGCGGGTTTGGAAGATCTCCAGAGAAGGAGACTCCACAACCTCTCTGGGCAGCCTGTTCCAGGGCTCTGTTACTTTTTAATGGTCATGTCATGAAACCAAACTTTCGCACCTGGCAGAGTACAGGGACCACAGATCATCATCTTTTGATTATCCTTCTTGCTCTGTGGGTTTCCTTCAACTATTTCAGTACAGATTAGGGATTGACCTGCTGGAAAGCAGCTCCCCAGAGAGGGATCTGGGAGTCCTGGTTGACAACAAGTTAACCATGAGGCAGCAATGTGCCCTCGTCGCCAAGAAGGCCAATGGGATCCTGGCCTGCATCAGGAGGGGTGTTGTCAGCAGGTCAAGGGAGGGGATCCTGCCCCTCTGCTCAGCTCTGGTGAGGCCACACCTGGAGTACTGGGTGCAGTTCTGGGCTGCCCAGGACAAGAGGGATGTGGAGCTGTTGGAGAGAATCCAGCAGAGAGCCATGAAGATGATTAAAGGACTGGAGCATCTATCTTATGAGGAAAGACTGCACGAGCTGGGTCTGCTTAGCCTAGAGAAGAGAAGATTGAGAGGGGATCTGATCAACATATATAAGTACCTGAGGGGTGAAAGTAGGGAGGATGGAGTCAAACTCTTCTCAGTGGTAGCTAGAGACAGAGCAAGGGGTAATGGGTGCAAGTGGAAACACAGGAAGTTCCACCTCCATGTGAGGAAGAACTTTTTCACCATGAGGGTGACAGAGCCCTGGAACAGACTGCCCAGAGGGGTTGTGCAGTCTCCTTCTCTGGAGATCTTCCAAACCTGCCTGGATGCCACCCTGTGCCACGTGCTCTGGGTGTCCCTGCTGGAGCAGGGGGAGTTGGACTAGATGATCTCTAGAGGTCCCTTCCAACCTCAACCATTCTGTGATTCTGTGCTTTTCCCTTCATTATCTGAAGGAAGAAGCAGGGGTTGTCTTTTACATGGAAAATGTCTATTCGGGAAAGAGAGGGGAAGGCTCCCTGCAGTGATGTTTATCCATGATAATTCATCAGATGCATGAGAGAAAAGGAGGTGTATTTTGTGTTTAGAAGTTGTCTGGGATGTTTATACAAATTAAAAAACTTGCTGGGATTGCTTTTCAGATCTTTCAGAAGATTTTATTTAATATACTTCATATTATCCTGTAGGATGGTGGTCTGTGTATTTTCATTTTGAATTGGCTGTTCAGTGTCAACTCTCCAATGATTTCTTGTGTCTTTTTCCTTTGGTTGCTTGAATTTTTTAAAGTTTTAAAAGTTATTTCAGTGTAATTTGTTTTATTCTATTCGTCTGAAAAATACTGTGATGGTGTGGTGGCAGTTATTTTTTCTGCAAAAAAGGCATCATTCTGTTATTTATTTTATTGGGCTTCTGGCCCTGCCCAGTAGACGTTCCCTTTAAACATTGAAAGCTAGTCGTCAACTCTAAGTCTGGTGACCCTTTTTTTTTTTTTTCAGGGTTATTATCAGAGTAATGAATTCATTATTACCCAGCATCCCTTACTACACACTATCAAGGATTTCTGGAGAATGATATGGGACCATAATGCCCAATTGATAGTCATGCTTCCTGACAGCCAGAATATGGTAAGATTCATGGCTGATTGCTATAGTTTTGCATATGAATTTTACTAGTACCATTTTAAAATGTGCAAACAATGAGACAATATATGAAATTTGGCCAAACCCAATTAAAAATTAATAGTATTCTACTGAATGTAAAATACGCAAAGTCACCTAGTTGATCTGGAGATCCTCATCTGGGCAGATTTCATTTGGAATGAAAAGGGATTTCGTTCTTCCTGTTGACATTTTTAAAGAGTCAAACAGCAGGAGTCATCCTGAGCAAGTCTAATTTTGCTCCAAGACTTTTATTTTAACTGTAATACAGCCCGTTCAGCTATTATTAGGTAAGGAGGTAATATGATATTGTTTCTCTATCTCATCTCCTAAAGCTGCAAATAAAGGATTTTTTTAGCTGAAATTTATCTGAGAGCTTTTTGGTCGATATTTACAGAAATTTTGAGGCATGACAGGGCATCATATTTGGTGATGAGTTTGGAGGAAAGCCATGCAAATGCTTTGGAAGGTCATACATGGTTAGAAAATAAGGACAATTTATGCTTTTGTCTTCTAATCAAGCACGTTATGAATGTTACACTTCCTGAAAAAGAGATGGGTTTTTAAGCTAACCTTAATAGCAAAGAAGATGTCTGAAAAACATCACTTCAGACATTTGTAATTCTGCTTAAATTTTGATTTTTCAATTTAAATCTAGCTGGGTGCACTGATTACATGCATAGCACATATATATATTGAGTTGGAGTAAGTTTTATTTCGATATCTGAAAATTACTTTTTTTTTCTTCCTTGAGGCTGAAGATGAATTTGTTTACTGGCCAAACAAAGATGAGCCAATAAATTGTGAGAGCTTTAAAGTTACTATGATTGCTGAAGAACACAAGTGTCTGTCCAATGAGGAGAAGCTCATTATCCAAGATTTTATTTTAGAAGCTACACAGGTAACACTGTCATAAACCTTGTAACTCTCAAGATTTGATTTGTTAAAGGTAATGCCTATATTTTATTACATTTTCTATGGTAAATGTGAGAGAAATGAGGGCACCAAGAAAACAGAGCTAGTGAGAGTGGAAAAAAAAATAAAGGGAAAGGGGAGCCTGGGCTAGCCAAGCACAGGGTTAGAGAGTTTCTGGGCGTTCTGCCTGCATGGAGAGGGCAAGGGTTGTCCAAATATTACTATATAACATTAGGGTTACTGATGGGAAGAGGTGGTTTCATCTTTTCTATCCCTTCAGCACAGCAGATGTGCACAGCTGGCTCTGTACTACATTGCACTTACTGGAGCAGGACTTTGGGTTTCGGGGCACCTTGCTGCCCTTTCTCAAGAGAAAGGAATGGGAGGTCTTGGGATGTGGTAGCCTCTTGGTCTACAACTGCGCCAGACCTGGAAGGCAGAATCCTGATGAGACCCTAATCCTGAACCGAAAGGTCATGGTTTTGTTTTTGTTTTAAAGAAGAATCCCTAGAAATACTGGTCTCTTTAAGTGATGCCTCAAAAGGGGAAAGATCTATTTTTTCCCCTTCTTCTTGCTCTTAAAATGTTAAGCACTAGTTATGTTTTGTTTTTTTTGTTTTGTTTTAATTCTCTTTTAGGATGACTACGTACTTGAAGTGAGACATTTTCAGTGTCCAAAATGGCCCAATCCTGATAGTCCTATTAGCAAAACTTTTGAACTAATCAGCATCATCAAAGAGGAAACTTCCAACCGGGATGGACCCATGATTGTACATGATGAGTAAGAACTGTAGCTTTCAATTTGTTTTGATGCTTTTTCTCTAGAGTCACATTTGCTGCTCATTTAGAATGAGAGCCACAGAAACAAGGCAGGAAGTCTGCACCTGGCAGGAGTGCTGGCTCTTCTGTTTTGACTGCATCAACAGAGACACATTTGGGTTTAATGGTGTACCTAATGTTCTCTTTTCAGTTTGATCATTTTTGATACCCTGGATCATTACTGAGTTGGGTGCTGGAAATGAAATCAATCAGGGCTTCCTTCTTAATTATTATTGAGAGAAATTAGGCTATTTAGCTGAGGAGACTTACCCTGCCCCAGATGTTTAACAATGGCCTAGAATACTGAATTATTGTAAATGGGCCCTAAAGCCCTCTTGATTCTCTTAGTACATGATTGTGGGGAAACTCTTCTAAGATGACTTTTAAAGTCTCCCCAAAAGTTGTAGCCAAATACTGTGAAGGTCATGTTAAGGCACTGCTGTGCGGTTTCAAAAGATCATATCATGGAAATTCATCTTATCTGTCTACCCTAGCCTTTGTATTTTGTCCAGCTGTGGGAATCTGACCCAGTTTATAGACTTTCATTTGTGTATGTGTTTTTTTTTTTGTTTGCTTTGTTTTTTTCCAAAGGCATGGAGGGGTGACAGCAGGTACTTTCTGTGCACTAACAACACTCATGCATCAGCTAGAAAATGAAAACTCTGTGGATGTTTATCAGGTAGCTAAGATGATAAATTTGATGAGGCCTGGAGTCTTCACAGATATCGTAAGTATTAAGCAAAATGTGTACTTCTTAAAAAATATGTCTAGAATTATTAACATATTTGGGTGTGAGGGCAACTTTATTGCACCACTCGTAACTTCATGAGTCAATCAGAATCATTTCCCAGGAGCGCTGTCGTGGGCCTATAGCTAATTCCAAACAAAAGTGTTTCCCCTGAAGAACTGGTTAGTTAGCTAGCAAGTGGGATTATTCAAAGCATGTATAACTGCCAGCTTAAAAAAAAATCTGCACTATGTCATGTAAATAATGGTTTTTATTCATTAGGAAATAATTTTGAATTCTGAGTAGACCATGAAGTAGTTAACCTGGCTTTCGAGTCCAGGACTGACTTTGAACTTTCATGATCTGTTGAATGGTCACTTGACACCAGTGTCATTGTACTTACAGAGGGAAGAACTAGAAAGAAAGAAATTTAAAATAAAAAACTATAGCAAACTAGAGTTACGCACTTAAGTCTGTGCCATTGGGATGAAAATGCATTACAGAAATCATGAATCCTGCCATTGCTCATACTGCTGCTAATGCAAGTACTGCAGAGTTACAGTGGGTATAATAAAGAGAACAGTAAAACACCAGACATAGAGTTACTGAATTTCTGACAAGACTGACAGGATTGACACATGTTCATATATGGCATGTTTATGTCATATTCAAAGGATATGATGTATTCAAGATTTAAAAAAATAAAAGGCAAACATAAAATAGCCTTAATTCTGGTCCCATTCCAAGAGTGGGAACTTTGCCATTGACTTTAGTGAAATGTGTCCTCCCCTTCTCCTGTCCAGCCAGCCCAGACTGAGAGGCCTGACGGGCGGCTCTGCGCCACGGGAGCTCTTCCCACCTCAGGAGCAGCATCAGTTCCCTCACCCATCTGGTCCCAGAGACCTCCAGCAAAGGCCTGGGCCGTCCTTCTCAGATTTCCACTTTCCCATCTGTTCTAGGTGCAGTTTCCAGCTCCCTGCTCTTTTCAGCACAGATCCAGGAATCCATACTCATACTCCAGCTCCAAATCTTCTCTATTCTGCTTAGTCTTTCTTAATCTTCTCTACTCTATTTAGTGTTTCTTAATTCTCTCCACTCCTTCCACCCCAGGAATTCTTTATTCTCCTCGTGTATCAATCCAGGAATCACAAATGTACCTCTGCCCTCTCAGATCATCTGCTGTTCCCTAGCGCAGCTCTGCCTTTGCTGAGCCTCCTCTTCAGAGACACGTGAGATGCTGCCCTGCACTGAGCTGCCAATGCCCCCATTTACCAGACTGACACATTAGCAATTAACTGAGTAACAGTGTTGTCATAAAATCTAGCATTATTATTTGTGGAAACACATTGAAAATATCCTCTTTCCTTCCCCAGGAACAGTACCAGTTTCTGTACAAAGCTATTCTCAGCCTTGTTAGCACAAGGCAAGAAGAAAATCCCTCAGCGTCTATGGACAGTAATGGCTCAGCTTTACCTGACGGAAATGCAGCTGAAAGTTTGGAATCCTTAGTGTGATTAACAAAGGAAATTAAACACACACAAACCTACAGCACATCGGTCATACCTGGTGTTTACCATTATTATTTTAAGTTTTATACTTTGTGGGGGTGGGGAATCTTCTCACTTATTATATATATATATACACTCAGTTCCCATCCTTCCTTCAAACAGTTATTTCTGTTGCATATGACTTTACTGCAGAACTTACATCATTAACAATGTGTGCCTTTTCTTGAAAGATTTCTTGTAATACGTTGTTACGTCTGGACTAATTTGATTGACTTTTACAGTGTTTCTAAGAATTGAATTGTGGTATGTTTTTTCAGTATTAGTTTTTGATTTATCTGGGTTTACTTTTAACTTAAAACTACCATATTTATAGATGTTAGGGAATTCTCAACTACAGAAAAACTTGTCATGGTTTTAGAACTCAGTTTATTTGCTGTATTTATAATGACCTTACATTTGCTAGAAATATAACTTTTAATATAGTAGAATGTAAATAAAATACCATTCTCCATAACATTCAACATTTTAAGATTTCAATTAGATATTTAGCATAGTAATCTGATACTTACTGTAAATACTGCTACTTCTATAGTGATTCCATGGACCAAATTTATATTTATAATTGTAGATTTTTATATTTTACTACAGAGTCAGTTTTCTAGTTCTGTGTAATTGCCTTGTTAAAATGATGTAGTCCAGTATGTTTTTATTTTAACAAATTCTTCTGATATATAATTGTGCATCTTAAGCAATTAACCTTCATATAGCTGCATGTAATTTTAACTTTTTGTGGGAAATAGAAATCATTTGTTTTGAAATGAGAAGTTTTTATGAGAGTAACATCTGTACTTGGCATTGTTAAATTGTTTTTACCTATGGCATTGCAAAAATAAATATAAATATTCTAGCCTGTGCTCAGCAATCTACACATGCAGTCTGAATTACCATAGGGAAGAGCTCTTGGAAGAATAAGGACTCAAGGCTGACTTGGAGGAGCCTACTGTTTCTCTGGAAGCTCTGAATTCTGATAATTTTGGAATGCTTTAAATTCTGTCACTTCATCTCTGTTCCACTTCCCCCCATATATGTAGTGTCTAGGTCAATGCCTGTTTTACCCTTTCCTTGTGGGTGTCACAGCATTGTCAGCTGCAGGCTGACAGCCTGTCCTAGACTTCCAAAGTGCTTTAACTGCCCCTTAGCAAGACTTTGCCATGCTAGTTTTGCTGCCCATTATTTACTCTGTTGATGAGTTCTTTGTTGCCTCCTTTTGCAAGGCAAAAGCCAAACACTGGGGTAAAAATGAAGGAGTAAGAAGTAAAAGCGGAAAGTTTCAGCCTGGCCAGTCAACAGTTTTCTGTAACCACGCCAACTGGCAGAAAAAAAGATACTGGATTGTACTAAAGGCTGCAGCATTTAGGACAGAGGTTTTTGCTTAAAGCTGACACCAAGTATGATGCACTTTTGTGCATTTTGTTGCTAAATAAAAGTGTTGAAAGTAGGAGTATGGTTCTGCACCAGAAGGCCTTGGTAAGCATGTGTCAACAGAGAGATGCAGGTCCCCTTCAGCAGTGTGGGACTTCCTGGAGAGGATATATGGAATGAGAAAGTGGAGGCAAAGGTGAACAAATACTCTGAAGAGTAGCAGCTTGAAAAATCCCAATACTGCTGATAAGTCAGTGTGAAGAAGACAGAACATCATGTGGATTTAGTTCCTGCTTTTGTCCATTTTTTAATCATACAGATGAAATAATTGAAAGTAATGCATAATTTGTCTTATAAAAGTGTGCCAGCATGTTAATGCTCTAGAATTCCCTCTTACACTTGACTACTTCTCTTTATTGCCGTAGCTATGTGGTCCTGTGTGCAGGTTCATGCAGGAGCCAGGCTGGGCATGTGTTCTGCCAAAGGAGATGCACACACAGGCACGTCCATCCACTCACACACACACAGCCTTGGCTTTTACCGGCGTTCAGAGCCGCCAACCGCCCTCCCCTAAGCGTGAATGCAGGCGACCTGATCCTGTTCCTCCTCTCCAGCCGATCCACTACTGAAGATTTCACTACTGAAGTAAAACACACATACGTATGTGCATGTGTGCACACTCCAGATTCCCAAGCACATCAGTCAGGGGTTCCTCGCATACTGGCACAGACTCCCTGTCTAATACCAGTGCATGGATCCCTGGGCCCTCCAAAGTTCAGACCTTGAGTGTTTATAGATGTGAGTCTCCTCTTCCCAGCTAAGTAATCCAGCCTGAAGTTTGCTGGTGCGCTGTGCACACGTGCGCCCACACACACAGCCACAGCCAACTGATTAAATAATTCTGACAGAAATGGAGGAGCCACGTTGGTGAGCAGAGACAGCCTATCTAGGTTCTACAGCTTGCTTCCTGCGCATTCCCTAATTCTGCAGTCCAGGAAGAATGGGACTGAGAGAGGATTCTAAGTGCAAGTCTCCACTGTGCTAATTTATAATGTACTCTTAGCCAAGGTCAGCATCTTGGAAATCAATTTGTTTTTGGGCTAGCTTGTGTTATATTTTTCTTATTTTGGGGGGTAGTAACAGTTACAAAGGTACAAAACCTGCACACTGCCCAAAATAAGTTTTTATAACCTTGTGTTCTTTTATGTACAGATTCTTTCCACCATTCAAGTAGTAAACTGCACTTTGAGCAAACCACTATGTTCTTTTTTTTTGCTAGAAGACCTAGGAATTAATTCCTACTTCCCCTAATATACTCAAGTGACTAAACCCTTTGATTTGCATATTTACCTTAATGAGGTCAAAACCACTATATAATTCTCTCCTCTTGTGTTCCAAAAACATAGTATCTACTCAGACTTTTTTTTTGCTGTCTTTATCTCTAGAGGTGCATGAAAGAGAGAGGTTAATTGCAATCTTATGGCCATTTCCAAAACCTATTCCATAATCTTCTTATTTATGCAGTTGCTCTTCACCATAGTATTAGCACATAATGTAAGAATCTGTAATGCTCATCTGCCACTTCTTTGGTCTTTTCTTTAGGAAAACAGGCTTGTAGTCTTACATAACTTGATGCTTTTTTCTTCTAACAACTTCTTTTAATATACTTGAAGTTGCACATAGATGTATATACAAAGTTGTTTTTAGGTCAATAAATTTTGTCATGTTTTTCAGCTTTTATGCAGCAAAAGTGGAACAAAAAAAAGAAAAAGAATCCTTCTTTGTAAAATCCCATCTTGATATAACTGTTCCTTTCAACCTAAACTGTTTTGCAGACATTTTAAAATGATAATCCAAGGAATCAGCTGTTGTTCAAGGTTTCTTCCAGAGATGTTTGTAATCACATTCATCATCTTAGCATGCTGACAAGTTATTTAAAACATAAGTGCTTAGGATAATCTCTTTACCAACACATATTGGTTCTGATCTGGAAAAAATTAAGAATCATAAAAACATCTTCTATAATCTTCAACCTGTGATGGATTACAGATTTTAATAAATGCGTGTCAGTTCCCATCTCAGACAAAGGCCATATTCTAATTAATTTTTTTCTTGTAATCCAAGCTACAGACTCAAAAGAAACATACCGTGCCTTTCCAAACTGGGTCAAGTGTGGAAAAGATGCTATGTATCTCCTACAAGAAGTAGGCTATTAATAAATAATATCAGTTTAAGATTTTTTTAAAAAATGGCACACAAGTCATGTGTGCCATTAAAAAAACAATGTGCTTCTTCCTAGGAAACTGTGAGTAGAGAGTTTTAAAAAATAAACCATAAAATCTTAATTAATTTAATAAAGTCACAATCTTTCTAAAAATAAAGAAACTAGCATTGTTATTTAATACCTAAGGAAAAGCTTTACAAAAATCAGCAAGGAATGATGAACAGAAGTTAGAGACTCATGCTTATCAGTTAACAGCATATTAGTTAAAGACCTTGGTGAGAGTTTTGAAAATTAATTCACTAAGCTCCTTATCAATTTGCTATAAAACTAGTATTCGGCAAGGTTCATTGTGATGTCTAAGATAATGCAAAACAAGATGGGCTGAATTTTCTTTTTGTGGAAAATTATTCAACATGAGTTAAAATTCATTCTTCCTCTTCAGTCATTTTCAAGAAGCAAAGCTGGAGATCAAGAGAAGATGAGTCGTATTGTCTCACTCGGGTTGAAGACAGAAGCAAAGCCCAAGGTACTACAGCAAGTCCAAGATATTCTGGTACCCTGTCACTGGGGCCAGAGCTTGGAATTTGCTTTGGGATCTATTCCAGGATCACAATGTGGGATGCATTTGGGTCTGGATGACGTTCTCACTACAGTACCCCATGACATGAAAAGGCAGTAGTCATGGGCTGCCACCATGGGACACGGTCCACACTGGACCCTCAGGCTGTGGTGGGACTTCCTAGGGCTGCTCCTCCAGCCCTTGAGCTGCAAGCTGGTGTTCAGAAAGCACCAGTTGTTTTGCCCTTGCTGCAAAGAGGCTAGTAGAGTTTCCTTTTCTCTAGCTTATGACAAAATAGCACACTGGCAGCAGGCTGGGAATTACCACGGGCATTTCACATCCTGTAATGGGCAAGAGGGTAAGTCATCTAGAATGCATTTTTCCTACAATAACCCTTCAAATGTCAGTGCAATATCACCTGGTACATCTCCTGACTCTCACTCTTCTAGCATCTTTCGCTGTCAGCCTGGATGAGCTCTTGCCTCCTCTTACATTTCTACTTGGTAGCTACCACCACCCACCCAGTCCTCGGAACAGGGGGTAGGTAAAGCACTGCCACTGCCTCAGGTTGCCAAGGGGTCTGCCAGTTTGGGGGTTATGCTTTTTCAAGCAAATGGAGGAAGAAAGAGAAGCCCAACAGGTGTCTAAATTAAAAAAAAAAAAAAAAAAAAAAAAAAAAAAAAGGCAGCATCAAGAATGATAGATGGGAGAACAAAAGAAAGGGATAAACCTAACAGATGGCACAGGGAAAAGGTCATGTTCTTAGTTTTCACTACTTTTCTGCAGCAAGTTTAAGGTTTAACTATACACTTCTGTTTCATGGGTTTCTGCTTTGTTATATAAGGCAGTTTTAACCGGGCACAAGGGGAGAGCAGTCTCTCTCTCAGCACATTTGTCCACACTTTCTGTAGCTGCTGCCTCCACTTTTCTCAATTATGTTCTTGTATTTTTACAGCATAAGAGGGGAAAAATAAGTGAAATCTTCTGGCTTACTGAATTCATTCCTTTGTTTCACGAAACAGTTATTTCTTCTGACCTTAGAATTAGTCACACTGCATTTGACATGGTCTGATTTGCCTTGATAAATTCTGCTGGACAGTCATTCCTAACCTACTGTTTTTTTCCTTCCTCCTTTTGTTAGATTTCCAGCCTAATCACTATCACTTTACCCCATACTGTCTTGATCCAGATTTTTTTCCCCTTAAACAGCTGCTGTGCTACGAGCTCATCCTTTTGTCTGGCAGTTACATTTTTGTGATCCAGTCTTGATAAAGGATGAAATTCTTGTCTACTGGAATATCTGGGGGATGAAAGAGAGTCAAGTAATAATGCAAGGAAGACAGAGGCTGTTTGAGTTAACCTGGCTTTTGCACTTTCTTATTTGAGAAAGAGGGGTCTTTGTATGTCAGAGCTAGAACAAATTTCTCAAAGAAGAAATAAGAAAAACACAATGACAAGCAATCTGTTCTTTGCAGTCTAATGTGAGCAAACAGCTTAAGAGCCTTTCAGCCCAGGGAGTGACACTAGAAACCAAGCCAAGTATTCAACTTCGCATTGGGAGAGCAAGGCCCTGAAGCTGAGACAGGCAGGGACAGACAAAGCTTTTGTTTCTTCCTAGTGCTCACACAGACATTGTACATCTCCTGTTCTGTAGCTTCCCACTTAGCTAGTTGACCTGGTACCTAAGTACAAAACACACTAAAAAAAGCCTCTGTATGCCTTATGACTAGAGCTGAAGAAGCAGCAGCTGTTAAGATACAGCAATTTATACAGCGTTAGACTTGGACAATCCTTTAAGAGACTGCTCTTGTGACTTGGACAAGTATGAAAAGATATTTCACATACACAGTGAAGTCCAGTGAGTCCTTCCATGTATAGATAGCCTTTCAATATAACCATCCACATAAAACAAAGAGATTTCATTCATATACATCTTATCAGGCTATAAAGATGACATGACAATGAAAATAGAGTCTTAGTATTTATTTTACACTCAAATTTATGTATAAGATTCAATTATCTTTCCAATAATATGCAAAGAGCACAGAAAATTCTAATTTTCATACAAAAGCTGAGCAATAAATTTATTTAAGTCTAAACGTAGAAAAACCTAGAAAACCAAAAGCAGCATTGCACTGGGAAACAGAGATATATTCTGGCACATTAAAAAAAAAAAAATAGTAATCATATTTCTTGAATAAAACACACTGTAGTGATCATTCTTTTTATGCTCCAGCATCATTATAGACTTAAAACACATATATGGCACTGTAACAGAATCAAGATTTAACAGCACAAAACATTTATTTCTTCAGTGTGAAAAGCCCCCCCCTTTGACATTTTATTCTGCCTTTGAGTCTTTTCCTTTCACTCCCTCTTCTTTCACCCTCTTTGTTGCAGCTGCTATTTCACTACATGGTAGTGCACAAAGAAACCATAAATCCTGAGTAAGGAGACTGGAGATCAAAACTTCAGCAATTGTTATGGTTGCTTTTCCTGCTGGGCAGAAGAACACCAGGAATGCCAGCCCCTGGCGACCATGGCGATAGCAATGCGCTTCTCCGAAGGAAAAGGCTGCGCGCTTCGGAGCAAGGCCCTCGGTGAGCAAAGTGGAAAGCAGCTTGCAGAATCAGTGGTCAGCTTTAGAGAGGAGCTCCAGACACCTTGCACAGGTCGGCTGCTAGAGCAGCTGCTATCTGAGCAAAGCACCGCGCCTTGTGGACCTACGTGGTGGAAATCTGCGTAATGCTTGTACTGCAGAGCAGGGTAGAAATCCTGGAGCTAAAGCCAGAGAAGCCATAGTGACCTGCAAGGAGGCAACTGCTATTTTGTCACAGGGTTGCAGCACTCGGGCTAAACAGCTCTGTTAAGTTCAACACCGGCCTGATGCAGCGAAACTGCTCCTAGACTCGGGCTGGCACAGCCGTACAAGGGAGAGCGTTGCCAGTGCCCCAGCTCATCTGGTGCTAACTAAATCAGTCCAGAGTGCTATTACATTGAGGAGGATATCGAGGCTTCCAAATCCGTTAGAAAAGCATGACAGAAAAAGGACAGAAGCTAACTCAGAAAGCAACGGTGTAAGCCTCCCAGCCCACAGCATTTCAAAGCTGGTTATACTACACAGTCCATTCCTTTTGTACCACCAGTTCTTGACCTGTAACAAACAGTGTAAGCTGAAAGAGTAAACATGTTATTTGGAGGGGCTTCTAAGCACATTAACTATGTTGTATTTAAGAATGCCCTTCCTAGCTGCAGAGTTAAATACTAACCTGCTCTCCAACAGTAAAAAGCAACATGTAATAGTAGGTATTTCGACATATTGCAGCCAGCTCCCACTCTGTCATGGGAAGAGTATTTATAATTTTTTGTTGGCTTAAATTTCTTCCCTCCTACAATTAATTTTAAGTTTACATTCATAAGAGATGTATTCCACAAATATTAGGATATAGGTTTCAAATATTAACAACTGAATATTTTAATGGTATCTTATTTACTAGTTGTGCAGAATTTCTAAATTATTTCTTGTATATTGGGAAGATGTTCACAAATGCTGTTAAAGTGAAAAGGACAATGAGATTTAAATTAAGTATCACTTTGGACTATTGTTTTAACAAATTATGTATGCCACATGATCAATGGAATTGATCATACTTAATCAATGGAATTCATTAACCATGCTTTTCCTTCACCATAAAAATCACTATTTTCCTCTTTCAGCTTAATTTTGTCTTGACAATAACCCTGTGTGATTAGAGGATAAACTCTATCAATTAAAAAATCTTCCCAGGATTTTTGTCTTATTAGGAAAGATCAGATTGACATTAAAACATCTAGATGACAGTATGACAGCCAAAGGCTTCAAGGACAGCAAAAATCTTTAGCTACTGTCTGACAGTTCATCTTTAAAATCGGCAGTGCCTGTCAGCTGAAATAACCAAAGCCCCAGTTTTGAAGTGAAAATGCCACCATTTATGTTTCATTTATTAGTATATACAGTTTCTACATAACAGTCAGGCAACTGGTTTTATAGAAGGCATGATTTGTGTCTGAAACAGCAGATGCTGCCTTTAATTGTTTATACTGAGATTCTTGAAAGGGGGCAGAAAAAGCAAACAAAACTAAAAACAGGTTAAATCCATTGCTTCCAGTTATTGCTTGATAACACTATGAGTACTATATACAATGCCTTCTGCCCTAACACGTTCAAGTATTGGTCCATATATATTCTTTGTCAGGGGTATAACCATGCCTTTGGCATTTATTTCACCTGGAATAAAGATGGGAAAAAAAAAAGCAATTAGCTGTTTTAGTGTCATAATGCAGTTTTAGTGACTCAGCTTTCATATTTGCTTTCACATAGCATCAGCATCATAGCATCACATTATCACAAAAATAAGGGAAAAGTTTGACATACATAATATCATATACAGTTTGAATTTATTCATAGAGCTGTGAAATTACATGGTTTGATGGAGATCATGAGAACTAAAAGAGTTATTTTTAAGCAAAACAGTAAGAACAGAAAAGTCAAAATAAAGTTTTTGCTCATTTCAGTTAGCTGTGAGAGCAATGAAGACTCAAAGGTTAAGACCAAGAGAGGGGAAACCACACTATTTTCCTTAAACTTGGTGATGAACAGGCAGAGTGGGCTTGTTTACATATACACAACACGATCAGGTAATATGTCTCAAGCATAATCGATCTGGAGAGTGGTAGAGGAAACTGCTACCTTACTCAGCACTAGTTATATTTTAGCTTGTTTCTTTGTGGCCTTGACCATCTGAGAGAGGCAGAGGTGTAACTTCCCGTGCCAAAGATGCTCTCTATACCACTGAAACACTTAAGTCTAACTGATAGCAATCTCTACAGATTAAGAAGTAAATTAAGAAGAATGACTGAATCTGAAATATTCAGTCATAAGTGAGGATTAAATACTCTGCAAAGGAGACAGGAAAAGTTTGATACTTTTGAAAAAGAAATTCCAAACACTTCAGGAACACTAGATATCCACTTTCTCACTTCCTACAGGCAGGTAGATATAGAAGAGTTTAAATACTGTTACTGATGTAAAGATACAGCTATATTAGGCTGTATCAGAAGGTTGAACAGTCACTTACCATCTAGAACCATCTTAGCAGCAATAGCAGTGGGGTATCCTACTGTTTTAGCCATCGCAGAGTATCCATTGTTATCACCATAGACAACCAGATCAATGAATTTGTCTTCCAAATGACCAGAAGGATGCCTGAGACCTATTTCATTCCTCATAACAATCATGTCTCTCTCTCCAGTGCCTAAAAGAAAAGGACATTTTCATTATTCAGCATTCTAACCATACCGAGAAGAGGTTCTTGATGAGCAAAGCACTATCCATACACATCACATACATCAAGAAAGTGATTTATAGTGGAGATAGGGGCTATACAGATGGATAAAATATAAAACTGAAACAAAAACCGTAACAGAGAAATGAAATTACAAATAAAGGGAACAGAGAACATAATCATAAGACTTAAAGAAACATAATGCGCACACACTAACAAAATTAAGGTTGGTAGGATATACTGGTTTGTTCCATTCAAAATTATGAAAGAGAAGAATTTCTCACATACCAAAAGGCAGCTTCATCTCCATGTGCTTTGCAAGCGCTCCCACAATGGAATTTGCTGATGGAACTGGTTCATCTCCCAGTAACCCTAACCTGGCAGAAGAAATGAGACAAACTGATACCACTGCATACTAAAAACTTGGTCTTCAGCTCTGTATTCTCCCCTGGTTGCTCAGCATAATAGTTTTAACATGGACCAAAGAATTAGTGACACATCATACCATTCCACTGCCTCCAGCTGACTTTTGTCCTTTCCCAGTTTGCTAAATACTGCTTCTTTAAGAGCACTGTACTCAGCAGAAGACTCAATTCCAACTAAATTGCACATGAGCATTTTCTGTATTAAAAAAAAAAAAAAAAAAAAAGTTAAAAGAGCTGGTTATAGCTGAAGGGCTGATATCCTGACATCTCTTCCCACTCCTTTTCAGTCAAGGCTTCCTGAACCTCCTGCTCTACTCAGCTCAGTTACCTTCCAGGATTTCTGAGAAGACAGCCTACATGTATAGGGGAAGTGAGCTAGACATGGATACTTAATCACAGTAAAGAAGAATGGCAGTCATCTTTTTATAAAACACTATGTTCCCACCTCTCAGCTGCTTCCTCCTACTTGCTAGTTGTAATCCTTTTTCTCTTACGAGGAAAAAGGAACATTGAAATCTGCATAAACAAAGAGCACTGGGAGGAAATTAGGCTGAAAGGGAAGCCACTGGGAGATAGGCAGTAAGCCAAGAATTTAAGATTATGGGCTGGCCTAGAAATGGAGGAAGTCATTTCAAAAGGAAATGGACTGATGAGATAAACAAGGCTGTGCCAATCCTGAGAGTACTACCAAAATGTCTTCTGAAGATTTCTGTGCATATCTGAAGGGCATTTTGTGCTAAAAAAATGCTAATTATTGCTTGCTTCATTCACATCATGACAAATAATAAACGGACGTGTTTAACAAGAAATGAAGCAAACAAGAGCTGCAGGGTTGGTTCAGATGCTCAGGTCCTCAGGCAAGGTGACTTACAGGAAAACTAAAATAAAAGGAGATAAAAATAAATTACCAAGATGTAACAAGAGTGCTGAAACAAGCCTTTCAGTGAAACTAATGAATTCAGAGTTATTTCCACAGATTATGTGACACTATATCCTTTCTTAGCGTGGCTAGAGCAACAGGAAATTCTAATAATCTTTGCAAGGAAACCTTGAAAATATCAAAACTAAAATTGACAGTGGACAAAAACCTCAAAAAAAAAAAAATTGTCATTCCTATCATATTCTGTGATGTGGGGGGGTTGTTTTGAAGTTACTGAGAGAGACACATTGCTGAAATGCCAGCCCAAACATCAACTGAAAATCTCCCTGGAGTTTGGGAAGATAAACAGCCCTCTCGGTTGGTCAGAGACAAACAAGACCAGGCCTCTTCACCTTGCATAGTTTGGAGAACTTTCAAGACATTCTTTACTTAAAAAAATGACATTATCGGAAGAATACCATGTTCCCTTCAGACCACGACACAGCAGAAACCTGGTATCCTTCTCCAGATAAATGCTGGTAAAGGCACAAGGAAGAAAACAGAAGACAGATTTCAGTTTTGTGCATTTGTCTGAGTAGTAAACGAAGTCAACTATCTCCCAAGGGTTTGCAAAATTCAAGAAAAATTTCTCACAAGAAAGAAGAAAACAGAGACCTGACAAGTAATAGGCTCTGTGTAAATGCAGCTCTCCACCTAATCTGTAAAATGAAGCTCTCTGCTCTGCCTGTACAGACAACAGAGTTGTTGATTGCCAAATGTTGCAGCAACCCATTATATGAGTTATAGCTTGGCTGTCTCAAGTTATCAGTCTTTTCTACTAACTATGCTCTCCAGTGAAATTAATTTGCTTTTTAAGTCCACATACATCATAAACAAAGCTCTAGGGGTATGTAGCTTTGACAAAACAAAAGGAAACCAAATCCAAAATTAAAATTTTTCATGGAGAGCATGAGCTTTCCCCTCAACATGATTCCTCCCAAAGTGATTAAAACTGTTTTTTATTCCTTCTAAATGTCTTTTGAAAAGAAAGAGAAAGCAAAAGAGAAAGAGAAAGCAAAAGAAAAATAGAAAGAGAAATTATTAATGTCAGGAATGAGAAAGAATTAAAGTCAGTTTTACTCTCTGACTGCACTTAGAAGATCATTGTGTCTGTCTCCATCATTGTTTCGCAAAACATCACTCACAGGCAACTCAAAACATCAGGGAAGAAAAATCTTTGGACTCGTTCTCATAGCTGGCGCATCTGACATTTCATAAAGATGACACTGAACTCTAAGTGTGCCCAGATGAACACTTGCAAAGTTAGTAGAAAATATCTCTGAAAAAGCAACCTAAGGGACAACAAAGATCTTGCAGAACTAATGGGATTAAGGTGCGTTATGGCATCTGCAAACAAGGGAGGACAGCAGGATAACAGCAGACAAGGAAATGCATGCACATATTTTTAATAGAAAAAAAAAAATATGCACACACTGAGGCATGATTTCTTACCTCTTGATGCTCTAACAAATACTTTTACAGTGAAGCTCATGGACCAATACCAATGCGAACGCTACAAACTCATAGCACCAAGAGTTTGATTCTGATTAGCAGAAAATTTCAGACAATTCATAAATATGTTGGAAGGAACCTCTGGAGCCACCTAGTTCCACACCCTACTTGAAGCAGGACTCAGTCAAGACAGCCATAGCTTCAGCTAGTCCTGAAAGCCTCCACTGATCCAGTGGCCTAGTCGCTGGTCATCTGTTCCTGCCTGCACTAACCTTGCTAGTGAAGTTTGTGCTAATGGTGCTAATGTCCAATTCAGCTCAGCTTCTCGGCAGGGGGGCGGGAAAAAGCAGAGAAGGCCAGGATGCCATTGTTAAGCACATCCAAGCCTAGCAATATGAAAAAAATATATATTGGAGAAGAGCAGTTGATCAGAATAAAACTTATACTCACCCAAGTTAGAGGTGGTGTGGCTGAGCTTAACAAAGGATTAGGATCTGGGTTAACTAATCCTAGTTTTACAAAGCCTCCCATAGTTTTAGAATATCCCTGAAATAAAAGCATAATATGATTAAAAAACATAATTATTTGAAACTGAGGTAGACATTTCTCCTTGGTTTGCATGTGAACATAATCAAGGTAGTGTTAACTGTAACTCTCATGGGAAGTCAGCCACAACAACATGATACCAACCAACCATGACATTGCCTCAGACTGGGACCTTACCACCATCCCCTCCACCACCTGTGTGCTGTTTCCAGCACCATGTTTAGTGATTTATTATTAACCTGCAGCCAGTGCTTCCACCGCAAATGGCACTGGCTGACGAGATCAAAGGGCCGAGCGGACCGGCGCTAGTCCAGCATGTCATTACAGACAGGGTTGTATGGGCCAGCTGGCCCATAAACAAACTGCTGGGGCCTGAGGGCCCAAGTCTGGACTCAGCTCAACCTGTTTTACACCAGGGCAACTGTATTAACATCAGATAAACTAACTGCAAGATCAGAATTCCTCGAATCACGTGTGTTGGTATCTTCAGGAATATCAGAGACACAACCAAGAAAGAAATGAAATAGCATTTAAGAAGAATTGACAGGGATGTTAGGCTGCACGAGAGAAGAAGTCTCAAAGGATTTCTGTTCATTTTTGATCGTTTCTCTTTAGCAGCAACCAGGGCACTCCCCCAGGGCTGCTGCACACCTGAAAGTGCTCGTAGGCAAGTGGCCAGAGACAGGTAAAGCAGAGCATGGTGGAAATAAAGGACTCTTGGAGAGGGTAGTTACTCTCAGGAGCCCCCAGCACTGGGTTGTTAGCTCAGAGGGCTGTGCAGTCACATCCTCCTGTGACACCTCTCATTAAATTGGCTCCACCAGCTGTAGGAGCTCGGTCTCCAAGAGGCACCTGGAGGAATGTGGGCGCCCACAGGCGACGGGGCCAGTGCGCGGAGGCCCCCGTCCCACTGCCGCCCTACTCAGCCCCACGTCCGCACAGGCAGCAACGTGGCGAGCTCTTCCGATGTCCCTGCCAACATCACCCCGGCCCCTAGGGGCAGACCTGCTTTTTGGGTGAAGAAACAGCAGTATCCACAGACACATCTCTCTTACAGCACAGCTGCTACCACCTTTTCATGCCACTTCTGCCATTTTTTCTTCCTCCTAACACTTAGACAAAAGAAGAAAATTTTACCAGGCACCAAATGGAAGAGTAGATACTGTCATTTTAAGACTTCATGACGAGATAGATGCCTTCCACATATTTTTAGAGCTTCTGAACAAGAGACCGTATCTAGACTGACAAAAAGAGAGCTATTGCAATTTGTAACCCTTATTCCCCCACATCTGCCTCCGTCTGCTTTTGGTAAGCAAGCCTCCCTTCCTCCCCATTCCAAACCGGGAAAAATCCTGCTGTATTGCAACAGGACAATTAAGGGGGAAAAGACAAATACATCTTTCTTCATGCAATTTACAAAACAATAACTTAAACCTTAACTTAAACCTTAAATTAAGAGACATATCAAGACATGCATAAAAGCTGCTTCTTCAGTACATTTTTAGAAAACTTACTCCTTCTTAGTGTATATTGACAATCAAAATAACAATAAAAAAGGAATCCAGAAGGAAAAACACAATTTTGATTTTGTCTTCTGCAGCTAATAAGAAGGCAAAAAGCCTATCCACTATAAGGGAAATATATTCATCTTACCATTTTACGTGACTCCTCAAAATGTTAAGGCTGTTGAAATTCAAAATTTCTAATTACTTAATGAAAAGTTCTTTTAGTTTCATGGAAAAACACAATTTTCTTTTGATTCTTACATTCTGGTTACTGTAAGAACATAAGTTATGAATTAGAAATTCAATTCTGTATCAACTTTAAGATACTAGATCAATTCTTAAAAATACATACTATCGACACTTACTGCCTCACACAAACCTGTCATTTTTTTCTGTCTTCTGTCAGCAAAGACAGCAGGAGGAGAAAAAGATTTTAAAAAAAGACGAGACAGGTACAGACCATGATCGGCTTACCTAAACTGCCAAAATTATTCTTTTTGTTTTTCAATAACAAATAGCTGTTAAATGCACAAAGTAAAGCTAGATCACAATTCTCTCTCAACTGAGACAGTGGAGAGAGTTCCTAAAAAGCAAATACAAAGCCATAAAAGGTTGAATTTTAAATGCACTTTTTTTAGATCAATAACAATACTCATTTCTTGAGAAAAATAAAAATAAACTTACTTTGTATCTTAAGGTGCCTCTTAGCAAAGTGTGAGCTGTCTGAATGCCATACGGCTCAGCATATTTTGTACTGTCTCTGTTAGGAAAACCTTCCAGATTTAATCCTGGGAAAAAATCCATTGAAGTAACAGAATCAAGTAACGCTCCTCCAGCTGGAATATTGACAATCTGAATTTTGTGAAAGAACAGAAATATTGTTTCAACTCACTGTAATTTAATTTACTTCTACAACAGCAAATACAAAGTGTGATTCTGGAGCAAGCAAAGGACTAACCTAAACAAAGCACTTGTACAAGCATTTAAGCATATCCTGTGATGAAGTATACACCATATCAACCATTTACTAACCAAAGGACTAAAATAAACCACTGCCTTCTCATATAATGTATTAATACTTGCTGCGTGGATATGAAGGCTGCAGGCTCCCATTTCACTTACATTAGTGTAATTTGAGTGATTTCTCTAAACTAAAATAGTTTGAATATTCCACCCACAGGCTCCTTGCTTTTATGAACTTTTTTTTTTTTTTTTTTTTTTTTTTT
>VZSV01000031.1:1535876-1551390 GCA_013398735.1 Nothocercus julius
AATAATAATAATAATAATAATAATAATGTCATTCACCATATTTAACATAACAAATATATAAGATAAGCTTTTGCTTAAGCACAATATGACTAAAGGTTCAGTTTCAATCTAACTAACTTCAGTATATACAAATGGCTTAGTCCTATCAATCCTGCATAAGCTCATATTGCCACTTAAAGGGAGAAATTCAGTCCCTGCCTCCACTTGCTCCTTTTTATTCTCTTGCTTGTGCTACTGTTAGCACTTAGATTATGAAGAAAATGAAACTGGAAAGAGTGACCCTGACTTAAATCAAGCAAGATTTGCTGTACCTGATTGAAACCGCAATGGGTTCCCGTTCTGGCTCAGCATGGAGCAAACAGCACAAACAGCAGTGCCAGGCCACGGAACGCAATGGGAGCACAGCCAGGAGGAAGGAGAGGGCAAGGAAGGCAGCAGGCAGGGCACAGGCTTGCAGAGAAGAAACAGCATCTGTCCCTCTAAGCTAGGGGCTTGTCTCTTTATGTCTTTCTCAAAATCAAAGGGAAAATATTATTATCAGAGACTGATTCTCTCTACTCTATCAACCAACTTGTGAAAATGCTTAACAAATGCTTAACTTGAAAAAATGCTTAACAAATTACCCTACAAGTTCTAAACTATTCTGAATTTAAGAGAAGGTTTTCTCATTAAAGCTCTTAGTCAAGGCTCTCAATCACTTGGATCTGAACAGTCTAGCCTAATTGTGGGGAAAAAACGTGTCACTGCGAGTTGCATTTTATTCATCCATTAACCTGCTATCAAACGTTAGATAGATTGCATCAACTCTGTACCTTTTTCCTTTCCAGATATGTTTTTTTTCCGACTGTTGAAAGTGCATGTTTTTAACTCACCCAGATAAGAGGCAGCTGCTCTGTTTGCACAGTGCTTGGCAAAACAAATCTCACCGTTCACCTGATTTCCCTTAGCGCTACTGTCTTACTGGATGCAGCCACCCTGCTGATGAGGGGATGGACACTGCCCACTGCTGTGATCCCTCCCTGTTCCCCACATCAGGCTGCACTAGGGACACGGGCATGGCTTCCCCAGGGTGCACCTCTACTTCCTGGGAAATCTGCTCCCAGGAGGAATCAGTACCCTGGTTATCACCTCAAAGGGTAACAAAAGCAGCAAAGTGTGAAAGGAGCCTGGAGGAGGAAACAAAACAACAAAAACACTTCAAATTAGCAGAAACGTAAAGTTTCACAAGAAGGTACTTCCCAGCAAACCATCACTCTGACAAAACCAAACAGCTTGGTTTTTAATTTTGAAGTCATTAAGGTGAAGTCATCCTCATGGGTACAGAAAAGTGTTTTGGAAATGTCCAGCATGAAATATGCTACATATAAAACCAAAACAAAGATAAATGTGGGCAGATTTTCCCAAGGTTAGGGTCTGAGGAAGCTCTACTACCATTCAATTAATCAGATCAACAGAGGAATCTCCACTCATAGAAACAGTGTTAAAAACAATTTCATATTCTTGTGTGAGGCTGCAAACCCAACGGAGCACCAGCAAAAAAGACTGACTAGCCACAAAATGCCATCGCAGGGACAAAGCAAGTAAGTTAGATGAAAAATACTTCTTTCCAACTTCCTTGTCAACAACACATGCGAATACTAAACTTTTCATGTCACGTTTAAATTGATTACTTAATGTTAAAAATGTTCAGAAAAGTAGGCAGTCTTTTTCTGAAATGCATAGCAACAGAGATTTTCTTTATCTATTCTCAGAACCAGTTTCACTTAATACATATGAGAAAGATTTTGGCACCCAGGTACAGGGTAAAATAAGCCCATGTAATACATGAAAGACAATTTTTTTCAATCAAAAGCAAGTGAAATTTTACATACCAACTGTGATGTCAATGTTGGAATCTCTAGTGAGGTATTCTAGTACAGGGCCAGAAACATAGCCAGATCCAAGTAACAAAACCTTCTTCCTATTATCCATGTTCAGCAACTGAGCGTATTCCCTAGGAAGCGTTAGAAGCAAAATTAAAAACTACCCAAGAGGGAACAGCAAGTTACTAAAGCTCACAAGTAAGTATGTTTTAGTAAGTCTACAAACCAAGAGCTCTATTCAGACTAAGAGTTAAGTTTTTGGCCATCTAATCCAAGATTGCTCAATCAGTGCTTCAATTCTTCTTTTGCCTAACTTTTAGTCTCCTTCTTCTAATTAATTCCAAGATCAATTCCATTAATGTATCCACTGCTTCTCCAACTGCTACTGGCAGCTCTACACCTTATTCCTCAGCTGGCATTATATTTTCCCCAATGGCCAAATGACTGTAGCTTGATCATATGACGACTACAAAGCTGTGTGTGCCATGCAGCATGTCAGAAAGTGTTCCTGTCTGCTCTACGCTTCCTGCACATCACAGGCTACTGCTAAGGTATATGCAACCATGCTGGTGAAAGCACGTTCTGGGTAGTTACAATAGGTTCGTATTAGCCTATCATAGGAACAGAGACACACACAAAAAAAAAAAAAAAAAAAAAAAAAAAAAAGAGAGAGAAAGAAAATACCCAGTTAAGAAATCTGGTTTGCAAACAAAAACTCTCATTTATGAGACAACCATCAGTGTGTTTCAACCAAGTTTCTATTACTTTCCTAAATAATTTAAGTAGGTCTCCAGCTGACTTTCAGTGTGTTTCCACCAGACTTTGCATTTCTTTTGGCCAGGTGGAGCAACACTGTTCAGCAATTAGCTATGTTCTCATAAATGTGTAAGGTATAAGAGAAAAGGATTTTGTTTGTTTATGCATTAAGGGCATTTTTAACTTATATTTGCATCTGGCTGTAAAACGGGGATTGTAATACTGCTTAAAGTATTTTCCTGGCTATGTGGACAAAAATTATTTAGCAAATACAAATATGTTTTTAAAGCTTTTTTTTTTTTTAATTATTGAAGCACAAGAAGCTATTTATTGGTTTACCATTCAACGTAATTAATGGAATTGGGGTTTTGAAATTTTCCTTACCTCTTATCCTGAGACCCAATTTCCATAAATACTTAACACCTTTGAAGATACAGGCTTAGGGGAAATTTCAGAAATGTATAGGCGAGTTCCTTAATTTCCCTTTTACCCACTAAGAGTTTCCATAGGCACATACTGCACTGTACAGAGGGAACTCTGGTCTAAGCTGACAATCTCATATCCTTGGAAGGGGACTAATAACGTCTCTGCCAAAACCTGTTTGGTTTTGATACCTCTGGGACTCCATATGTCAGCCATAAGTAATCTTTTTTTGTGTTTTTTAAGTTGAAAAAGTTCAAAATAACAAAAGATGACATCATAGCCCAACAGAGCCCTAAAGCATGGCATGAAGTATGTAGGATATTTAGGGAAATAATGTCTCACAACTGTGTTGAAATATCGCCCTGAGTGGACCTGAGTTAAATCAATATCAAATATACCCTCTATCTGAAGCATATTCCAGCCTATTAATGGTGTCTGGGTGTTTGTGAAACTTGAATTCTTCTCCAAAATTAAAAATATTCCTTCCTCCCTTCATTTCCATATTTAATTAAATTAAAACAACAAAAAAGGCACTTCAATTTTTTAAAATCTGAACAGGATTTACCAAAGTATCACCCCTCTACATAAGTTATTACAGATCACTGAGTATTTTGATCTTCATACAAGTTTCATAATTTTAGAGTTTATTTTAAAAAAAAATGCTAAAATGTTGACTTAGTCCATTCACAGAAGGCCTCCTAAACACACCAAATCCTTTCATGTGAAAAACCCAAGCACCTTCCTTCAAGAGCCCTAGTAACAAGTTTAATAGAAAATCTTCCTCTAAAACTACACTTTTTTGGGCCAGGGAAGAGAAGGAAAATCTCTCCGCCCCTTCCACATAGGGAGCAGCTGTGGTGTGCAGGTCCTTGGAGCAACACTGTGGACAAAGGGAAGACTTCCCACAGAGAAGAAAGCTGAATTTTATAGTTAAACTTCTTACTACCTTTATTTTAAAGTCTTCCAGTGTCCAGAATTAGAGCACACTTGGATCAAAAAAAAAAAAAGTGTGTTTGCACAAACATGAGATGCCAAATGACCCATCAGAAATGGGAATAAAATCTGCATAGTCCCAGAAAGGACTATCTACATATCTGACTTTTCTTGACAGTGAGGGTGACAGCACTGGCACAGGCTGCCCAGAGAGGCTGTGGAGTCTCCTTCTCTGGAGATCTTCCAAACCCGCTTGGACTCAGTCCTGAGCCACATGCTGTAGGTGACCCTGCGTGTGCAGGGGGGTTGGACTAGATGAGCTCTAGAGGTCCCTTCCAACCTTAAGCATTCTATGATTCTATTTCAGACTCTTGCCCACCCTCTCTATGTAAGTTCAAATAATTCAGTTATGTCAGTCTCTGAACAACAATGCTGTTAATGGTATATGTCATTCCAGCTGTGAAAGAGGAACAAGTAGCCAGTGAAAGTGAAAAACAGAGAAAAGTTCAGTAAACCAAACTCTTGATTTCTGATGGCACTCAGCCAGACCAGCTCATGTAACCTGGCTATGCTGTGGCTGAAGTTTTCATGGATAGTAAAAGGGTATAAGCATTTAGTCCAAATAGAGCCCCCAGCTACTAAACCAGACATAATTAGAGTAGTAGAGTAGTAACACAAGCCACATCATTCCTACAGGCTCTAAATAAGAGCTCATCTCTAATTAAACCATTGCACCTTCAAGCAGAAAGCTTCCTACTTTTACCTGCAATATTTCTAAACTTTGCTAAGTAAAGGGGAGGGAGTAGTGTTAGCAGGTCTTGCTTTTCTATAGCTAAGTGAGCAACACCAATTAACAACTAAACATCACATGCAACACACAGGTCTGCAGAAATATCAAAATGCTACCCACAAAAACCCCTTTGGGAAGGATGTCTCCAGATTCTCAGGGCAGTTCACACAAGATCATGCAAGTGTTTAAGGGGAGAGCCAAAAAAAACAGATCACAATGCTGTGCAGAGAATAAGAAAATTTGTTACTGAGACAGCCTCTTGAGGTGGTCTACTAAACAGCACAAGGCAAAAATGACTGTGAACTATAGTCTTTAAAAGACAAATAGCATGTTTGGAAAAAGCACCTGTAATTCATCATGCTAAAAGTCATAACCAGAGACTTGCCAAGGTTCCCTGAGAAAATTTAAGAAATTTGGCATGCAGGAGTCAACACAGTACACTTCAGTATCCACTAGTGCACACAGTACTTGCAGTCAGACTAATTTCAGTTTTTACATGATCATGAAACCAAAGGCAGCCATTCATTACAAAATTAACATTTTTCTACAATAATCACAGGTAAATTATAGGTGTTTGTTAATAATAAGGAGGGAGGGGAAAGGGAAGGTATGTTAGCTTAACTCAGTTCAGTGCTACTCTTTCACATTACTCTTGGGAGATAAATATTGACACAAGATAAGAATGAAACAGTAGCTAAAACTGTAGCTACAGCAGGATTATAATGAAAGGTCAGAGGCTCTCACAGAGGCTCCTGAATACATCCAGTCACAGAACAACAAAACACATCAGTAGAGTAAAATTGTCCCTGCACTTGAGCCATGGTAGAAAACACTGGATTAAAGATATATTAGAGAGCCTTTTGCTTTCAGCCATGCCCTCCAAAGGACTGTATGCTATAGGCATTTAGAAGGAGTTAGAGTAAAAAAACATACTGGCAGGTGGCTGTGTTCTTCTTGTTAACATAAGGAAAGTGTTAACATAACACATTTTCAATTTCCATATTACCTACTAACAATACATGCTAAAGAGTCAGACTGTATGGAGAAAGAAGGAAATCACCAAATCAGGAGATACTCAGACACTGTGCAATACAGCAACATTCCACAAGTATAAATAGGTGCAAAGGGGAAGACAGAATGCAGACAAGCTTATTTAAGACCTTCAACCAGACAAAATTTAGGAAGATATACATTACCTGGTCTCCCTCAATTTCTGGATATATTCATACTTAGTTGTCAGTGAGCCATTGGATGCAATCACTGCCTAGAAATAGATAAAATTTTTTTGAACCTGTATTGTTTTTAAAAGCAGAGAAAGAAAAACAGGAAAATTGTAGAACTTACATCTCTAACAACGGATGAGTAATTCTGGTTTTCAAGAGGTTCTGAGCCTTCTGATAAAAGCTATGGAAATAAGTTATTTCAAATCAGGTCATTTATTCCCCATACTTTTCCACAACAAGTAAAATATGAAGATTTTAGGCAACATTTAAATGTGTGCAACAATGCCAAAATCTTGTAGATCTGAAATTCTGCTGGCCCTTATAGGTATCAATGGAATTTTATGAACATACAGGAATACACACAGCAGCCTAACGGTGGCTGCTAAGTGCCCAAAATGCCCTCAGATTTAGTGACCACTCCACGGTCCAGGAACAATGAACTGCCTGCCACAGTGTGGTTTCTTGTTTACAGAGAAGCCTACAGAAAGTGTTCTTGACATGGCCCTCAAACACCCAAGTCACTTATGTCTCACGTTCACATGTTACTCTTTCTAGGTATTGCCTCAAAGCAATAGCTTTTTTTTGTAGTTTTTTTTTTATTATTATTATTATTCAACAGAGTCAGTTATGTTCTACAGCAGATTCCTTTTAAATGTATATAGGAGACCAGAAAAGCAACAACCAGCAGACCAAAGTCCAAGTCTTTTACCTTCTTGTTTCATACATAAAACCTTACCATCTCTTCAATGTATGGGAAAAGCATATCGCCAAAGTACTCCGTTGCTTCTATTGGAAGCTGTGCTGGCAGGTTGTCAATGGAACACATCAGAATCCCAGAGCCCTCAACACTGAAAGAAAGAAAGAACCAGACTCCTCTAAACCACTTCTGCTTGGTACTTGAAAGGTAGTCACCTTCTGTGAGCATTTTAAATGCATGATTTTCAGTATAAAACATCAGTGTATAAATTACAGAGGAAAGCAGTACAAATTAAAGGCTCTCCCACCTGTCATGAATAATATGCTGGTCAGCATCATACATACAAAATGGACTGTCAATTGTTGTACACTCCGTCATAAATTCTATAGATCCTCCAGTGTCGGCTGAAATGTCGCATATTGCCAAAAGTCTAAAGCAATTAAAAGATAAGGAACGGAGTATTATCCAAACTGCAAACATAGGTATAAGAGATCATGAATTAATAGGAAATAGAGACACGTGAAGACCCATCAGAATTGTCATTTCATCCACCTTAATCAATTTAAAAGTCAACACAACACAAACAATGACCACTAGAAATGTAATGGAAATGAGGCCCTATTGAAGCCAGCCATGCATTCACATCAACAGGACTCAAATGTCATCTATGACTTCTCAAAAACCACCCATCATTAAGTCATCCATCATTCTTTCCTAAATCTCAAAGCCAGTGAGAGCAACAGTTTTGTCATGGCTACAAAAGCTACCACTTACCGCTCATGTAAAAGGCCTCATTTGCTAAGGCTTAAATGGCTAGATAAAAAAGGACCAGAGAGGAAGCAGCAGCTACCTGATCTTAGACACTAACCCACCGTTAGCACATGACCTAGGTTTGCCTTTGCCCACACCACCAGCTCTCTCTGAAACAGAGCATGACACAGTTGTGTGCACAGCTTATTCAAATGACCATTCCCGAAAGGGAAGATGGATGAGAATACAGGACATCTATCTCCCTCTACAGACCTCCAACCATATCTCCAAACTCTCCTTATTACCTCCCTGCCACACACCCTCACATCACACCTTATATTACGATACACACATACACTCAGTGTTTAAAATGGAAAGACACACAGCAATTTCTGTGGGCAGAAGTCAGACCAAAGCCTGCTTTCTTGCCAAGATACATTGCCTTTTTTCCCCAAAAATCCATTCTTAGGTCAGTCTCACGGAGAACTATTAGGCTGTTAGAAATAGCATGTGGCCCTACCCACACCAAAAAAGAATCTAACCCTGGACTTGCACCACACATTCCATATTTAAAGCTGTTTTGGTCTGGAAAGCACTCCACCTAAACTGGGTGCAGAAATCTGAGGCAGTAGGCAATAGTTATGGACCTCATACAAGCCAATGACATGGTACAAAGCACTTTATCTAACAAATTACTAAAGCACAGAAATTTCTATTAAGAATGGTGCAGTAGGTATACACCCCAGAAGCAGTACACAGCTTTGATACTGCATTCTGCACAAGGATCAGTGGAAGACCTGCCTTTGCAGAAAACAGCCAATACCTGTCACTCAGCCAACCATTCGTCTGGTGATGCTTGTCACATGATGTGGAAACTCCAGACCATGAAAACAAGACAGCAAAGCGTACAAGAAAAATAGCAGAATCAACAGGGCATTTTAAAACATGGAACAGGAACAGTTTAAGAAACAGTCATTTGCCAGACATTGCAATAAAAGTGCATAGCAATACAACTTAATTGTGATGCTGCAGAATTGTTATGAGTGAACTGAGGTGCCTTACTTGTGTGGTAACTCAGGACAGCCCTCCGTTGAAACAGCATCAGATTTAACTGGCACCAGCAGCTTCTGAGCATCCTGTCGACTTAACAAGCGAGGAGTATGTTGTTCCCAGTATATGCCATTAATTAAACAAGTTGTGTAGGGTGCAATCTGCAAAGAAAGTTACAGATGCCTGATGTCCTTACCTAATTCTTCGAGAAGTCGAAGGCGCCTGATCTAGTGTTTTAAATAAACATCTCAATCAAATGGTATGCAAAGGAGTAATAACTACCAACAGTCTGTGGAAAACTTTTCATAAAAGAACAGAAGGGATGCTCACATCAGTGTTAAAACGAGAAGTGTAAAGTTCTGGATGTTTATCATAGTCCACTGGATCATACATTCCATCACTCTTCCGTACAAGATGATGGTGACGACTTAACACTGTCCCATAGACTTTTCTGAGGTCTGAGGTAAAAAAAATATATATATATAATAATTAGGTGTCACAGAACAGAAGAGTACTTGGCTAAAAAGGGCTCCAATGTTTTTATCGCACTTATTACCACAGTATTACCTCCAGATTTGGAAACTTCCTTTAACTCATGAGGTTCCACGAATTCACATGGGAGGGCATTGAACATTTCTTGGGCACCCTGTAGACCAGAATTAGGATTCAGAATGAGCAGAGAATTTAAAGGAGTGTAATACTGTTCATCTGATGTGTGGAAACTGATAAAAAAAATACCAAGCACAATTTGACAGTCCTGCCAGAGAACATCTTCAGAAACATGCACACTCATTCACACATGACCCACTCAACCAAACAAAGCTGTCAGGGTTTTCTGCTAAAGTATTCAGGAATCCACATCATTCCCTCTCACTGCCTAACCCACAATCCAGTGTCTTTTTGTATTTCTAATAACAGAGTGGGGAGACAATTCAACCACAACAGATGGTTTTGTTGCCATTCTGAGAGGCAGTTTCTCTTTAGAGAACACACCAACCAGGCTGCTCTAAAGGCCTTTGCTTCAGGACTTCAGGATGAGTTTCCCCCAGAAATATGTTTGTAGACCACGAAGGACAGTTTTTTCAGACAAGCCACCCTTTTGTTCAGCATGCACTCCTATTTACATAGGCAGTGATTTCCATCTATAATTGAAGTCTGCTTAACACAGCTTTGCTGCCAAAATTAGGGAAGGGCTTTTTTCCCTAGGTTGTTTCCAATTGCTCACAACCATCATTTGTAAGCCTAGTTCATGTTACAAAAACAGCTGAAAACAGACTCATAAAGTATTAAAAGAGGTAATTATTTTCTATATGTTAATGAACTGATTTTACTTATGTGGTGATACCAAAGTCAACACAGAGAAGAGCAGAGGCTGAAAATCATGCAGGTGAAAAAGGAAGGAGGAAGAGTAAGACTTAACCCATTTTTTCATGAACTTAAAGGAATCAGTTTAGGGACTTGAAAAAAAATCCTATTAGCAAAAGAAAAATTGAAGTCCAAGCAAACAAAATTAACTCATGTTAGCTAATTTAATCTGATGCGTATAAAATGCCAAGTTACTGGTAAAAATAAGTTCTATTAAAAAAATAAAAAAAGAATTTCAGTCTGAAGACAGAATTCTTACCTTGGAAACATTGCCAGTGCCTGTAAACACAAACGTTAAGGGCCCAACAGACTTTGGCATCAGTCCCAGTGAAATTTCATACCCGGCATCCCGCACAGCCTGCACAGCCTGACTGCTGTTCCTGTAGTTATGTGCCATCCCAATGTGCTGCAATCAAAGGCACAGAAACATCATGTAGTGTATTTTCTATATGCAAAAAGTTACAGTTACCAGATGTCCAAACATCATTTTGTTGAAGAAAAATACATATACGCGTATGCTCTTACCATGAAGGGAGTGTTGTGTCCCAAGGCTAGAAATCGTAATCCCAATCCATGTAGGATGTTGATCATTCCTATTGTTAAAAAAAAAAAGTCAGTATTAATTATGAACATGCACAGTTAGGAACTGCAGAAACTGACAGATGTATAAAATCAACCTTGACATTTTTGCCTGTATTTTAATATTAATATTTTACTTGTAAAGTACTTATAAAGAAAATTAACATAGATCCAGGGAAAGAGAAGACAAAATCTACATAGTCTACAGGCCAGGATCTTAAGCCTCTTTTTTCCTACATTATGCATTTCAGCACTGTTTAATGTTCCAATATCCTTTTGTCAGATGCTTTCACATCACCAGATTCCAAAGAAGCAACTGATAAAAAGTTATTTCTGAAGAAACAGATATGAACTTCAGCAGAAAGGAATGAGAATCATGCTTCACAAAATCAATGTAAATGGATAACAGAGTGACAAACAGTTGTTGTCCAGACCTGCAGGACTGGCAGCTGCAATTTGTTTCAAAAGTCTATTCAGTCAGCTTCTTGGCATTTTGTCTGCCTCAGATTAGGCTGAGCAAATAGACAGGACTTCAAAACAACATGAAATACTGGATTTGTAGAGAATCCACAGAACTATTTGACATACTGTCTCATTGAGAAGTAGGCAGCACAAAATATAAAGAAAAAATAAATCTTCAAAAGCAACACAAGCATTGCAAGTCAACTTTCAGGAAAAATACTTAGCCAGAAGTATTGCAGGAAGTTGCACGTTGCAAGCCTGCCTTCACTTTATGCACTATACCTGCTACACCAGCCCATTTTCCAAAGGCCACAACTCGCATTCCTTTCTGATCAACCATTTTTTCATAGTCAAACAGTCGAATTTCCTGAAAATACACAGCAAACTGAGCGTTAACGTTTTTAGGTGAATGCACAGTCAGTGGCAGATTGTTTTTCCAGGGGCTACCTTTTCACATTCCTTCATTTTCACACGCCTTCATCACGCTTTGTGGTAGAGGCTCGTGGACATATATGACAAGGGCAAATAATTCGTAACAAGATTAAAAAAAAAAAAAGAAAGAAAGAAAAAGGATAGGCTGCTCTGAATTTGTGTTTCAAACAGCCACTACCCTGCGTGTCAATTCATGCCATGAAGTGCCTCAGCTGTCCCCTCCAGTCACAGACCTGTTCATATCCTCAGCCAAGGGGTCCCTTGTTTCTGTGTGAATTGGCTGCCCCCATCTTACATAATGATCAATTCACCCTATAACTTGCCAACTTTCCCATAAGCCTTTTTTGAATCTCTCCTGAGCATCCCAAGCTTGCAACTTATCTGTCCTTTGCATATAAACACATTAGCACTGCAAGCACAAGATCTACTCGTGAGCAAGACATACACAGCTCCGGGAAAGGATCCTGACAGCAGGTCTCATTAGTTATTTACAAATATACGTGTTGAAAGCAACCACACTAGATACCAAGCTTCCCACTCTGGTGTTAAGTTCACTTTCCATACCTGCTAACAGCAGTTGGTCTTCACTACAACAGCACTTACCTGTCGTAGAATCTCATCCAACAGGGGCATGTTGGCCTCCTGGGCTTTAATAGTGTGGGAGAAGAAGGCATAGTTCTTTTTGGGGATTAATTTATCCTCTGGAGGTCTCTTTACACCCACAATCAGAGAAGCCTCAGAAATATCTTCCTGAATAATGCCACCTGCTTTGACATAATCCTGTAAAAGAATAATCAAGGTTTTTTCTTCTGCTCTTTTTCATGCTCAGTTCTAAGCACAAAATTAATTAAAATAGCATACAAGCAATTCCACAAAGCTGGAACAGGTTCCTACATGTGATGCATTCATAACGGTCTTTATCAAAAGGAGTATCAAATCTCAAACTGAATTTCCATGCTAATGCTCTTTTACATGAGGTCGAAACACAGCAATATATTAGTAAAATTTATCATCATGAAATCTCAGATTACAAAAAGAATATTTTGATGCATTTAAAGTATCTTATAGTATTGCAGTGGTAAACACGTCTTTGTAAAGTGTTGAAATGCTTGTGAATAAGTTTATAAAACTATGCCAAACTAAATTGAAGCCTGATAAGGTATGTTTTTATAAAACTAACTCCAAGTTGAAACGCAACTTCCTCAAAATGGTTTTCAATATCAAAATTTATTTTTGCTCTCCTTCAGCTCAAAAATAAATTCAAAATCCAGCTTTCAATAGAGTAGTGCATATCTAATGCAGTCTATCCTTTGTTGAAAACCGGTAGTGCACCTTAATTAAAGGGCAAGATATGCAATTAATCACTAATAATTCCCTACTTATATTTGAAACTTTATCTCTTGGCTCAGACACCTTACAACAAAGTATTACTAAAACTGTATGAGCTTTCAGTCCTACAGTTCAAAGCAAGAAAAAAGAAAAAAAAAAAAATCTCCTCTTTCTACACTGAATGACATTGAGGCTTAGAAACTAAGCACTCTTATCACACCTCACTGCATTTTCATTTGGTCTGCAATACTCTGGGGGAAAAAAAATCACTGCTCGAACAGGGGCAGGATTCATAAACAGAAGGTTCACCCTTCTTAATCTCGCTCTCTTCTTTATACATATTTTTCTAGTGTTGCCTTGAAACAATGAAGACAAAAATACCCATGTTAAATGAGACTTCCCAAGTCTCTACTCCAAGAACGCCTAAGAACATCTAGAACATCCACATTCACAGAAAAAAGGAAGACAAATGAACAAAAACAACATCAAACACTCACCAACATGCCAACATTACACCAAAAAATTAAGCAAATATTCCGTTTCTCCTCCATTAAAATACAACGATACCTCATTTAACAAGGACAGTAATTATGTTTTTGCTATTATTTATCCTGCAAAATATTGGGCTATAGTTAATAATTAACCTATGGTTTTGTTTTTCTATCTCAGAATGGCATCTTACCTTTTCATGGATGGCTCTCCGGTTTGATGGTTGCACCAAAACTTTGTATCCCATTTGTGTCAATTCTTTAACATGCTTTGGTGCTAGAGGTGCTCTTCTCTCCCAAGCATTAACATCTTCTCTCCTGATTGCCAGCACAGACTTATGATAACGCCGACACTTACAGTGACGGATCACGCACCTACCATTTGCGTGACTAAAGGCTCGGAGCATGGTAAAGCCTGATGGCAGCAAAGACAGAGCAGTAAAATAATACATCTATTATATCTGCTTCAAAATATTGTTTGTGCAAAAGTTCTGGTCTCCTTTAACATCTGCTGTAAAACACAAATCAGCTACTAAATACTCTTGTTATAGCTATTGTGAGACATGAGTTTCCTTTCATTCCTAAATATAAAAAGTTTCAATAGAAAATTTCACATGGCATTATGCTGGCTGGTGTACTTTGTTACATCTCACTTTGGTGGCGTGACTTTACAGAAATAAGTTATTTATGCTACTGTAAAGAAAGGTTTTTAATATGTTCAAGGCACCAATTTTTTAACTACAGAGCTTGTAAAGAATGCTGGTAACATGGAGATACCAACAGTATTGAGCTAACAGCATAAACGTGCCATGGCCAAGAACTTATCAAAGCTTGCACCAGCAACAGTAGGAAGGCAGCGATAAATGCACAGAAAGAAGGAAAGTAGAACATAGGCTATAACACAAGCAGTTGAGTTGAGTAAAAGAGCAAGACCAGTAGGTAAGAATTTCCCTTCTTTTCCCTTTATTTTCTCTCCACTTCACCTCTGGTGTAGGTTATCTGCCACACTGCTTAGCTCTTCTGGAATTGGCAAAGGTTCTGTATGTACCCAGCAACAAATATTTAGAAGCCTAGGGAGTTCACATATTTGTAGGATTAAAAGATGGGGATGTCAAAGACAGAGGCTTTAGAGATGTCATTTTTGTTCCAAAGCAATTTTAACTGTTGGGAAAAGGGAAAGGGAAAGGGAAAGGGAAAAAGAAACTCTCAATTTTTTGCTATCCCAATAGTTTGGCAAGTCCTGTTTGTCCTCATGTTTCTGTCTTGTAAAATAACTACCCACGGAAGCTTTAAGAGGTCTTGTTTAACTCCAGCCTTACTTAAACAGGAAAACTTGCATGCTAAGGAAGGCATGGACAGAATCCCACAGTCCCAATGCTCTCATGGTGAGCATTCCTACCTTCTCTAAACTTGGCCACCAGCAGAAGTTACAGTACTACAGCAGTTGGAGTTACTTTACGGTACTGCTCTACACCATGCAAAAGGGGTCCACGGGGAGCGCGCTCACCGCTCCTGGAAGTAAAGAAAGTCACGTTATGCAGCGCCAGTTTTACTGTGCATTAAAGTGCGAATGGCCACGACAGCAGGCGGTATCGGGAAGCCAGCGCAATGCGTATCTCATGCCGCAAGGAAAGAAAACGCTGCTCCCAAGGGGCGCCAGCGGCCTCGCAGCCGGTGCCCGTCCGTCCGTCCAGCATCCCACGGGGAAACGGGAGCCGCGGGCAGCCCGCAGGCCGCACACGAGCCCGCAGCGCCTGCGAGCTCCGGCTCGCCCGGGGAGACGCCGATACCCCCGCGCAGAGGGGAAAGGGGCTGCAGGACTCAAAGCCGCGGAGGTCGTAAACCCTCGCTGGGCTCCGGGCGAGCCGGCCGCCCGCGGCTCCGCTGCAGGCCACTTTCACCGGGAGACTATGTAACTCACAAGCCTCCTTCCCAACTCCCGAACCGTTCCGGAGCGCTGCCCGGCTCGGGAGCAGCGACACTCGGTTTGTTACGAGGAGACAGTTAGATCAGGGTTGGCCTGAAGTCGTCCTTTTTCCAGAGCGAAGCTGGGGAGAGCCTCGCTGACCCCGCCTCCCGGCGCCACAAATCGCCCGGTTTCGCGTTCATAAAATGCGACAAGGAGATGAAAAAAAATAAAACCCCACTGAGCAATATGATGGGGGATGCATTAGTATCAGCAGCACCACATCTCACCGCGGCGCACACGCGGGGAAGCCGGGGCGCGGAGGGACGGGACGACCTCGCCGACGGCGAAAGGGGCAGACGGGCCGAGGGCGCCGCGGCGACGCTCCCGGGGGGCCGCGGGGGCCGCGCACCTACCTAGGGGCTGCGCGGCGCGAAGCTGCCTCCACCACGTCCGGCGTACGGGCGGC
>VZSV01000031.1:1552163-1569049 GCA_013398735.1 Nothocercus julius
AAAAACACTTCACTCGTGCCTCCAAACTCCAAACTTCAAACTGATTTTGTTGACGATAACTAAAACTCTAGCTTGGACAGTGATTCAGAGGCTCAGAGGTCCTGGGATTGCTACGGCTTATTTTGTGCAGAATTAATTTAAACAATGTCAAGGTATGCATGTATGTTGTCCCTCCTAAAGGAGGGGTGGCCTGTGTACTTGTGAGATACATAAGACCTAAGGCAATCAGCCCTAACAAAGTATGTGCTATTCGTTTCATCATTCAAAGGAGTTTTACTGAAGTGGGTCATGTGTCATTCACCCTTTCATCTTCTTAATAAAATTACAAAGTGCTGCTAAGTACTGTGGGGGCATTACATACCCCATAAGCTTGTGGCATGTCCTGGAACTCGCAGACTCTTGAATCATTCACTCACTTTCTCTGCACATTAAGTGATTGCATGACACAGGCTCATTTCGCAGAGAGCCCCCTCCCTCCCAGCTGTCGTGTCAGCACCTGTAAGCCAGCGCAGAGGGTGTCTCATGACAAGCCATGATACAGAGACAACTCATTTGGGCTTCTTTTTCAAAGCGTCAGAAATAAAACCAAACAAAACAACAAAAGAAAACTTTCCTGTAGGGTTTGTTGGAGTCATGTAGATTCAGAGCAACAACAGGAAGAAGGTGGAAGACCAGTGCTTGTTGGACACTTGCTACAGTTTCACTATGTGTCAGTCACTGGAATGTTTTACATATATCCATGTTGTCTACACACGCATGCTGAGGCAAAAGAATGAAAGTTTCTATATACAAAAAAAAGAAAATAGAAAGCTTTTTTTTTTTTTTTTTTTTTTTTTTTTTTACCAAACCATAGTGAGTAAAGAAAGGAACACAAAAGTAGTGAAACAATTTTTAAGTCCTACTTTTCTAAGAATTTAAAGGATATATTATGAAGTGTTAGCAATATTCATTTATCCATTTTAAAGATTTTTTCGCTTTGGTTTTTTTTTTTTTTTTGCAATTGAACCTTCCCTTTCTAGGGGAAAAAAAAGTCTTTTTTCTGCTCAGTGATATGCCTTCTTAGCTACTGTGCAGTATACTCATCATTTTAAAGGGAAAAAAGAACATGTCTGAGTAAAGCCTGGTTGGGAGGTGTTTGAGTCCAGATTTGCTCACCTCACATACTGTTCATATATAGCCATTGTCTTGGACGCAGACTTGGACTAACCTCTGAGCATCCCTGGACTCTTGGTTCTGCTCTGAGATGTCATTCTGGCAGTGCTGAGTATATTACATCCAGACACATATCTTGAGTTTGACTCTTGTTAGTGTCCCAGTGTAGACTGGGAAGGTTTTGGTTTTTTGAGCAGTAAAATTCCTATTTATACAGATGAGGTTGTCAATATGAACACAGTTTGCAAATGTATAATGAAAGGAAGAAAAACTGGTTTACCTTGGTTGGGGTCGGAAGAAACCATACCTCTCAATCACCCTGCAGAGATCAGCTTGGGAAGGAACCTAACTCTCAAAAACCAGCTTGCACGCAGAACAGTTAAGCATAGGGCTCAGTTTCACCTTTGTAAATGTTTCTCAGAACTCTTCTGTGTTCTGCAGATAGGAATCTGAGCATGAATAAATAGAGGATTAAGCCCACAGCGTGCTCTGTCTTGTGCTGGAGTTCCCAGGCCTGAGCAGGAAGCTCAGACCTGTGCCACAAGGATATCATAGAATCCTCGCAGAATCACAGAAGGGTTAAGGTTGGAAGGGACCTCTAGAGATCATCTAGTCCAACCCCCTGCTCCAGCAGGGACACCTACAACACATGGCACAGGGTGATATCCAAGTGGGTTTTGAAGATCTCCAGAGAAGGACACGCCACAGCCTCTCTGGGCAGCCTGTTCCAGTGTTTTGTCACTCTCACAGGAAAGAAATTCTTCCTCACATGGACGTGGAACTGCCTGTGTTTCAACTTGCACCAGTTACCCCTTGTTCTGTCACTGGCCACTACAGAGAAGAGTTTGGCCCCATCCTCCCTACATTCACCCCTCAGGTACCGTACATATTGATCAGATCTCCTCTCAATCTTCTCTTCTCTAGGCTAAACAGGCCCAGCTCACTTAGTCTTTCCTCATATGATAGATGCTCCGGTCCCTTAGTCATATTCACGGCTCTCTGCTGGACCCTCTCTAGAAGCTCCACGTCCCTCTTGTACTGGGGAGCCCAGAACTGCACCCAGTACTCCAGGTGCGGCCTCACCAGAGCTGAGCAGAGGGGCAGGATCCCCTCTCTTATTCTGCTGGCAAAACTCCTTCTGATGCAGGCCAGGATCCCCTTGACCTTCTTGGCCATGAGGGCACATTGCTGCCTCATGGTTAACCTGTTGTCCACCAACTCCCAAATCCCTCTCTGGGGAGCTGCTTTCCAGCAGGTCAACCCCTAATCTGTCCTGGTGAATCATAGAATCATTATGATTGGAAAAGACTTTTAATATCATCAAGTCCAACCTTAAACCCACCGCCACCATGCCTGCTAAACCAGGTCCCTAAGTGTCTCATCTACACATTTCTTGAGCACTGTCAGGGATGGTGACTCCAGCACTTCCATGGGCAGCCTCTTCCAATGCTGGATTATTATTTCCATATAGATTTTTTTCCTAATATCTAACGTGAACCTCCCCTGACGCAACTTGAGGACATTTCCTCTTGTCCTATCGGTAGTTATTTTGGAGAAGAGACCGCCTCACTACAGCCTCTTTTCAGGCAGTTGCAGAGAGCAGTGTGGAGAGAGATATTCACAGAAGCAGACCTTGCCAGGAGAAGCACTGAGTGTGCCCAGACCTAACTCTGCCCAACCAGGAGCTGCTTTGGCCGGCAGCTCTGCAGTGGGTTTGCCTCAAGCTGTGCAGTTCCTCCAGGAGCCAGACGCCTACACCAGAGCTGCCTTTCCCGCGGAAAGGACACTCAGATCCCTTCTTTGTGCCACATACTATTCGCTAGCCAAACGCTTTGGGCACTGCACTGGGAAGTTGAGTACTGTCTTCAAAGTTGCTCTCTTATTCTAACTATTGACCAAAAATTTTGGATCTGGACCATAAGACACCTGGATTTTCTAAGGTGAGCCTTCTTTAGCTTTTGCATAGAAGGTTTACTTTGTGTAAAATGTTGCTTCTACCTGAAAGGTTATATCTGAGAGCCCTACATCAGCACTGAATACTGTGAGCACTATAATGGTGAGAAAAAAAATTGTTCACGTGTCCTCTACTGTCCTTTGTGTGGACCAGGATATGGTCTAGGGTTGCTTGCTGGACTGACTTCTACAGATGAGAAAGGTAGGGAAAGGTAGGTTGATACCTAGCATGAGAACACTGCTTGGACCTAAGTAGGAATGAAGTTCTCATGGGCTCCACAGGAGCAAGATCTAGACACTGAGCTGGATTAAAAAAAAAAAATTAAAAAACTGTGACTAAAACTTTTTTTTTAACACAAAAGCTTTTCACTTTCAAAACAATTTCTGTTTGAAGTAATCTTTAGCTCTGAGATTTCTTCATGTGTATGTAAAATAAACTTCACTGTTAGTCTGAAATCTATATAAGACACTTCAATCTGGAGTCAAAGTAGTCTTTGTATAACCCCAGATTACAGGTTATTTTTTACATTTTTGTTTAGTGATCTTTTCAGGATATTATCCGAGGGAAATGAAGTTCCAGGTTGAGCCAAAAGAATCAGCAAATCAATAATTCATGTTTCTCTACCCATACAGGAATACCTGGGTGGCTCTGGCTGTATTCAGCATCAGAGCTTGAAGTGCAAGCGGAAGGAGCAGAGCAAGTAAGGACTTGAACCAAATACTCTGCCAAAATGCTTGTAGTAGAGTAAGATTCTGCTACATATTTCCTGTATCTCTAAATGTATTTTGAGAATTTTGTTGGCACCTAGCTTTAATCCAAGAATATAAGTTTATCTTACCCTTAAATCCTTGGATATAAGATAAATACCTAAAATAGACAGGATGAATTGCTTTGGGAAAATGCCTATTGTGGTTCATAGTGAAGAAGGCAGCCTAGGTTATCAGCATAGATATTGGGACTGTGGAGGTGCAAAGCCAGGAGAGATGAATCCCACCCAGGGATTCCCACCTAGAGTCACCTGCACTGCATGGTGCTCCAGATAGGGAAGGCAAAATCTCTTAAAAAGAGTAAAACAAACATGGAATTCAGGTTTTATGAAACATGCTAATGTGTAATTGGGGCTCTTTTCTATAATAAATACCTCTTGTTTGGAGTAGGCTGCGATTCCATCTGTCTGACAGTCCCTAATTATAAAGTCTAATTCTTACGCAGCTGGAACACCTTTTATTCAGCACTGTGGGGGAAGTGCTGGCTGGCATTACCGTAACAATGTACCACAAGAGCACCTAGAGAGAGGTGGACTTTGGAGATTTTACTCTTAAGATATCAAGGATAAATATTGAACCCATTGGAATCAATGGAAAATTTACACTAACTTTAGTAGAGCTAGGATTTCTCCTGAGGTCTCAAATGAACAAGGAAGTAGGGATCCTGTAGAGATTTTTGGAGACTATATGTCTACTTGTCAAACTCTGCTTCCTGTTTAGTTCTGATTTTATGCTGCAGAGATCAAGAAGTTCCAAGAAGCTTTCAGGCTTTCAGTCAGACTGAGGCTATTGAAAAACATGACCTTTTGTTGAAAAGCCACTACCTGCAGTGGCTGTTGACTGCCACTGTGAATACTGATCTCACAGCAGAACACTAGACATTGCTGAACATTACTGAGTGTTGTATTCTCTACAGTCATGGAGAGAATATATTTAAATACCTATCGCCCAGTAGGGAATATTGCCCTCTGCCAGGGCTTACAGGCACCCCTAAAGAAAGACCTTAGTGTCTTACGCTCAGCGTGCATCTAGTCACATTTGTACATACTAACATTCACAGTATGACATATATGTACATGTTCATCTTAAAACTTAGCACTTTTGCATACAGATGCATACTCAGACTGCTACATCAGTCTGAAATGCAATTTTAAGGCATTCTCTTAATTCCTAAGATCTCATATATATATACATATACATGCATGCATGCATACACATATGTTTTAGTTGCTGTGCAAATAAAACTAATTACAGAAAAATACAGACTGTGAAATAACTGCTAGCCTCATGTTGGAGGGAAAGTACTATTGCAAGGAATGACAACAGCTCAACTAAAATAATTTGGAATATACATGCATAAGCATCTTCATCAAGGCTGTTAATTAGTCTTACCCATGCTCACATTAGGGCTTTCAAGTCAGTAGCAATCTTCTGCTAAGTATGGATCCATAGTGTGAATATAATCAAAACCTGGTCTTTCCTTTGAAAGAATGAGGGTTTAGTGCTTAAAGAATCCATTAAAGCAATTACGCCATAGCTGCATTAAAAGTGCAACCTTGCTTCTGAAGCTCCTTCAGCAAATAATGGTTGTCCCTGCCTTATCTCCTCCAGCAGCAGCTGGTCTCAGTCAGAAAGTGCTGACCTTCTACAGCAAAAAAAAAAAAAAAAAAAAAAAAAAAAAAAAAAAAAAAANAGAAAAGAAAAAAAGACAGCTTTTCTCATTTACTTAGCACTTTCCATATTTGCACCACTAATGTCTTTATTATTTTGGCACTAGGAGAATGTGCAGTATTCCCACTTTAAAGCTTGAAAAACAAAAATAGTTTGGCGCAAGATTCACATTCAGATCACCATGAAAACAGAAGAACAGGGCTTCTGGGCTAATGTTTTTAGCAAAAGTTTTGGAGTCTTTATGAGCCTTCAAAATCAACATGATTTTGAAAGAAGTTTCAATAAAACTGTGAGAAGAGAAAGAAGCATATAACATGTATACAAACAGCTGATACGGACATTTTTGTAAGCATGTAATAGAATCAAACTGATCTGTCTAAAAAAAAGAAGAAAAAAACCGCTGTTTTTCCAATGAGGTTACTTTTCATTCATCGGTACAGTTGAGCAGGCAGCCGCCCGAGAGCTGGTGGTCTGCACAAGTGTGGGCACAAAGGGGAGAGGGATGGGGAGGGGGAAAGGAGAAGTCTGCTTGAGCCACCACTGCTGCTGAAATAAATCCATGTTAGACTATAGCTCAATATGCCAGGGTTTAGCATCATATAAGTGCGTGTTGAAGCATGTCCTGAACCACAGGGTCTAATCAAAATTTTACCTAAGAATAGTATCATCTCTCCCTAAACTTGGACCCAAATATGTTTTTTTCATGTGGTCAGGATGGCAGTGCAACTGTCGACTAAATGTCAGAGCATCTGTAGTCCAATGCAATTTCTGAATGTCACAGTAAGGCAACTCTGGAATACCTTTGGGAAAGATTAGATGAAACATTTCTGTGAAGAAGTAGCTATGCTAGTTCAATATCACCAGAAAATATGGTGAATAATCTGCACACAGCCTAATGAATAATTGCTTTCCTAATTTCTATGGTACATTATAAAAAGAATAAACAAGCACACCAATGAAGATGAGCATATGATACATTATTATGCTTCCATTTGTTTGCATGCCCTTAAGAATAATAGCAAGGTGTTGAAAAAGCTTACTGGTTTGGTTATATACAAAATATGACCATTCCAGTGGTCAACTTGTGTGTAGGTAAACTGGTATTGACCTCAGATCTGTATGGATAAAATGGGCAAATCCCTTTATATAACAAGTCCATAGAAAATCAATAGTTCTCCCTGATTATGGCATAATCACAGCTCAGCAAAACTTCAGGTTGTATCATATATGAGGGTGAAACATGCAGCCTATTTTTTTGTGCTTTGAACCAAGCTGTTAAGTTATCTTCGGTCAGAAAACAGAAATCTAGATCCAGTTGCAACCAGATATTCTTGTATTCTGATCAAATCCTTCTGTGGGACCAAAAGTAGCTTAAATAGAACCCAGTGCAATTACCTGTTTCCTGCAATTGAGATTGCCTTCATCTCTTCAAGGGAAGAAACCATTGATTTGATACTTTCTCTCAATTTTGGAGTTGAACCTTTCCTGGAAAGTGATGAACCCGGGTACACATTGGCCTATCAAAGAAAATTTCTTTTTAATAGTTAGTGGTTATTTAAAGTGGTTGTTTATGGATGTCTATAGTTGGGTTTTTTTGATAGTTTTTGTTTGTTTGTTTGTTTAAAGAAACCCCAACAATGATTCTTTAAATGGAACATGTAGTTTATTTACACAAAGGAGCATAACAAGGAGAGATGAGTTGCAAATACTCATATCTAATTAAATTTGTTCTCTTTTTATGTTTAACAAAGCTCTATGTAAGCAGTTACATCTCGAGACACAACCTCTTATTCTGTGTTCTCTTTCTTCTGGACAAAATGTCATCTCCTGCATATGAAGCATGACGCCATAGAAAGAGGTAGATCTTGATTACTGTCCTTTTGATCCTCAGTTCTGAGACCATGATGGAGAGTTGCGAAAAGAAACCTGTTACACAGGATGTAGGTATGTTAATTGTCACTTCACAATTAATGATTCCACCATTAGCGCTTCTTTAAGGAATGACAAATTATTTCTGGTGATTATTTCTCTCTGCTGTCTTTGTTCTTCTGAGATCCCTAAGAGCTCTGGTAACCCTGTATATTCCAGGAGAATCAAACTAGAAGATGGTTCTAAAATTAATGAAGTATCATCCTCATCCCCATATCTCCCTCCTTTTTATGAGAGGAACCAAATGAAGAAAAGGAGTGCAGGGAGCTTTAACTTATCATGCTCAGAATATGGTCATAGTACCTTCACCAGAGCCACCTTCATGGTAGGATTTTGGAGGCAGCATTGCTTTGCAAGCATCTCCTTTGCTGGAAGCAGGGAGACATAAGTGTTCAATATATGCAATAAAATTTTGCTCAAGGGTAAATACTTTCAGCTTTTAAAATGTTAATAGTGGCTGAAATTATTTTTGATAATAGCATTGTTATTCTCTTGTTTCACCAAATCCCCACAGAAATACTCAGTGGGATTGTTCTTTCTTTTCTTTCTCTCTTACTTGTCAGCATTAGTCGGTAGCATTGTCCATAATCTACAAGGTAAATTTAAAAACTATAAAGAGATTTGTAAAAGCCCAAGAACATCAGAATCAGGTGTGCTTTCTTTTGAAATGGTCTTTCTTAGTCTCCTTCACATGATAACAACAAAAAAGGCTAAGCTAGACAGTGACAACAGATAAATCTCAAGTTGTTCAAATTCGAGTTTAATGAACTGTTTACCTGTGACTACCTTATCTATCCTACCTCGTTTATCTTCTTGTACAACTTCTTGAACTGTGATATAAGTCTTAGCTCTCTCATTTGGACAAAAAAGCTACTTCTTGTTTTGTGGGTAGGAAATATATTGATCTTTAGCTGTCTTAATTTTACTAATTCCATTTTACTATTGCCATTTCCTACCCAGCGGCCCTCACAAGCCACCACTTGATTCTTGAGCAAAGTTTCAAGCAATTTTTAGCGTGAGACACATGCTTCTTCTGTGCATGATGAAAATACATGCATGGATGATATGTAGATTTCTAGATTTATTCTTAAAAAGAGTGAAAGGAGACAGATAGAACTTCTATGGAACCACAAGATGAAACCTGGAATTCATAAGTCTCCCATTACAGTAGAGTACTGTTTGAAGCCTACGTACAAGTCCACCTTTTTGCCTTTGTAAGAGCAGGTGTAGCAAGGTGACCACAATTTTTGCAGTTGCTATCCACCGCCGTCTCATCTATTCTTTTGACACCAAATTTGGTAGCCCTGCATTTTCTGCAAATATACAGAATGTTGCAGCTCCATCTTTCCTGAGCACCAGTGCCATCACAAAATGCATCAAAGACACCTGACATTTAATTATTCTGTGCATCAAAGTGTATCTACAATTAAAATCTACAGCAATCTACAGTCTACAATTGCTTGGAAAAGCAGCTGGCATCCTTCCATTGAACCCCGAGAATCAACAAATTTGCTTGCCCTTTTTATGTTGGCATGTGTGGCATAAAGTTTTCACCTAGACTGATGGACATCAAGACTATCTACATCCAGCATGCCCTACATTGTCTTCTCTAAGGACAGTATTTCTGGAAAAATTTCCTGCCTGCTCTGCCTAACAGTCTACTTTTTTTTATCAGAGCATATGTTTTCATGCTGAGGTAGATCATTCAAAAATAAATATATAAATCTTACTAATTTCTTCTTTCTTCACAATGTGAACTTTCCCCTTCCAACTTGTTAGTTGAAGAAGTCTAGACTGAAAAGGTTCTTTTTTTACTTGCTCTTTTCTGAAATATAAAGTATTATGATTATGATACAGTTAGCAATACAGAGTTACAGTTAACTGTAAACTCTGGTACATTAGGGTGAGGACAGGCACAGTCTTGTAAATGAGACGATGCCAGCTCCGCCTTCCTATCTGTGTAGCTATAGAAATTGCTTTTGCTCCTCTGCCTAGAAAAGTGGAATGCAGATGAAATGCAGCTCTCCACAGAGGAAATATGAGGACCACGAAGAAGATCTAGACTAGAATCTTAATGATGTGTAGATTTTCCCATCTTTTCATCTCCCTCTTTTGTTGGTGCAAATTTTATGATCTGATTGTTTTTTTCTTGCAGCAAATGCCTCTCCTGTGTTACCTTTTATGCCCTACCTCATAAAATATATTATCACTAGTTAAAATACATTTTATATTTCTATGTGATTTGCAATATTTGAAATCAAAATTCTACAGGGAAAATTATAAATTCAGCAGTATATAGACTCTGTGAATACATTTATATGCATATTCACACATCCACGCTCTCTGTTTATGCATTTTTTTGATTAATGCATTTAAAGTACATGCAACACAAACAATTGGAAAATAAAAATTTACTGAGAACTACTGTTCTACATAAATTGCTCAGTAACAGTGAATGGATTAAGAGCTTAATATTATGTTTATGAAACCAAATTTTTGTATCTCTGCTATGTGTACCACATATCATAAGATAATGAATAGTTCCATAGCAACAAAAGTCCACCACTAAACCATTACCTTGATTTCAGTTCTTGGATAGGAGAAACACACAAAACACAAAAGCAGTCCTATCCTTCAGATAATAGGAAGACTAAAATAGATTGGTTCAAATTATTTGTTTAATCAGAAAATTAAAATACTTAGCATTTTTCATTGAAAAGAAGGACATGAGAATGAATCAAATAATGTGTCCTTGGATTCACAATTTAAATGTCATTAGCCATTATAAAGTCTTCCAGCCAACTCATCATTTCTTTTTAGTGAAGGGAATTGCTTCAATATTGATGTAAAAATCAAATTACTAATGGCTCTACCTGTAATGGTCAAATACAAAAAAAGGGTCAAGCTATGAGGCAGATCAAGATAGAGAATACCAACATGTAACTACAGTAAAAGTAAGGGTCTTACTAATAAAATAGATGTCAATAAACAATCAAATTAGAGCACACAATGCAACTCTATTTTCTACAAACTAAGATTTTTTTTTATTTTATTTCAGATAATTATAGAAAAATTTTCTTTCTCTAAAACATTAGGAATCTCATCGCATTTCCAGAGAAGTAAATAACAAACTCCTCATCCCTTTCAGTAATTTTTTTTTTTTTCTGATGATAGGTTCAATAGTTTGCATATTAATTTCCATATGCATAAAAAACAATTACATGTTTTTTTTCATTTTGCCCATGAGAGACTTCAGGAGATAAGTTACTGAAAGCAAAGACATGTAATAGCTATAGACATACATATTTAGCTAAACACATTTCATGTGGGATGGCACTTGGCCATCTATTTACTGTTTTATCTAAAATATCCTTATATGTGTTTTATTTAGTGTCCCCTCTGGATGCAATGCTTGAAAATTCTGAAGTAAATTAATGTCTCAAGTACAGTCGCATTATGCTCTCAAGATCCAAGGGGGCCCAGTTCCCATTGTACTTAGATCTTTTTAACTACTTTTCAATGTAGTGGGCTTCTAAAACCCTTCAAACCATAAATAGCCTCTCTGAGAATAATTTTTGGATAAGGAATTTCTTTTCTCAGTACAGAACTGGGACAGGGCCCCAAAGCATCCTGCTTTACAAAGGAGCTAGAGCTACTCCGTAATTTCTAGCCTTCATGGGGATGGTATATAAATCTCCAGCATCCTTAAAGATTCATGAAAAAAAAAAAGTCGTACTTCAGAGTGACATCCATGATAATTTATTCACGAATTTGACCCTTTTCTTGTGTCTGTGAGGGGATGAAAACATGACAGATATGCACTGGAGTTTTTCACAGCCTTCAAATTATATCCAGAGCAGAGTAAAATATAGCATTTTGGTCTAAATACAGCCGAACATAGGAAAGCTTCAGAGGAGTATTTTGCCAGAGACACCAAACCACAGAGTAAAATTTTTATACTCATACATATATGTATAGAGAGGTTGTCTTATGAATTGAATTAAAATAATACAAATTTGTCAATTTTGCTTTCCTTTAAGAAAAAAAAGAGTGTTGTAATTGGTACAAACATGTTATATGTGATAACTGATGGTAAAAGTGATTTTCATGAGAATCATAGGAGTAACATTTTTTTTGGTGCAATAACAGTTTAGAAATTAAAAAAAAAAAATTAAATTAGAAGTGACCAAAGAGAAAGCTTTTTAAAAATATTTCAGTTAGCCAAAGGATTTAAACATTCAGCCCAATCAGTTCAAGCTGAAGAATTTGTTTACCTAAAATGAAACTTTATTTTGAACTGTTACTAGCAGTTCAAAATAAACTGAATTCAATTTAAAAAAAAAAAAAGTTTGCAAACAGTTAAATATCAAAACATTTGGGATGTCCATGGAAAAAAAAACAGTTAAGATAATGTGAAGTAATGAAATATTCAGAGCTTATTTATATCAAAAAGAAGCTTCAAGAATGGAGGGAGAAAGTGAATTTTTAAGTAGTCCAGGTCTAGTCCTTATATTTAGGAGGGTCTCTCGTATGAGAGTCTCTCTCTGTAACCTGTGACGGCTTTTTCTGTCAAGGTGATGCTTATGTTATGCAGCTCCTTCCCAATGAAAAGCTGAGGGATTTGAGTCACAGCAAGTGACAAACAGCTGAGGCAGTGTGAAGGATTCCCAAGCCCAATTAACACTGTGTTATGCCAACTCCAGTACCAAGGGAAGGAAACTATAAATAAATAAATAAATAAATAAATAAATAAATAAAAATTTAAAAAGGAGAAAGACAAATGGGACCAAAGGCTTCTTGTACCTCTTGAGAGGGCTTGCAGACTGGTTTTCCTTCTGTGTCAGGTGATTCTGCATTTAAAAAAAAAAAAAAGAAAAGAAAAAATGTTGAGTGAGAAATTTAAAAATGCAAAGGAATGTAACTTTATACCTTTTAATGCTTGCAGACTAGAACCAATTTGACATAAATGCTTAGCTCCAGGCTGGCTCTGCAGAGGAACTCACTCAAAGAGACCTCCCGTGCACGATGCTCTAGCAATAGGCCATATTGCTATAGAGAGCAGACTGCCAGACTGATGCCAGGGAAATCACCAAAACAGAAAGGCATTTTCTTTATGGAAAAACAGCTATAAAAAAAAAAAAAAAAAAAAAAAAAAAAGCCACGGAATATTTTGCCTTGTATGAGAGGAAAGGATGTCAATTCCTAAAATATGGGAACATGGGATTTCCTGAAGCTTTTACAGTAGGATAAGGTGTGCAGACTTGGAAAAGAAAACCTTTCCAGTGCAACTTTTGAAAGTCCCTGTGTATCTGATGAAATCTCTTTGCACTATCATTTTGCCAGCTCTCCTCAGCAATACAGAAGATTTCCACTTGATGGCACCAAATTTTATTTTTTTTAAAACCTAAAATCAAAACAGTTATCTAACAAAAGAGTTATTGAATCACAAGGAGATGATCAGGAGAAAGATAATCAAAAACACTTTTTTGATATTTTCTTTGAAAACTTTTGATACTTTTATGAGAACATTTCTTTTTCTTAAAAATTGGGAGTCATTTATGAGATATAAAGTGAGTTGGTTGTAAAGGCTGTGTCTCATCTGTTTGACCATGACCATGTATTCATTTTAACTACCTTTTTTTTTTTTTTTTGCTTGGAGAGTATCTCTATTCAGCAAAGTAAATGTTATGTTACCAGACTGATATAAAAGTCAGCTCCTGAATGTGGATGAATCATGCATTTAAAACAAGTTTTAGTTCCAGTACCATGTTTGAAAGGGATTTGTTTGTCTTAGAAATGAAAGGCAGCATTACATATCACATCAAAATAAAAGGTGATTTTTTTTGAGATTAGTATCAATTCTGAGTCTTATTTATCTATTGCTTATTATTAGTAATTACTGACTAGCAGTTCTTCAGTAGTCTTACCTAGTTTAAAAACTATTTAATTAAATCTTGCTTGTTCATCTATTCAGATATTAAAGGTTTCTGCAAGCAAGAATAGAGTTTCTATACTGTTGTCCTGTTCTTGGAACTTTCATGAGCATTAGAAAATGGTTGGCATCATCTACAATGTCCAAGATAATAGCAGGTTATATACTGCATAATATTAGATGACAGTAAATGTACATTTGTTTTTTCACATCTCACCCTTCAGCAAACAGCCATGTAATAGCTGGGCGGAGTTCTGTGTCTGTGCTGTAGCTGCAAGTGAGGAGGAGGATGAGTCAGTTCATAACTAAGCCTACCAGATATTACTGGAGCACAAATCATTCATGAGACCCATTTGCTGATGTTTGGTGATTGCAAACTAGCGTTTTAACCAAGTATAATGACATTTCTGACAGCAAAGCAAAGGATATGGTGCAGCTTTAGGATTTGGAAGGATTGAGCAGGGGATCCTAGCCAGAAAAATGTTTGGGGGAAAGGTACAAATCAGAGCCTACGCATATCCCCATCCAAAAGTGGGTACCAGCTAAGGGTTCACAAGTCGATCCCATAGGCCTTCTGTCACTGATGGTGTTTTTGTCTTGTTTTTGGATGAATAGAACAGGAAACATTCATTCCGTACAGATGTTCTGCAGATGTGCAGTAATGCACAAAGGATGTGCTGCATTTATTGTGCAGGTGGAAGTCATCTGTTTAACATGTGAAGATTACTGCGTGCTCATTACCAAGCTGCTCTGCGTGTGCATATGCACATTCGTAAGTCCAGATACTGTGCAACTTGATTGGAGCTACAGATACTGCCATAACCAGGCTGCTAGATATCCAAAAATCTCATGCAATTCCCAGGAAATAGAACTTGCTAAGACTTTTGAAAGCCTAAATATAGGTCAGCCTCCTCCAGAAAACCACCGCCTTTTCTGCCAGCTGGTGTTTTTTTTATTGTCCTGAAGAGCCAAACTCTTTGTAGTTCATTTCTGAGTCTACCTCTAGCCATGTATTTTTAAAGGATTATTCCATACAACCTGTTTGCCTACCTCCAGTTCACAAGTCTATGATCAGATATATATCTTCTCCAAAAGTATCTTTCACTTTCCAAACTCTAATTTCTACAAAGTTTTTCTCTCTCCTGTGAAAGTCATCTGCTTGTCCTGGTCCTGCCCACAAAGACTTTCAAACAATGTTAACTCCATTTGAAACCTAGTCTTGTGCTCCAAAATGTCTTTTTGAGGATGCAAACCCTGAGCAGCTCAGGTTCTTGAATCAGGGAAAGAACTTAATCCGTTCATTTTCCCATAGGTTAACCTTCCTTCTTATAAGAGCAGCGTGGAAGAAAGCTCAGTCCTTCAAACATGGATTTTGTGTTCCCATCCTGTATTCTAACTACTTCCAGCTGAGTCATTACATATATTCACAACATATCTATGAACTTTCTTGTATTTTAACACTCATTTAACCCTCAGTCTACTTCTGTACCACACAGATTGTTCCCTTAGTTTTATTACTGAAACTATTTTAAATTAAAAATAGTCATGCAGCAAAGATAAAAGATGCATATCACCAGCAAATGATTCTACAGGCATCCTACTTGTGTACTTCTGACTACTTTTTTATGTCACTTTGGCTTCATACGTAATTATAACTAATGTTATGAGGTTGTTATTAAATTCCTGTCTTTGTGCTTAGGTTTCATAATTTAGAGACAAAACTTGTAGTATTTGGCAGAACAGGTCTGAGAAGCTAGTTCTTCCTTCTTGTCTACAGAGAAGGGGAAATGGGTAGAGAGAAAGACTGTAAACAAGATAGGAGTGACAAAGTCAGTCCTTGAAAGGTATTGTCTAAAAGGCCAAGGGAAAGGTTGGCCTACCATGTCTCTGAAAGAACTAACCTGGGTGCCCAGACTCACAAGTGTGAAAAGCAGGTGACTTTCCACTCCTTCCTTGAGAACCCCCACGATCCTGGAGGCAATATTTCAGTGAAGGAAAATAGAAAATTAATGTATGCCAAAGATGTCAGAAATACTGATGGAGTGCTGCAGTTCAGTTAGGTTGAAGAAGCATAAGAGCATGTGGGACCAGTGAACTGTGTCTCAACCAAGTAGTCAAGCAGCCCAATGTGAAAGCAGATGGAGGGGACCCACAGAGGGCTTTCATGTACCATAGAATCTCACATTTGGGGTGAAAATCAGTAAGACACTCATTAGAGGTTCCAAAAATGATCATTAGCAATGCAAACAGGTCTAAATAAATTCACACCAAGGACAATTTTTAAAAAACTGTTCTTGAAAAAAAGGGATATAATACAGTGACTTTATTTGCTCTTATTTTCCTCTCTTTTTGTTGGCTTAGCTGTGAAGACACAATATTTTACTCAAACTGAATGACTGCATTAGCTCATGGGAAACTCTGGCTGGCTAATGTAGCTTTCATACCATAAAATCAGCATCAATTTTAATATATTGTCATTTATCTCAATATCTCATCACAAAGCAATCTGATTACACCATGAATACAGTATATCATCTTTAACATCCCTCCTCATTGATCCAATTGGAACTATTTATCCATAGAGTGTTAGTACCAAATACCAGAATAGCACTATGTCATCAAAAGCATATTTTATTTATCCTTTTTTTGCTTTATATAGGTATAAATATCTTATTTATATATCAGATAAGCCTCTAGAGAACCATCCCACACCCTGCAGTTTGTAAGATACTGCTTTGCTCACTTTCAATATAAGGATATTTCTATCACGGTTTTGGCAGTCATGCCTGAGTCTGGGTGCAAGTTTTCAGAGTCATGAGGTTTGTGCCCTTTTACATCCAAATTAATTATGAGGGAAGAGGAGCTCAAGCTAGACCCATTTCCGCCATATGTTTGCCCTTTTCCATCTGGGAAACCAGTTACCCTTCTCCACTGTGGGTGCAGAAGATGCCCTACATGGGCAGCATGGATGATCTGGGAGTTCGGGAAGCACAGACGCGAGCTGAGATGCAAGACTTTATAAATAACCTAGTGTTTATTAACAGGTTTTTCAGTGTATCCACAGTTCTTCATTACTGTAAGCAATCTAAACAAGACTATAAAACATAGAAGAAATGAACTGACTGCAGTTTTTATGCAGACTAATGCCAGATAAGTGTTCTGCAAGAACTTTAAAGAAGCAGAAATCACTGAGGAGAACTGAACTAGGTGGAAGGAGTTAATGGTGTTAAACTGTGCAAGCTCTGAAGCAGCTAAATGGTCTGCAATCCAGGAGGCTGCTCATTTCCAAATAGTGTTGAGGGAAAAGACAGTGTTATCGGCTGAGCAAGGTCTCAAGTGGCAAGCTTCCTGAAGCAGAGAGGAGAAATGCTGATAGGCAGTTTATGCTATTCAAGACTTACTGAGAAGGAAGGAAGGAGGGAAGGAGGGAAGGAGGGAAGGAAGGAAGGAAGGAAGGAAGGAAGGATGGAAGGAAGGAAGG
>VZSV01000031.1:1570004-1582206 GCA_013398735.1 Nothocercus julius
GAAGGAAGGAAGGAAGGAAGGAAGGAAGGAAGGAAGGAAGGAAGGAAGGAAGGAAGGAAAAACATATACAAAGAAGCATTTTCTTACAGAAAAATCAAGGACCCACAGAGGCAACTGGCAAGTGGGTAACTGAGTTATAACTCCTACTTGTTGTCATCTTGTATTACTATGCATGATAGTTACTTCACTGAAAAGGTGACAAGGTGATGGCTAGAATTCCATGAGGATGAGATTCAAAAGAAATAGAGCATAAATCACTAACATAGGACAACTTAACATTAGAAAAAATCCTTAAAAAGACAAAGTAAGCTATTCAAAAGAACAGACACAGATCTATCCCCTAGGACCAGTGATAATGCACTCATAATAAAACATAAAGGTTTGGTCAGCAAGTAATTACACACACACACACACCAAAGTGCAACAGTTTAGCATCAGCAAACATAAGCATGTACAAAGGCAAAGATACAACAAGTTTTTATTAGATCTGGATTCTCCATGCAGGAAAAGGAATGTGTAGGGAAACTACCTACAAAATGACAAAAAGCAAAGCATTCTGCATGAGTATGCCATACAGACAAACAAAAATAAAAAGACACAGGACTTGCAACTGTAGAACACCTCCAAGAAGAGTCACATAGTAACAGTGATGCTATGTTCTTTTTGGCTGCTATACATACTAAGAACTGCATTGTGGCAAAATGTATCTAAATAGCTAAAGATATTCAGAAAAAGAAAGCCGACTTTTAAAACTGCATCTCTTGAAAGAGAAGACAGACCATACAAGGCTGCTATTTCTTAGGAAAGAGTGATGAAAAGGATATACAGCACAGAAGGTGTAGAAACACAATACTAATAAGGTGACTAAAGAAACTGCATTGGCATCTATTTTTCCATGCCAGAAGAGAAGCCTGCAAAAGAAGCACTTGAAGGGTGATATATATGCTAAAAGTTCTAATGATAAAAGAATCTATAAAAGGATATCTCACCACTGAGGAAGTGAATAAAATATTTATTGAAAACAGATGGTATTGCTGGTATTAAGAAGAATAGTTAATCATGGTGTTTCTAAAAGCCAACTATTTTCTGCAGGATTCATTATATACGGGTGGAGTTATCTAACTAGAGCATTTGGCTCTGTTCCTTCCAGAAAGGCACAGGGAAGGTGTTATTCAGCTAACTTATTGCTGCCTGCTTAGACGTATAGGTATAGATCTAAACTAATTACCACAAATCTTTCTATAGCACATGAAAAAAACAGGCACCTTTAAGTACACTCCATACAACCAGTTTCAGGGGAGATGAATCATGTTCTATAAATGCTTATTTTTCTCTGCTATCTGTAAGAGGAGTCTTGGTGAGTGGATTGTTGGTAGACAGTTACATTGTGAACATCTATTGGGGTGCTTTTCATAGGAAGCATCAAAAATACTGCTTTGCAATTATTCTCTGTGTTTGCTGGACAGAATTTCTGAGAAAAGGAAGTATATATTTCTTGTTTGTAATACTTGTTTAGTTTCTTTTTTTTTATATAGTTTTCCTTCACTGTTACCAATCTGGCCCAAAACAATATGTTAAGCCAAACTTATCATATGTGAATATTAAAAAGTATATTTAATAACTTTCTAAATGCTTCTTCAGACCTGTACTCCATGTTCCACCACACCAAATGTATTCCCAAGTTTGAGTGGGCCATATGGTTGAAGAAGCTGCATCAGCTTTCTTGAAGTGGGTTGTTTTAAGTCTATTTTGCTCCTCAGTACTCCTCAGATAAGAAGGGAGTGTAGTTCTGGCGTGAATGCACTCTGTATATACAGAATAGGTTTTCTGCAGATCTGCACTAAAGCCAGGACTTTCATGGAAACACTATAAAAATTACATAAATACAAGCATTCTCAATAGTGACCTCTGTAACAGTAGATAAGACATGCCCAGGAATATTTGCAGGAATTTAAGCTAGTTGGCACAAGACAGCCTACTATTATAGCATTATAGAACTTTCTTACTCTCCGAAAAATTAGGATGACTACATCCAAACTGCCTAATGGGAAATGTCTATGCCTACTATGAATCCCTTAATTGTGCCTGGGAATTGTTTGGCTTGGCCCATGGCAGTGACTGTTTGATAGTGTGGACAGTTTCAGTGCCCAAGAATGTTCCCTAGTGCCATGAAGTACTCTGGATGTAACCAGTATATTCAGCTATACAGCAAGGGCAGGGGCCATAGAGGGCTTTGCATTTGCTGAGGTTATTTCTCCACAAACATTTTATTTATGAGCAGTTTCCATTTGGTGCTCTGTTGAGTAAGACTTCATACAACATGAATGCCCATGTGCTGGGTTCCTCGGCAAAATCAGGGCTTCAGATTGTGAAGTTCAGTAGAACTTGGGTACCTGCCTTCTACAGGAATTCTTAAAGCCCCAAACACAATACGAGTATGTGGTTTCAGGTTTGGATAGGTCTACATTTTTTTCCTCTGTTTTTATGTGCAAGTGTGAGCAAGAGGGTGTGTGTAGCAGGGGAGAGATTTACTTCTGTAACTGAGAATGAAGAATTACTTATGCAAAAGGAAATTATGGGAAACAACTTACTAATCTTGGGTTTTTCCAATACCTCCTACTGATTTTCAATTGTTTGCTTTCAATTACCCGCCACAGAAAACAAGTGCTTAAATCTCTGTCCTTCACAACTGAATCATCAAGAAAAGATTTAATTCAATCTTATTTCACAGAGATGACAGGGTCTGTCACTGACTTTGACAATGAAGATTTTCTCCTATAACTGTTTTTATTTGTTGAGTTTCTCTGTCTTTGGCTACAGTCTTGGACTTGATCAGTATAATTCCAATGTAAAAAATAACTTGGAGTGCTTCTTCAGTGAAGGGAGTGTACTGCTATGTATTACAGGAGGTTTATAGCCAGAACAAGTGCTCTAGTCACTGCGAGGAGTATGGCTCTTTTAATTAAAAGGATATATAATTCAAGGTTATCTTGTTATGACCCACTTTTGTCTTTAATATGGTAAATATAAGATCATGGCATTAGTAGTCAGATTTGGATTAAAAAACCCACAGTTTTGAATTCCATCTGTCTTCCTTGACAACAAGTTCCTTCACTGGTGTGAAGAAGATTCAGGACAGAAAGAGCCAATAACTGAATACATTCTCAGCTAATAGGTGAGTAAATCAAATCCTTACATCTTTTGTTATGAAAAAAAAAAATCAGGAAAATCTCCTTGTCTGGGGAACAAAGAAACAAAGCAAATTGTTACATATTGCTCCCTCAGAAGGCTGACAGTTGAGTTCAGCCTTGACTGTGCAAATCAAAAAGTCTCAGTGTTGAGGGAGTTATCTGTGGGAGATCAAAGAAAAGTTGAACTGGATTCAGGGTGAATCTAATTCCAGGTGATTTGATGCAACCATCAAATCACATTTGAAGCCTATTTCCTTTTACTGGAGGAGTGCATACAAGAAAATTAGCAATCCCTTTACACTGCTATTGGTGTTAATAGCTAAGGAACTATGAAAGCAACAGTCTTTTTTTTTTTTTTTTTCCATAATTAATTCATTTAAATTTAACCTCAATTTGTTTAGATCTCACTGAGAAGCTGCTAACTTATTTTGTACTACAACTGTTGCAATTAGCAGAGATATCCCACTGTGAGTATATGGCTGATTGCATAGTACAAATCTACAGCAAAACGATGCTGCATAGATACTTATTGAAGAGATCAGACTTATAATAATAATATGAATGTGAAAAATACCTACTGATTTCAGAAGTGCAGGATCATCTCTATAAATATTCAGCAACATATTTTGAAATAGACTAGAGTATGGCAATGTTTTGTGAGTGGAAAATATCATGTATTTTACTTAATACACTCATCTTCAGCCTAACATCTTCACAAGGCAACTAGATATCAACACTGACATCACCATTTTCATAATAAAAGTGATTCAAATATCCATATCCCACCCTGGGCCCTTTGAAGTTTGTGGCGAAAGTTAATACCTAAAAATCGTTTATTACTAACACAGCATTTTTCATCATTAGCTAAACCCTGAAAAGAAGACTAAAATCTCTATTTATGTTTTGAAACTGTTTCCTCTGCTAATACTGGGGAATTTGCCCTGACAAGTAAACAGAATATTATGGTGTTTAAAAAACAGCAATAGAATAAAATTCTAGGACACTAGAGAACATCCTGATCAATTAAGATATGGTATTCCTGTCAACTCGGAAAGCCACATTTGGAATAGAAAATTATTTATTAAAACAAGCAAACAGTGCAGTGATATACAGTTTGTGCTCCCTTTAATTCCTGATACCGCAGGAAAGCTACCTACTAAAAACGGCCTTAATTATCTGGCCAGTCCAGCTGAAAGGAGTCACATTAGTAGAATCAGAATTGCACTCTAAATAAGACAGACTCCCCAAACACCCACTCAAACACCAGACGCCAACAGCATTACTAGGGCATTTATAGTATCTCCAGCACTGCACTTGCTTAGAGCCCCAGGGATCTAAAGCAGCAGCGGCCCGACTCGCATTCTTGCATTGCAGACGGCTCACAGATTGTACAAGCGCAGATCCCGTGCTGAGAATAAGTGACTTGGAAAGAGTCTGTGCTGGCACATGGCCTGGTGGTCAGTTCATTTCCCCCGTGGTGAGTAAGGGCAAGAAAGCTGGGGTCAGCTTGGTCATCGCTAGCACCTCATCCAGGTGCCAGCTCCACATCTGATCCGACCCCAGCAGCCCTGAGGCTGCCATGAACCTACTCCTAGTGCTTTTTGGCCCTTTGGCTTCCCAAGTCCATGGCATGGGTATGATGGCTCTCAGATGTGTGAAGAGGCTGATACGCAGCCAAGTGTCAAGAAGGTTGTCCGCCCTTGGTGCAGATGATTCACAGACACAGCAAGAAGCATTCTCTTGCATGTTATTTCATATAGCCTGAACTGTTACAGGCGAGATGGGGGAAATAGAGGTTTATGTTCCCCCTAGGTATTTTTTTCAAATACTATTTTTGTTGGAAAGGTGCTGATATCAAGAAGACTTTCTCCTCTAAAGAAATGCCTTTTTCAAAGGCAAAAGGACACGTTTCCTGATTATTCCAGACTGTTGCAAAGTTTTAACAATTCAATATATTCAATTAATTTTGAGGTTTAGCCCTTTCTCAAAGAAATAACAAAAGTTTAATTTTTCTTCTCTACAAAATGCAGAGCTTCTGTGTTCCTTCAGTCACACCAACTACTTGACACAGTAGCTGGCATTTAACCGTGCCCGTTATAGCTTTCCAGGCCCCAGGCAGTCTCCAAGGAAGCAGAAGTCGGCTTCGAGAGTCAGTCCAGCACAGCAGCTCCCTCTGCTCCCACTGTGGGGTAAGCAACTTCACCCCCAGATCAACACACAAAGGTGGCTACTTTTCTTTTCCAGAAAGGAAACCTGAAAATCTAAACCTTGGGTAAGACTCTGGGATGTATCTGTAAAAATATTACAAATTTTGCTTTATACTTCTTAAAAAACTGAAAAGCCTGAGCTGAGAGTTCCATAAAAGAAGCAGACACATCCTTCAGAAAGTATGACTGGGCTGGGAAAACAAGAATACCATTTCATAATCAATGGCATAATTCCAGAATTAATCTTCATTCTTCACTATGAGATGTTTAACTATAGATCATTTCTAATTAATCCAGAACAAAATGGATGGTTCTCTTACAAAATATTGATACTAAACACCTGCAACTGGGCCAGTTATATGCTGTGGTCTTGAGGTCCAAATCCAATTTCCTCTTTCTGACACTTGGAATGTTTGTCATTTCTGTGAAGAGTAGCACTCCAACAGGACCAAAAGAAATATACTGACTTTTTAGCGGATGATATTGAACGATATTAAGCAGAAGAAGCATTTGAATATGAATGGGATCTTCACAAACAAGCACCATACCTACCAGGCTACTTGTTATTTTTAAGCTGGTTATCTCTGATTTCAAGGAAAATCCTTCCAATGTAGCAATTCCTCCCCCACAAGGAATACTTTATCAAAATCTACTTGCAAAGCTTCACAAAGAGCTACAAATGCTAATTTTTCAAAATAATTTCTACAAAAGATTTAGTAAAGAAAAAAAAAACATTTCGGAGACTGCAGAGGGTAATGCATTCCAAAATAACACCTTAAATAAGAGTAACAAAAAGACAGATATAAGATAAACAAATTAAATGTAACTCAGCTATAACTTCCTCCTTTGCTTACATATTTTAGAGTAGCTCTTTGGCTTCTGTAACTTGCACTGCATTCAGTCTGACATGCAGTAGTATTCAGCATTATAAAGAATTTAGAACGATTTCTGACTTGTTTTTTTGAGAAATACGAGTTTTGCTTTGCTGAGTACTCAGCCTCCAGTCTTGTTATAAAGCCGTCTTTGGGTAATTCAGAGTCTGTTATAATTGTTATGTAATTTATTATTTTTACATCTCATGTAGCTGTATACAGCATTTAAACAGGCATGTGAGAAAAGTGTACATAGAGAACCAGCATACACCCAAGAACAGAAGAAGCACTGTTTGTACAGAGCGATGTCTGCACTTCTTAGCTCTAGCAAATCAAAACAGTCCATGAATTCACTATGTGAAATTATAATAATTACAGGGTGTCCACAAAAGTAATTATGAATTTGTTTTGGTTTTTACTTAGCTTTCCTAATCAGTTCTGCTGTGTCTATTCAAACTGGAGTCATCTGCTCCCATAAACTGAAAAAAAAAAGTGTAAAGTTAACTCTCTGTATATCTTCCACTAACCAGTTTCACAAGTTGCAAAAGGATTAGTAGATATAATTAAGACTTGTCCCTCAACTTTTAGTATTCAGTTAAGATCATCTGAAGATTTTTTTTATTATATTCTTATTTGTGATATGTAGATTAATGTATTTATTGGCATGTATCAAAGAAAAAAACAATGTTGTGATCCTTGAATTTCTCAAAAGTATTTCTCCAACTATTTATTTTAAGTAACTATTGGTTTTTAGATAGGGATATCTTTCCTTTAAAGCACTGTAATAGATGAAGAATAAGATCATTTTTTCTTTTTTATTTTCTGGTGAACATCTGAAAAGAAATATCTAAAGCTTTTTCTATTTAAAATCTACAATGATTTTTTTTAACATTTTATGGTTCATTTTTTAACTTCTTCTGCAGAAATTAATTCCTGCTATAAATTCTTGCTTGTTCAGAAAAATAGATATATAATCTAAAAGTATTTCTCATCCGAGGGTTTTTTATTATTGTTATCCTGAAAGAAAGATCTTGTTCAAGATTATTTCTTTCACATTTGACTTAGGCAAGATTTTTATGTGGATGTATAAACTCTTCAGGTGTTTCATGGTAACAGGCATTTTAGAAATATTTTGAAAAGGTTTATTTTGCATCATCAGACTCATTTAATCTCTCTGATCTGAAGTGTCATGAATCAAGGTTTCTCTTACATGCTGTATCAATACTCAACCTAATATAAGAGTTCTATTCCTCAAAATAAACTTTGATTCTAGCCATGCTATTGTAAAAAAGTTGTTCTTGCTTGTATCTTTAAAGTTTTGCTTACATCTTTAAAGTTTCACTCTTTTGTTTTCCTCACAAAACAGCACTACTTTTATACTCGTTTTCCACAGAATTAGATTCACAAAAACAGCTTCTCTGCAGCATTTAAGATTATTATTATAATTCACATAATAATGGTAATGAAATACTAATCATTTCTAAGGCAGAAAGGGCAGAACATTCATTTTTTCCATGGGCATGGTTGTCCCTTTTAATGCTGTGTCTAATCAAATATGCAGGAATTAAACTGCAACAGAATGACTGGAACGTTTTAAATAATTTCTATGAACGCTTGGAAGGAGGGCAGTTGATACATATTACCATAACAGGTTTTAAAATTAGAAGTTTCTTCTTGTTTTGTGTCTCAAATTACTGAGGCAAAATGACAACTTTCGGGAGGGGGGGAGGGGGGAAAAGAAGTTCCATCGCAAACCATCCTAGTTATTTAAACATTTTTTCAGTTTCTTCCTCACTTTGACTCACCCAACATACGAAACAAGATGCACGCTAGCAGTGCCCATAACGAACTTAATCACCTATTTCAGTGGGTTGCATAGTCATCCCAAAAGTAACCCAGCCGGCAGCCTTTTAGCACAAGGAGGAGGATAATCCAGCACAGAACTGAGCTAAAAATTACCACTGGTTTTACAGGAGAAGTAAGGTGCCAGTGAATTGTTATTACGATCTTTGCCACCAGAATACAGCACAGTCCCCTCTCTTTAAGCCTGCTTCAAATGAGTAGCCAAACCTGTAGTGGATGAAGCTGTTTATATTCCCATGAAATTAAACTATTAGTATGCAAGAACCTCAGTTATGAATTAGGTCCATATGTTCTTTACCAAACACCAAAAGACAAATTGTGTCTGTCCCATGTTAAGTACGGTGTGCTTGAGTTGCAGCGTTCTTATTTCCAGCTGTCAGGTACCATCCGTCCATTCTGCTACTAAGCTAGCACACCTGCATCTCAGCTGCCTCCGTGTGGTAACTTCAGAGCCACCCTTGTGATAGTAAACAAAAATAAATGAAATAAAAAATAAAAATAAAAACAAAAGGCTAACTAGACTAAATGCTGTCCAATATCCATTTTGGAAGCCTTTAAAGACTGTGGTTTGCTTACACTTTAAAATTTGCATATTTTTCGAAAAGGGAAGATGTAATGCCTTTGTGGGGAGAGAGGACCCAGCCCAAGCACCAATAAAATAATTGAAAAATAAAGCCACTACTTTTATTTTTATTATTATTTTTTTTAATCTGGCTCTGCGGGAAGATACTGCTTTTGCTGTGCTTTATTTTTTACAGTGCTGTATTGATGTATGGTGACTTTGGTAATTCTGGTAGCTCTTTCAGATACAAGATACTTTCAGGTCTGACACAAGTTGATGTTAACATCATGTAGGGTCTGACAAGCAGAGGAGAAATCCTCTGCTCGGTCTGTTTGAGAAATCCTGTGGGAGGAGAATGGGTAAAGGGCAACAGCTCTTCCTGTACAAGGACTCTCAGCTGTAAACTTCCATAGACTTTAGTCTTGTCTCTCTTTTACTCAGTATTAAAGTGAAGTTATTGCAATCAATTATGAGGGGGAAGCTGGGCTACAGTGTCATCAGGACATTAATGTCCAACTGTATTGCTCTATTTTACCATATTCAGACACATCGAGATCCTTGTTGTTCCAGCATCCACGAGGGACCAGTAGGACGTAGGATGACCAGTTGTCAATACTGATAGGATAATATCAGTATATTATCCCCTAATAACAGTGGGTACTGACAAGCAGGAATCTGCAAACACAAGCTTTTTCTAGAAACCGATGATTCTGTTTCTCCTGAAAAAATTACTCACAAATGAAAAACAAAAGAAGTTATTAACCCTATCTGTAATAAAGAGCTCTGTTAACAGCTCTCTGTTTTGGATCTGGAAGAAATTATGTCTTCTGACTCTCATGATCTTTTCACTAGCTTTAAAATGCCTTTGAACATTAAAATTTCACTTAACCTGGGATTAATCTTAAAAGTCAGGAAATGTAAGGTAATGGCCAAACAGACTTTCTGAGAGACATACTTATTCCAGCCTTTGATGGAAACTATTTTTTTGTATAGTGTAATAACAAATGTACTATCCTTAAAGAGAGCACATTTCTCTCTGTAAAGTCCTGCATCTGTAGTATTTACCTCAAGAATTGTAGGAAAGAGAAACACTTATCCACATCCATCGCTGGCTTTCTCTACTTCACCTTGGAATAAAACTAAAGTGCCTCATTTCCACTCCATTTCAAAATGGGGCCACTGGTGCACATGGATTCCTCAGTTAAACAGCATTTTTTCACCAGGAAGACTGAGGAGAACCCTACATTATGCAGTGGCTGAAGATCTTTTATGGGAGAGTTAAACACAAATTACTGTCCATAAACCTGTAAATGGCCTATGGTCAAGCAACCTCAGAAATCCTCTCCCTCTCTCTAGTTCGAGTCATACAAAAGGAAAAAATTAATTGCCACTTCATTGAGGAAGCCTGAGCCCTTTTCCAAGCACTAAAGAAACACCTGGAGAAACAAGGTGCAGCAAAGGATTACAAAATATCTGGCTAATAAGAGCAAACTTTCTTCCATGATTTCATGAGTTTTATTTGAGGCTTGTGTACCCAGCTCCTCACAACGTGACAGGTTAGATCATCCTTTCATTTCATCATACACTCCCGTTCATGTTCTTTGGTCATGACGTGAAACACTTTTGTGAGTGCTCAGCATAGCTGCAGTCTTGAGGAGTTTTGATTGTTCAAAGAACTGTGAAACCAAGATATGAAGATACCTCGTACCTTACCCAGACTGCTGCGGCCTCCTGCGCAGCAAGAAGAGCAAGCCCGACTCCACCTTCGATGTAGCTAATAAAGCAGAGGTCCCCGTATGGTTTCAGTGGGATCTTTGAATCATCTGGCCTTTCGCTACATGTTTGAAAAAAACTTAACCTTGTCAGACCCGCTCTCTTGCTCCTAGTCCGCCCCGTAAACCCATAAAGCTCCCGGTTTACCTGGGCACAGTTAAGAAACAGGCTATTCACTTGCCTCACATTTCTCACATCAGATGGGCAGCTTTGCACAGTTCCCCCCCCTCCCGCTCCTGCTCCCACAAATCAGCACGGAAAAGAGCCCAGCTCAAACCCCATTTCTTCATCATCCTTTGGCATCCTTGGGGATGAGCTGTGCTGCGAGGGCACCCTCAGCGTGGGGGTTAGATCCTCTCCACCCAATACTCAAAAGAAAAAAAAAAAAAAAACAAGTCAGGATCTTCCTTGAGGTCTTTCCCCGCTGCAGACCCGACCTGCTGTTTTGGTTTTTATAAGGGGAATCCTCTGTTCGGGGATTTGCTTAGGAAAGCCGAGATGTCTTCTTGCTTCCATTCGCAATCACTTTTAAGTGCAAGCGTTAGGACGAGCGGCGCTAGTTTAAGATCAGACCTGGTGGTTGCAAATACCCCTAACCACCTGGTGAAGGTGAGGCACAGCGAGGAAGAGCCAGCAGCTGTTCATAAAAGGTACTCCCTCTTGAAACATGCTTTAAAACCCTTTCATCTTGCCCCTTCCCGCAGACAGAGACGAAATCCAGGGGGAGACTCTCATGTGCTCTGAAATTCGGGGAAGAGTAGGAGTTGCCCGCGGGATCAAGGCAGACATGCATGCAACACTGCGGCCCCGATGCAGAGGTCTGTTCCTGAGCCATCCTGCACATCCTAGCGCTGCATCCCCCGAGGTTTGCGAGCTGCTCGGCGAGAAGCGCACAGAGCTCCGACTCTTTCGGGACGCGGCCACGCGCTGAGCAGCCCTGGGCTCCAGGCCCTGGCCTCGGCGGTCCCTCATTTTCCCGGGATCCCAGGACTTCCCGGGATCCTTCTGACTGTGTCTCGGGCGGATGCTGGGGTCCTGCGAGCCTGCACCTCCCGCTAGCGGAGAAACCGCAGCCCCGGGGCCTCCCTTCCCCCAGGGTCATCCCCAGCTTCAGCTCCCCCCGGGATTTATAAACTCAGTATCCTCCCGTCAGCGCCCACCGGAGAGCGGGCCCCACTTTTTAAGGCTCTGCTCGGCAGAGTCTGCTGAGCAGCAAATAGCCTAACAACCCGGCTTTGATCAGGCCGAACTAATTAGCCCTCTCAATTAAAGTCTTTAGCAGTTGTTTCAGTGTTTTGGCAAGGAGGCAAGAGGGGTTTGCGGATCGCTAACAGCAGCGCCGGGGCTCGCGGCGCCGCTCCGCGGCTTTGCCCGGGCCGGGGCCCTCGGGCAGCGGGTCGGTGCTTCTGGCAATGAAGTTCCAAATATTTATTTCCACCAGCTCCACGATTTTTTTTTTTTTCCACGTGCAAGAATTCAAATCCGTACATAGCGAACCAGCTCTGTCCATATAGATACGATATTCAGGGGAGGGAGAGGAGGAAATCCAGAAGGGGAGGACAATCAGCAGGCATCGGAGACAGGGCAGAACCAACACAATGAAAATATATATATATATATATACACATCGAAATAATTAAAGTGGTGCAGCATTCCCGGCTCGGGTAAATACAAATCCTAAATAAATACAGCAGAAATCGGCAATCGGCTTCGTGCTTTTTTTTTCCTTTTTTT
>VZSV01000031.1:1590713-1726746 GCA_013398735.1 Nothocercus julius
CCCTTCGGGGTTTTTAACCTTTATGTTCTTACTTGAGGAAACCTCCCGCTCGCCGCTGGAAGGGCGAGTTAACCGAGAGCTCCGCTCTGTATTAAAGGCAGCTGAAATGTCTCTGCGCAGCTCCCGGGCTAGCTGGGCAGGTCCCGCCCGTTTGCACACAACGCCTTTAGCTTCCTCGCTGGGAGAGCGCTCTCCCGTTGCTGCCTGGCGGCTCCTGTTCCATACGCGCACTCCTGCTAGTAGCCGTTGGATTCAAAGCTACTTCAGAAGTTGCAGAAAAATATAAAGTCCTCCCTGCCCGGGTAAAATCAGCGACCTGGCTGCAGTAGGAGAGCTCTGCTGCCCGCGCAGAGGGTGCGGGCAGCCTTTGGGCACCCCGCGCTCTGGGACCGCACAAGGGGAGCGGGTCCCGCCGCCGGCGCGAACCCCCCGGTTCCTCTGGGACTCCGGGAAGGCTCCGAGGACTCCTGTGTCGCCAGAGGCCGAGAGGGAGCCGTCCTCTCCGGAGTGCCGTCCTCTCGCTATAGCGCTCCCTCTCGCCCCCGCCCTCCCAAGCTGCGCCGGCTGCTGCAACAGCGACTGCTCCATCTCTGCTTTGTCTTGATTTAAAGACGATCATTAAGGAACTGGCGGGTGCTGACATAAATAGAAGTAGAAAACAGCATAAAGGTGGCATCAACCCTCAAACTCGTTTTCCTGCACGGGGCTAAACCTAGGGCTTTGGGGCCGCACGGCTCCTCCCGAGCCTTCCTCGCCCTCCTCTCTCCTCCTCCTCGCTCCCGGGAGGAGCAGCATCCGACGGACAGAGGTCCTGGTTGCCCTTCTCCAGCGTCAGGAGGGCGGGCGGGGACAGTCTGGCAGCAGAGAGGGCACAGCGCTCCTCTCTCCCCAAAGGAGTGTGCAGACCTTCTTAAATTTGAATTTAAATTTAAATTTAAGATACAGAACTGAACCCTGTTTCCAGTCATGTAGTCATGTCTTTGTTTCTTTATTTTTTTTTTCTCTCTTTGGCTACTTGTTGTATCAGTGCCTGATTACAACGGTACGCACTGGCCTTCTCAAGCTTGATGTTGTCTTACAATTTTACCTTTTAGGTTACTAAAGAAATATGTGACTTAATAAGTGTAATTTCCGTATGTGTCTTCCTGTGATGTTTGCCATGCTGTCTTTTTAACAACTTATCGCCCACTCTGTGTCTGAGTTAATTTCCCCCAAATCACTGACATCTTGCAACTTATTTATAGCAACAATGTCTTTATTTTTTACTATTTCCCTCTTCAGCTCTGTATTTCTGACAGACACACCATGCAAGTACTGCCTGCACATGAGATCGTATAGTGTAGCACTGGACATCTGGTGGTACATGTGACAGGCATCATGAAATTTAAGTCTCAGCCTCACAAAAACACTTTTTTTTTTTTTTTTTTTTGAAGGTGGTGTCAGGACACAGAGAGGGATGGCTGCTCCCTAAGACGTAGGGCCATGACAGGGCAGGAACTGGTGCTGCTGCAGTGTCACAGGACAGCGACTGTTTTTTCCTGGCTGGGTTGAGACGGTCGGAGTTGGGCAGTGGAGGGAAGGCCCAGGGAGGCTGGACAGCTCCTCGATAGGTGGTATTCCTACTGTAACCTAACCTGAAATTATTATTAGTAAAGAGACTTTTCAGTACGATGCTAACTTAGGACAGACTGTGAACCGCATGGGGACTGGGGGGTGAGTTAAACCCATTTGTTTCCCATAGCAACTTCAGCTGACAGAGCTGGGGAGACGTGTCACTGCAAAGCGAGTTCTCAGTCCAGATCAAGGAGAGTTTACTCCATCCCCTCATAGTGAGAGGCCACTTCCGTTCCAGAGTTTGCCATGGCAGATCCACATGCTTTTAGGCAGTTGCTAGGGCCAGTGCTCAGCTTTGGTATCAATTCCTACCCCTCAGCTCAGGCACTTAAAAAAACACTTATGATACTTCCACTGGAAAGGTGCCCTCTGTCCCAGAACAAACTGGGAGGGAACAGTACTTCCCTTTGGGCCTGTTGGCCAGCACAGTCTTTGGCTTGAGGTAGGAACCAGGAGCACTTCGCAGATCAGATCCATGTGATGGGACCCATCACACACGCGAAGCCTCAGCAGGCCCCACAGGCCACCGAGACATGGTTCCTTTAGAGGTTGAAGACCAAAGCACCAAAGTCACCTCAGAACTTGGCAATGGTGGAAAATACTATCCGGATTTCCTGAGCTCCATCCAGTCCAGAGTTTAGCAGGCAATGCTAATGCAAAGTGATGGTGGCCACTGCCCCAAAGACCATCCAAGCCTTTGCTGTGGCCAGAGTGGCTCTTTTGCTCCTGGCTGGCTAGGGCTGCCAGCTGGGCTCCCTGCCCCTTGCATCCTCCAAAGCACCACCCTCCAAGCCTCCGAACAGCCAGGACTCATCCCCCTCGGGCCTGCCATGACGGGCTTGCTCTGCCTGCACCCGTGCTGAGTGCTGCAAAGGGCTCCCCTCCGTGCCCCACACCCTCCGTGCTTGCTGGGGACCCCAGCAGGGCACTGGATCCAGCACAGGAGAGACTGTGTCCACTTGGCAACCAAATTTTTCAAAATCAACCCTATCCTCTGAGGAAATCATACAACACCCCAAACAGTTTGAAATATTCAAAACAGCTTTTAATTTTAGAATTCTATACAAACTTTGATAGATACAGAAGGGGGCCACGACAAAATGTGTTCTTATTGCCTGAAATCTTTCACAGAAATAGGAACATTGATGGCAAGCTTACTGACATCCAACATGATGAGATATCTTTAAACTTGCAAAAATGAACGCTGGCGAACAGAAGACACAACAGCACTCCTATGTAGTTTGTATGTGTTTGACTGTCCTTGAAGTCCTACTATTTATATACTGACCTCAAAATACAAAGAACTAAGATTAAAGATTTTAATGTACATCACATAATAAGGAAAAAAAAAGCACATAAAAAAATAAACAAAGTGTAATCCTGAAAATACACTATTTTTTTTTTTTTTTACCTAGGGCTCTGAATTCCAAGAATGATTTCCTGTATAGGCATGTTTGAAGGGAGGCACACATTTTGTTTTCTGCACAGGACATCAATATTTGATGGAGCTACAAGAACAAATGACAGCAAACAAAAGGAAAAGAAACTTAACCACAACTGGAACACAAACTCCATGCCAGTGCTCTCACAGCCCTAAGCAAAGCTATACATTAAAATATGCTACAACCAAAAAGTCCTTGGCACTTTTCCTTGGATAACCCTACTTTCCTTCTTATTTATTTATTTTTTGTTTATTTTTTTAGTGGAGCAAATTACATTTCTGCACCTATATCATAAGGCAAAACTATAAATGCAACAACAAGGACAAAAAGTTAACAACCCCCCTCCCCTCAAAAGCAAAATAACCCCCGCCCTCCATCCACCGCTCCAGAACTCCCAACATCTAGTGAAGTAACATCATCCTTCTTCTTCATCACTGTCTTTCATGGAAATGCCCTGGAGTCCTCCTGCAGCTGTCACTGAGACCGTAGCTTCCTCTACTGTCAGCCGACTGTGAACAGTGTCATAGGTTTTACTGTTCAGGGTTCCCTCCAGCACACCTTGCAGCCTGAAGTCTCGGTAGGTTTTCTGTGACAAAATCCAAACATTTGGAATTAGAGTCGAGAAAGTTAGAGCAGTTTTCCACTATATAGTGGCCAGTTTTGCATGCCAGCAGAACAGCTTCATTCATCTTACTGTTATGGAACTAACAGCTGGAATTTGCTGGAATTTGCTAAAGATTTGGAGATCTTACGTATTATTTCACGGGCACTGGTCTTAACACCTTTCAGGCAAAATTTTAGAAAAAAAGCCCTTTTGAGGTAAGTGGAGCCACCTGGTTTCACCCTAAGAACACAATGAGACTACCCAAGCCACAGACTTTTCTTTAACAAGTTCCATTTCTGTAACTGCAGGCACATTTATGAATTACTTACTTTGTCTAACTTATTCAGTAAGAAACCAAGAAAGACTTTTGTTTAATTGTATATTGAAATGTGTATATTGAATTTGATGGAGCATTTCACAGAAAATGCTCTTTCCTCAAAACATATTTTTTGCTTTTATCTTTACATATGTAAAAGAAATGTTAAAAAATAAATTTTAAATTGTGATCTATATTCTATGATATAATAGTTTCTCTTGTGACTTCTTCAGGTCTCTGTAAATACCAGTTTACATTCTAGGATAAATTTACTTATTTTACAAATTATGAGTTTTAAGTTTTCTATGTTTATGGAAGAGACTAGAGCAAAAAGGAAATGGAAAATAATTAAGAGTTGTTCGACCCGTTCCCCTAAAGAAGACTGTGCACGACCCTTAGAAAAGGAAAAGAAAAAGAAGAGATGAACATGGTTTACTCAAATCTTCAGAAAACTGCAAAAGACACCTCTCAGAAATGAGTAATATTCCACTGGGAGGTTTTCTTTTTCTGCCATTATCTATGGTGGTTCTTTAAACCCTGTCCGAATCATTGCAATGGAGATTTATTGACTTTTATGGGTCAGCTTCAGAGTTAATGGATGCGACTTATGTTTTGCTCATACACGTTAGTGAGTATCCTACCCGGTCTTGTTCAAGTGCCACCATTGTATTCTTTTTTTTTAATAACACTGTGCATTCAATTTCCTTTTATGCTGTTAACGGGTCCTACAGCAATTTCTTCCAGATTTACATTGTATTTCTCCCTTTCTTGGTCCAGCACTCTTGGATTCAGCCAGTGCTCTTCTCTTGACATACATTTGCAGGATAATAATGTTCACTTCCAAGCTAAATTTCTCAATTCTCCCCAACTTTCCTCTTGGCCTTTGATCTTTCTTTAGTCATGTCTTTCTGGATATGTCTCAAACACCTAATGACATGCTACCATCCCCAAATCTCAGATTCAGATAGAAAAGGGAATGTTTTCTTCTTCTAGTCTTTCTTAAAAATGCCTTTGTTGTGTCTGTACATGAAAGAATCACTTATTTCTTATTCTTAGCCATTAAAAATTGCCTCATATTCTTTTTTTTTTTTTCAGAATATTTCAAAAATTCTCCATACCTTCCTCTCAAATATTTCAATTCACAGCATATGAAAAGGACATGATGGGCAACACAGCCTCCCATACTTCTCAAGGACAAACAGATAAAAACCTCTATTTTTCTCCGCAGTTTGGAGGAACGGTGCCTCCCCATGAACCCTTGTCCAGTTAAGCCCCTGCAGTGAAAGCTTCCTATAGCATTCTTCTTTAACCATTGACGCTTTATTTTCCATATGTTTCCTTTTGCTCAGATTACTGTTTTACTGGTTCTGCCTTCCGTACCAGCAAAAACAAAGGTATTCAAGCTTTTCTGTCTTTCAATACATTGACTAGAAGCTCTATGACTGACACCATCTTCTTCAATTTTTCATATTCATAAAATTTTTCATATTCATATTCCATATGCTATGGAATAATTTGCCAAGACCCTTAGAATTTGTGTGCAAAGCAAACGATGTGTATAAGTCCCCCCAAAAGCTGCCAAGATAGCTGGTGCATCCACATCACCACTGAGAACATATTCCTTGCAGACAAAACTAATCATTGCACCAAGTCGCAGAATTAAGTTTGACAGTGTTGCTAGTTCAGTGGACTTTGTAATTCATAATCCCTTTGAAAAAAGACTTTTTCTTTAATCTTCAGGGTGCTATTTAACTGGAGCAAGTTAGGCTGATCTCCCTCGGCACAGTTTTGAGGTCCTATAGCATCTTTTTACCCAGAGGAAAGCAACTATCTTCACCTGAGTAGAGCTTTAAATCTTGCACAAGAGCCATTCATTTCGATCACAGAAAGCAAACTGCTTTTGCCACAAAAGGAGGAGCCAAATCCTGTTCACTGAGAAATGAGTTGTTAAGGTTGAAAATAGCAAAGCTGAGCTTTGAGAGCTCACAGAGCCTTGATAACATGATTATTATGGTGGCTCTTACATCTCTCTCTCTCACACTCCTCTCTCTCCTCCTCCCCGCCCCTCCCTTTTTTTTTGGCAGTGAAGACTGAAAGTCTCAGCGTCCCAGTTGTAATTCTAGTGCCCTCAAGTGAAAATTCCTCTCATCTTGCAATCTCACCTGAAATTCATGTAAAAGGAACTTTGGAGACAATATGGTCACCACTGACATCACGTCCTTATTGCACCCTTGCACACGCAACAAGACAGTTCAGAGGTAATCAGGACAGATTTAAAAGGAAAAATTCTGAAATGGCTCCCAGTCCCTTGCATAAGGGTATTAACTAACTTCTAATGTAGACTGGGGAAAAAACTTTCCTTTGTGGTAGGTTAACTCATAAATGCCTATTGCAAGGTGTTTTGCACTTTTCTTCAACGTATTTGACAGTGGGCACTAAAAATGACCAAAGACCAGGCTGGAGGGACTGATACCCTTATTCATATTGACACTGATTCCAGAGTAGGTAATATTTTATACAATATGTTGCATATTCTTTTCCAATTTAAGCTAGTAATCATATGAACATAGAAAAGAGAAAAAATACCTTTTACTTTTGGAGAAGTGCAGAAAAAATGAGAAAGAATGCTATTGTGATTATTAAGCTAAAACAAAATTCAGGAATATGACAAAATAATTTCTTAGAAATAATGTATAGCATTGTTGTACAGTTAGCAGTAATCTATCTAAATTCTTTGGAACAATTTGAATTTCAATATTTTTGTTCATGCAACTTTGTCACTTGAGACCAAGGATGAACAATCTACAAGTGTACAAAAATTAACATTAGTGGTATTATTATTTATTTCCCCTCTCAGATTGCAACAAGTGTATATATACATTTATTAAAAAAAGCCCTAAATAAGTCAGCAATTTTATTTAACATCTTTTAGCTTTTATGGTGAACTATGTTTATCCTTACTTAATACTTCATTACTTTTCTCACTTTACTATGCAATCAAATTCAGATATGCTTGTTTACCTTCACTATCTTGATGAGAGTCTTCAGCTGGTAGATGTGAAGCTGAACATCTAATCTATCAGCCAGCCACATGCAGATGACTTTCATGGAGCTGCTATACCATTGCTGAAAAGAAGGATAAAAAAATCGCAAACAACCACCCTGCAGTATTCATTTAACAGATTTAGTAATGAGAGGTAATGAAACACTTTGAAATGATCACAGATCAGCACTTGAAGTCAACAATGATATAATTTCCTGTTAAGAGAATTGCATGGGTCAGTAGGAAATCAAATAACTTGACCCAGACTGTTCTTTACACGAATTAGCAACTGCTATTTTTTTTTTCTTTAGGGTTATAACATTTTCATGCAAAATAGTGTTATGCACTTTGCTATCTGTCTGTAAGAGTGGATATTAAATACACTTACATGAATGAATTGTCTGCCAAAACAGCAGGGGGAAAATCAGATGGGTAATCTTTTGAGAAATTTTGCAATACCCGGATTTTTCAAATCAAACAGAAGAACAACATTAAACAAAATAAGGAATCTATCATAATTCTTTTTTCTTAAACCACTTTGATATTTATGCAAAACATCAAGAATCCATCCAAACTCTATTTAAGTAAGACTAAAACTCTAAAGTATTTCTAAAACAAACATTTTAAGACTTTGCTTTCTGTTAGTTGCTAATTACAATTACAGCCTACCTTATTTCCTTTTTGTGTTTTTGGCATGAGTATGCTTTCACAAAAAGCTTTACAAATGTACCTGGTAAGAATAAGTCTCTGCTGTTCGTGTCCACATTATTGAAAAAAAAAAAAAAAAAAAAAAAAAAAAAAAACAAATAGCTGCTATAATAGTTCTTTCACATTAACTGGATTAAATGAGATTTTGCTAAAAATAGTTGCAGCATTTCCCCCTGCCCTCCTCTCCCTCTTTGTAAAATACTAACCAGATGCCATTTAGTCGAACTATAAAAAGGAAAAAGGGATTTTTTTTTTTCATTTCAGCAATAAAAGATTAAGAGAGTTTGTGTCTTAGTTCTTTTTCTTGTCTCTTCCCCCACAGGGAAGAGGCTTAAATTCTTTTCTAATGTAATTTCCTGGGTCTTTACAAAATACATTGATATAAAAAGAGAAGAAACATTGTGCATATTTTAAAATGCAGCATCTTATACAATGTATACACGACAAAGTAATTCAAAGAAAGGCTATTGGATGCTTCATTAACAATCTCTGTATTAATGAGTAAAATAAAATATATATTGAAAAATGGAGACAAATTACTGTTTACTGGATGTAACCAAAGATAAAATCAGAATTCTTTAATCAAAATGTTAGATTTCCTGAATGAGCTTTGAATAAACACAGAAAACATATTTAAATACTTTTTCTTTATAGCAAACTAAGTCTTATCTCATTATAACTCTTAGTTGTAAGAGATATTTGAAATAAGAAAAAGATTTTCATATAATATTGACTTCTATTTATTGAGTTTCTTTACCATATTTTTTTTAACGTGTTAAAATTATTGATTTATAAATCACTGGAAATAAGTTAGTCTCATATTTTATTAAAATTACTTCCATTAACTTATTATTTTACAGAAGTGAACAAATAGACTACAGAAATGCAGAAGGCTACCTTTTTTTCATAAAGCCAACGTGATTTGTTCAATAAAATGCATAATGTGTTTTGTATCCATAAAATATTGTTTTATATCACTGAATGACATATTTTACAGGATATTCACTATCACACCGATTACATGTATTTTATGTTTAAATAAATTACAAGAACATAAAAGGTCAAGTACCTTTAAAATAGCCTTTATGTGAAAGAGTTGTTAGTAAGCTGCAGCTGTGAACTCTATATTAAAGCTATTGAATGTATACAATTATACACAAAATAAAAATCTATAAGCTTATTTACTTGGTGACCATTATTAATCTAACAATCATCAAAAATTCATATATAAAATATTATGCCCAGATCATGTTTTGCTCTTTACAATAAGATGAGTCAAATGACTATGTTATCACTCAGACTCTACAGTTTTTAATCTTTAACCTAAATACGAGCATGAATTTGTTAGAGGAACTTTCTCAAATCTCATAATTAAAAACAAACAAACAAACAAATAAACAAATGACATCTACAGTGTATTTCTTATACACCAAATAACTGAAAGAAATCAGAGGGGGCTCAAATTTGCTCACATGAGCAAACTACAAATATGACTGAAAATTCTGTGACTGATTACCCCATGTAACACCACTGAATGGTGCAGGACTACTAAGAATAGAGTTAGTCCTTTTTTTCTGGCAAAGCATATGCCTTAAAAAAAACTAAAAAAAAAAAGTCTGCAGTTCAAATTAAGGCACTCCACAGTACATCTGCAGTATATTTAAATGCACTCTGAGAACAATGCTGAGAAACAGAAGATAATTATTTTTGCATCTCCAATTTGTGAATGAAAACAACGTAATGGTTTTCTGCCTTATTTTTAATATACTAACGCTTTGATAAAAATATATAATACAGTGGTCACAAAAGGCATTAAAATACATTGTTCAGAAAAACATAACTGCTATTATTTTTTTTAAAAAAAACTTTATTTTGAAGAATGACCATATTATATTTAATAAAAAAATCACATCAGATATATTTTCAGAGTCTTCCCACAGGCACCTGTGGATAGAATCCCTGCTTACGCTACCAGTTCTGAGTGCTTATTAAGGCCTGACCTGCATAAACATAAATCTTCTGGACTACAGAAGGTGCAATGTAAATATATCCCCATTACTTTTTTTTTTTTTTGTCTGATAAAATGCCCAGTGCTGCCAATACCTCTTAGAGGTGGAATCCAAGGCCAAACATTTTGACCATGAAGAGCATGTTATAGGGGGAAAGATGCATCTACTGTGACATACAGAAATCTATGGCAAATTCACCAGGTTCAGCAATTAGATATGGGCTTTTAGATTCTAAAGTTTTTAAGTAATTAAAAAAATCCTTATAACTATTTTATATAGATAGATATATAGATATTTATATAGATATATAAATATAGATATAAATCATTTTTCCCCTTCTATCAATAGCAGTGGAGGGACAATGCAGCTCTGGCAGATGTCAATGATAAGGCATTAGTGGCTTATTCTTTGTTGTTCTCTATGACAGAATAAAGCAGTGAGTGTATATCACATATTTTTTTCACATCAGCACATAACAGCAGCCAACCACTTTAACAAAAATACGTTTGCCTCCCTGTCCTCCCTTCTCTTATTCATAGCTCATCCAGCTCCTGTAAGGGCATGCATTACTCACTTCATTTTCCTGAGCTACCTCTTTTAAAGTAAAAAATAAGAGAAAAGGAAAGGCCAGGGTTGACTCTGTGAGACCCCTGTATTTATTCACACTTATTGTGCATGACTGTAGACTGGTAAATCATATTAGCAGCCCGTCTCCCCATCAAGCTGCTACTTGATTTCCAGCCCTGGGAAGGTTCAACAAATCAACAGGAGCACGGAAAACAGAACATCAGTCTAATCTAGTGTTTAAGGTGAAGTTTTCAAACCCAATCTAAGAAGATCTTTAGAGCAAGCAACAAGCTGAAGGGCTCAGAAGGTGGTATTGACAATGAAAGAGTGCTGAAATATTGAGAAGCGCAGCACTTGTGCATTTTTAATAACGAGAGGGTCAACAAGGACACAGCTCCCTCGGTGCCAATAGTTGCCACACCAGGGCTATAAACGCTCGCAGTTCATCAGATTTCTTAAACAGTTCATCAGCTTTCTTAAACACCCTAAACCCCCTCTGCGGACCTTTAGTCTTAAATTAACCAAGCAAAGCACTGAAAGAGGGGGCAGCTTGAATGGCCACCATTGATCCCCGCCGGGCCCGGCGGCTCGGGGCGCCGACACCGCATCCTTTGTGCGCGGGATGGCCGGGGGCGCTCGCCCGAGGAGCCCGCGAGCGGAGCGGGCGGCCGGCGCAGCTGCACGGGCCTCCCCGCGCTCACAAAGCGCCGCGCGCGGCCTCTTTGTCCGGCCCCGGCCCCGCAATCCCCTAACAAGGATTAAAGTTGTTTCTCGGTGGGGCCGGTGAAAAGCGATTTAGCGACACGCCGGCCTTTCTTTCGTGCCAGCTAAAGAGAAGCAGTTAAGGAATTTCATTATTCTAGTGGGCAGTGGAGATGCAAAACAAATATATTAAATATTCGCCACCCTTTTTCTGGGCGGAGGGCTGGAGGCTAATCTACAACATTTGGAGGGTGAGTCAATTAAATACAACACTTCTCGCCTGAGAGCAAGCCCTTCAGATTTATTTTTGAAGTTTTATAAATAGGTGCAGCTGTTTGCCACCTGGGAGGGGGACTCAGCACATACTACATAACACACAAAGCTTTAGCCCTCCAGCGTCTGATATTCCTCACATCTGATTCACAAGAACCCATAGAGTTCCTATACCTTCACCGCTCTGGATGAATGGGAAGCGTCAAAATGCTTTTTATTTTTTATTTTTTTCTGCTGAATATGGCAGGGCAACAGATTTTCTAGAAAAAACATTTTTATCTTCCCACTGAAGCCTGCTTAGGAATTGCTGCTTAGGAATTGAGTTGCTCAGTCAACATAGGCTATTTTACTTGTCCAATTTTGCTTTTCCTACAAGGAACAATACCAAAAAGGATTCCTTTCACTGGAAAGATTGTACACGAAAGGCAGTAAAAGCTACAATGCTAAATATCTACAGCAGGTTTAGGATTAAGCAGCAAAATGTCTAATATGCACTAGGAGACATTAGGAGATAATGCTGTAACACTGTTCTAAAATTCAGATAGCAATTATTAATAAAGAACTTTTAAAACATTTCAAAAAGAAAGTTAAATAATGAAAGAATAAAGAAATTATTCCTTACAAATGCAAATAGCACAAGTTAGAACAAAATTTTCATTACTTATTTCCCTCTGTAAAATAGGCACAATCATAGTGGTGTCCTTTATTGATCATTTATGATAATTAGGGAACAACATGTTTGTTCCCATGGTGCTTTTAGAAACATTTGGAGGTTTAGGTGTTACAGCTATATTTTCATGTTTAGGCATAATTGAGAATTTCCGCAGGTCTTCAGCATCCGGATATCCTAAACTTTTCTGCAAGCTGGAAAGGCTTGATAAAACTTAAAAAAAAAAAAAAAAGAAAAAAAAGAAAGAAAAGAAAGAAGAAGAAAAAAAGCTGGGAGGGGTCTCAACCTACAGGTCACCAACGATTCTGCCACACATCAGACAACGGTCTGCCAAAAAGACGGGTTTCTTAGAAATACGCACAGGAACTAAACGTTCAGAAATGTTGACGTTCTTGTAGGGAGAAACTTTTAGCAGTTGAGGAAACTATAGGTAGACATAGGTAGCAAATTTCATGTATCAGTACCTGGAAATATTGTTTGTGCTCTCTTCCTACCCTATCAAAACTGATTTCCCAAATAGATCATTTATTAACTGCTGAAAATGGCCCGTATTGTCTGCTGGAGACCCACCAGAATACGCTCAGCTCTTCCAGTTAGGATAATTGTTTTGGTGACCAGGAAAGTAGAGGAAGAGAAGAACAGAGAAGCTCTTGTGCAAGAAGTTTCCCTTCCTGCTATCAGCTCCACATGCCCTTTTGTGACAGACCACTTCTCCCCATAACAGTTTGGGCTCTCATCACACATAGGCTGCATACATTGCTGCAACTTAAGACGCTCACATAGCTTTGACCTACATTTTTGTTTCCTGTGTATCTGCTATGCCAAGGAATACTGCTTCATTATTATTGCTTTATTATTGAAAATACAACACACAAGCAACGCAGACATTAAAACTGAAAGGGTGTTTTAATGGACTTTAGCTTTCATCCAACAAGAGTATAGTTTCCAGCATGAAAATTTTGCACTCCTTAGAGGACGTGGCATATTATCTGCTGTGTGGCTACGGATTTTGATGAGACAAATTCCATAATTCATTCCCACACTATCTTTCAGTTTGCTGTGTAACTCCCTGCATTTGCAGTATCAAACTTCATTGCGAGTTCATCAACTTTCAGTGGAAACATTGCTGGAAATAAAATATTTTACAGAAGCACAGAAGGACTGAGGTTGGAAGGGACCTCTAGAGATCATCCAGTCCAGCCCCCCTGCTCCAGCAGGGACACCCAGAGCACGGGGCACAGGGTGGCATCCAGGCGGGTTTGAAGATCTCCAGAGAAGGAGCCTGCACAGCCTCTCTGGGCAGCCTGTGCCAGGGCTCTGTCACCCTCACAGTGAAGAACTAACTCACACGGAGATGGAACTTTCTGTGTTTCAGTTTGTGCCCGTTTCCCCTTGTCCTGTCACCGACCACCACCGAGAAGGGTTTGGTCCCATCCTCCCTTCATTCTCCCCTAAGGTACTTATACATTATTAGTAAGGTCCTTATACATTACTTTGCTTACTGAATTAAACAAGTTTAAAATACTTTATTAAAGGTCTGAAATGAAAATGCACCTTATCATCATCATTTTTTACTTCTTTTCATATGAAATAGAGAAGTAAATAAAGAAAAATATAGCAGAAATGTAATAAAATACTTAAATTTTTCTGATCTTTTTTTTTTTTTATTTTTAGGCCCAACACACCCGCAAGTTGATCCTACAATTTTAATGGCATAAAGTATTCCTCATATCACAGAATGTGCAGGTTTCGTTTTGCAGTAAGTCAGCTTTAATGTTAAGAGATACTGTTTCACTAGGACAAGATTTTATGATAACAGATGTTTTACTGATTTCTGCTGATACTTTGGGGAATCAAAATTAACATCAAGGTGCATACATCACAGAGATGAAGCAAGAAAGTTTTGCATAAACTTTGCAGATATCAGCCCTGGACATTTTGAGGGATTACTTTTCTTGCTTTTTTTTTAATATTCACAAATTTCAAGGAGAATAACATTGGTTTAGGATGTCACCATGATGTCACTGAAACATACTTTAATTCCACTTTCAATTGTCTTTTTTTGTTTTTTTTTTTTTGGTCTTGGAATTTCACCCCCCTCAAAAAGAAGAAATGGAGATTAAACTAAGCATGAGTGAAACATCCATGGAATTAACTTTGCAAGAACCTTTACTGATTAGTGATCAGTACAGAAAAATGAAGCCTTTTCCCTACATTGAAAATCATATGTTTAAAGCTTTTGATCCAGAAAATCAAGTGGTTAAATCAATATGAAATGCGATATGAAAAAACTCTATTTACTGAGGTTCCCCCACTTCTCCTTAGTTCTTTCCCACAGTTTCAGCCAAGCACCTCTCCCAAATGCAATGCACCCCCATGGATGCGCTACACCTCGGTCTCCTTGCACCCCTCCTCAGCGTGGCTGCCTGCCGTACATCTCCTACCTTTGCTTCCTTCTGCAGGCTGAAATGCTAAGCCAAGTTGGGAACTTGGGGAAAAAAATACATGTGCAAAAATGTTCACAGCCCGAATTACAGCTACACGTCGCAGGAAGGGAGCAGTGAGCAAGTCACGGCAGACTCACTCTTCTGGGACAAAGGGATCAGGAGAAAGATTTCTTTGGCTTGGCAACCTCAAGACTAAAAGCAGTTCCTTGTGTACAAACCTCAAACTATTTTTTTTTCTAAGTTGTATCAGGTTTATTAACTTACATTTTGCACCTTTGTATAGCCAGAGGAGGAGGGCTTTCTTCCTTCCAATGGGAGTCTTCTTTGGTTTCCTTCTGCCTTTTCCATGTCTTTACTCAAACAAACCTCTTAGGGAGCTCAAAAACATTTTTTTTTTTTTTCCTTAAGAATGGCTTCTGGATGAAACCAGCACTTTAGTCTCTAGTCTGTCTCTTCCCTGCTTTTTTGAATGAGGGATTCCCACTGTCATTCTTAACACTCGAAGCCATCACAAGAAAATGGAAAAGAGCTCAAATCCTGACAGAAGGACTTTGTTCAACTGGACGCAGGACAACAGACAAGTGAACAGTTGTTGAATGAGATATTTCAGTGATACAACAGGACAAGTTAGGCAGCCTAATTTTCAGAATATCGGTAATGAAAAGCAAAGGGAGAAGAGAGCTCAGTTAAAATCACATTAAGCATCTTTGAAACTCCTTAGAAAAAAAAGGATATTTTTCTGAAATAACAAAGAACATCTAACATATCTGAAAAACTTTTAGGAAGAAAGTCATTTTTTCATGCCTTGAAATAGGCTTATAATTAGAAGCTGGCTAGTTGCTATGGAACTACTGCCAAATCACAAATAAATACACACTCTTCATACAAACTGTACAGCCCCCTCTCTCTCGGCCCACATTGTAAACTAGATTGCTAAACATCAATTTACAATATTTATACTACTTTATAATCACAATGTTTGTGACCTCCATTTTTTTTCTGCCTTCTTCACATATGGTAGGTGCGCTGGGAAGCTGGAAGTTTGTAAAATTAGACATGCATAACTTCCTTCTGTATCTGGACATCTGTAATGTTGCTGTTCTGATTTTAAATACTAGATACTAACATAATGCTCATGACCGCAAGAGACTAACAGCACAAACAGTTTCCCTACTCCACTCTGGGAAGCCAGTGCATCTGTGAACACTACTTTCATAGGTTATTCTAGTGCTAAAACTGTCTGGAGCAAATACAGTTGGTCTTGCTATGCTGTGTGTTGTGTTGCAATTTTGGCATATCTGCAAACATTAACCAAGGCGCGGAATGGGAAACATCACTTGAGTGACCTTGAAATGAAAGCCAGCTTGGATCCTCAAAATAAACAAATGAACATAATGCGCGATGACCAAGTTGCCATTTGCTGCAGCACTAGCCTCTTGCTAGCACAGGCTCTAGCTTTGCAGACCCTCCGGACGTGCCTAGCTAGACACGTGCTAAGGAGACTGCCTGCCCACTTAAGGACAGGTACATGCACAGTGTTACCAAGATTAAAGGTCCAGATTCGCTTTGCCTGTGAGGCACATAACAGAGACGGTCTGCTTTCGCCCACGGAAGTCCCTGGAGAAACATCTCAGCACAGCAAAAACTCAGGGAGGAGATGCAGGCTCCGCCCCTGGGCTGCGTCTCTCTCTTGCAAGGTGAGTATATTCTTCATCTCAGTGCCAACTACCAAAAGCAAGGACAACCAAACCTGGGCCAAAGACTCTGATGTAGCTTTTAGGTCCCCACTCACTTTTGTAGCTCTTGTCTCGGAGTTTTCTACTTAGACTCCCAACTCCATGTGGAACAAGTTAAAATATATATTTTAATTAGGCAACAACATATTACTGGTTCCTCTGTTGTGCACATTTACACACCTCTTCTTCCCACCTCAGCAGCTCTGCTTTATCACCTGATTACTCTGGATGCTATTGCAGTGGCCATGACCAGGCTGGATGCAGCTGTGAGGGCCCCTCTTCATCCACGGGGCATCCACGGGGCACCACACTGAGCAGCACCAGCCTCCTCCCTGCCTTTCCCTGCTTCTCTCCTCCCCTCTCCTCTCCGGAGAAAGTGCCTGCGGATTCAGCAGGTTCCTCATTTACTCCTTTCCCTCTCTGACCCTATAGCACACATGCACTCTCCCAGCTATGCAGATCTTCCTTCACTTCTCTTTTTTGGGGAGATGGCTTTTCTGTTCATTATTTGGCACATCTCACTTCGAGGACAGTGCAGCATGACGGATAGTCACCGCTGGGCAAAATAGGGAAATATATGACAAAACACTTGAAAATATTTAAGGGGTATCATCTATATATAGGCCAACATTTATGCACATTTAAATCTACACTAACATTTCAATTCTGCTTGCTGGAGCAGGCTGATGACTCCCTAACTTTGCCAGTGGCTTTGCAGCGCTCTGCGGCTTTCTCGCACGGTATTATTTTAAACATAGCAACCTGTTTCTGTTACTCCAAACTAATTATCATAAAACTTAATTATTCTTACATTTTTCAGCACTACTTTTCTTGTAACATGGTCAATAATGTTGTGCGCGTGCTTATGAATATTTATGCAGTTTGCTTGATTTTGCTCCTTAAACTGAGCTTGACCCAAACAAAATAAGGGTAAAAACATCAAGGCTTCAAGGTAAGGTTTCAGAAACCACACGGCTCTCCTGCTGTTTATACATGTGTGAATTACAGTACATCAAGAAATCAATATTCCCTAGATGGTGCTTGTGCCTGGCACTTCATGGTGAACAAACATTAGATAAGACAATATAAATGGTACAATCCCTATTGATTTCTCCTGACTGCGTAGAATGTGAAAGCTGCAGCCACAGTTAACACTTACTGACAGACTCATCTAAAGTTTCGGGGCTATTTTATATTTTTATAGTTGTCCATGCTCAATTGATTCCATTAAGTTGCTAGACACATTTCAAGCCATCAAGATAAAAAAAAAGAAAAAATGCAGTGCCTGGAATGATCTGCTCTTACTTTGTGCCTAGCAGGATAAGAAGGTTAAAGGGCTAAATTGTGCCTGGTTGTTGGAAGGAATTCTATTTTATTTGATAAAATTTGTTATTTTTTTTTAGTGAATGGATACTGTGAGTGATGGATAGAGGCATTTAACTAAGTAAATAAATGAACAAACAGTATAAATGAGAAATGGATACCGGGAAACTGTACAGGGAGTCCCAAATATTATTAACCCCTCTTCCAAAAAAACCCACAGTCTTTCTTCTCCTTCCCCTCCCTCTCCAGGATATAGGATTTAAATGGCTTTTTATAGCAATTCATATTTTTTTCTTTTTCTTTTTTTTTCAAAAAAAAATAGATTAATTTTTCATACATTTCTGGAAAATGAGATGCGAGGACTCTGTAAGAATTTTTGAATTCCAGGATATGTGATTTAGCATTTTGAAAAATATATTTGTTTTCCTTTTTGTATCCAAAGAGATCCAACAGTTCTATTAGCAAAATACCAGAATAACTATTTAATATATTTTCACTCTTCTGCTAGGAAAGTTTAAATAACATGTTTACATTCAGGTGGAAAAGACTGCAGATATTATTTCCCTGAAAATAAAAGGCAGATTGCACTATGGAATACAAAATGTCTTAAAGAAACATATTTTTTTGTATCTCTCAGGCAATAAGAGACCATATAAGATGGAAATTTGGAAATTAAAAAAAAAAAAAAGTTATAAAAATAAAGGAGAGGCAAAACTTTAGGAACATATCAATACCAGTCACTATGTTAAGCTTTCCTCTAGGGAAAACACTCCCAGCTCTGCTGTAAAAAAAAGAGCTTACAAAGTGCTGAATATTCTGATCCTGAAGCAGCAAACTCTGAAGCACATGCTCAGCTTTGAGTGTGTTGTGGTCCTATTGATTTCAGCAGTAGTGAGCTTTGCTGGGTTGAGAGCAGCATAATCAGCACCTTCCTAGAGTGGGCACTCCTTTTCTCAGAATATTTCAGAAAAAAAAATCAAAGCAAACTTGTATACTTTGAGAAATCAGGTTAGGGTTACATTTTTCAGCTTTTATAGAGATTTCTATCACACACAAAAAAAAAAAAACAGCGTGAATGTGTGAATGTATTTGAATAGCATAGGAGTAATTTAGTGAACAGTAAAGTGAATAGTAAAGTTACAAGAAGTTGCTTGCATCTTATTCTTTAAGAACAGCGTGAGAAATATGTAATTCACTTTTGCACTCCACGCTTGGCGTCTGGGTCCATAGATTTTTTATAAAATTCTGTCTTTAGCCAAAAAAGCACTACAAATCACTTAAGATGACAAGAACGTCTCCAGTTAAACATAAAACCTGAAACTGGTTCTCCTCTGAAAAGCTTTTTATTTTCCACACAAAAATATTACACATAATTAAAGGTGAGTTAAGACTTTGGTGAAAATCTAAAGAGCATCGGCAAATCTGAGCACTGCTCAGCTTTTCAATTGCTTTTCTACTTCTCAGTTCTTTTAAATGGTTTTCTATGGCAGGAACATTTTTCTTAATTAGTCACAGCTAATTAGTGTTCTGGCATAGACAAGTAATCAGAAATGTCAGAGCTGCAAGGCTACATCTCCCTAATCCTTTGATAATAATTTAGCCTCCTGGGAGGGCCTCAAGCTGCGGTAAGTAGTGGCTGACAATAAGGCAAAATTAGGTGGGCAGCAGACCATTAGGATAGAAAAATAAAAAGCACTACCAAATCCTGCTGAGCACCATCAGGCAACTAACTACACTGCCAGATGAGGTGCCTGTTTAAGCCTGTGTTGTTAATTAGCTGATTCTACCAGACCTGCCACATATGTCCAGGTGCATCATGCAAAGATGTGTGTTTCTGGGTTTGCGCCAAAGGACAATTTTGCACTGTGATCAAATTTCAAGAATCTGAGAATGAAGCCCACATATTTCTTGAAGATTATTCTGAGTTATCAACAAAATAAGAAGATCAACAAGCAATAATCCATTTTTTTTGTTGAGTCGCTTTTAAGTCATTAGGCACGGTCCTCTCATGTTTCTGAGTTTAATACAAACACAGCTTTTGAATCAAATGTGGCTTTTAACCAATTTTACCCAGCCTGAACTTGCTGAAGTTGCCTTGGCATAAAGTGCAGATCAAAAAGTAGATTTTCTGTCAAATCACACACTTGCAAGTGATTACATAACAATGAAAGTGAAGATTACTTGTAAAAAGAACACAACAGGCAACAATTCAGGAATGAGAAAAATTTTAAATCACGATTGAAGTTTTTTAGTAAAATACTGTTAAATGATAGACACTAACATAATGTTGCTTTTGAGTTAGACATAAACTGCACAGACAGCTGGCACTACAGAAAACTCATATTTAAGGTATCTGTTGCTTTAGTTATGTAACACTATATGAAAATTAACTTATTTGCCAAGTTATGTGCCACTTGCACATTTTTAACATAATTTTTGTAAAAGGCGAGAAATCCTATATAAATGAATGTGGCTGAATGCAGCATTTGAAAAAAAAAGTATTACTAGACATGATGACAAGCAAACAGAAATTAATCAAAATACTTCGTATCCACGTTTAAGCATGTAATGAAGTACATGACATAGCAATCTTTGGAGAGTAATTAATAACTTGAAAAAAATCAAATATATCACTGACCTTACACCATCCATGCCTTTGTACTAATGGAAGAAGATAATAATGGTTGTAATATGGGAACTTTATCAGCATTTCATTTACACTAGAGAAAAATTCACACTCTGTTAGAAAACAGAGTTACTGGCCTGTATCTGAACTTATGAAATAAAAAAGCCAAAAGCAACCATGGAAATCGGGAGGGTTTAAATATTTCTACTGCTCGTAAAAAATGCTCAGTCTTTCTGTAGTGGGAAGAAAGTTGTACGAGTGCCTTACCATTAATACATATGTGACTGCTGATGCTTTACTGTGACTGACACCACAGTCCCAAGGACACTTATGAACCCTCCCTGGGAAGTCAACTGGATAAGTCACGCAACGCAAGTGCACATATAAGAGATGGGGGGATTGGGGTCAAAGCCGACATCTAACAGGTGCCACCTTGTACAGGAGGATGAGGTGACCTGTTTGCCAACACAGACCTTTTCGGGATGCATACTCTCAGTAAATTGGATATCTATGGTAAAATTATGCACATTTTTTCAAGAAATTAAAGCTTTACAGTAAGTTGGAAAACATCTAAGTTATCTCGGGGGTTAAACGCTGCTGAGTTGAAAGCATTCTCCTAAACAATTCTTTTTTACAGTGGTAATCAATTACTTGCATTAAAAAAGCCTCATTTATATATAGTGTTATTAAAATTAGAATTATATGCCTGTTTACACTCTTTTTCACAACAGACTTGATCCAAATAAAACCTAAATGCTAATGCTCTTTGTGACAAACGAGCCAAGCATATTTTTTTGATTATTTTACTCTGTGTTCAGGTAACTATATACTTGGGGTGCAATTAACAATTACAAGAAAGCGTGAATCTATCAAAGTGGCTCTTAAAAAGCTTACATTACTACAGAAGTTAAGAACTGGATCAACTCATGAGTTTTACACAAATCGACATAATTTTTGGGGGAGCTTGTTAGAAAAATCCAATTTTGCTTTGAAGTTGACAGCGTTTAATTTATAAGTCTAATGCCATTTCAAATGTTTAGCGTACCTTAAAAATTCAGATTGAAATATGAATATAAGCCCAGCCAGTGATGATATCCTGAAATGTTCACAGACACCACACTGCTTTTATTGAATCCAGTGGTATAACTCCATTGATTTTGATAGTACAGAATTAGACTCTACGGAATTTTTATTTTCATTTGTAGATTTGCTACTAGATACGAAATGCCATTCTTCAATTCTCCAACATCATTCATCAAGCAGATTCTTTTTATAAATAAGATAGATCTTACTCTTTTTAGCGATATTTTAGGCTTATTCCAGATTTGTGTAGTTCCATTTAAATATTTCATTTTCCACTTTACCAGGTGCCATTCCTACAGCCTCCTCTGAAGAAAAGCATTTTTCAACTACTTTGTTCCTAAAACGCCTTATTGTGCATTTTTTAAAAAATCACTTCTTGATATAAATGATTACATTTAAAATAAAGCTTCAGTGTGTGATGTTCTGAATCATGACTAATTTGTGTTAAACAAACACAAGTGTGCCTATCTCACAATTTAGTTTTTACACAGCGCATCTGCCTGAGTCACTGTAGCATTAATGTCAGAAAGAGTTTGCTCTATTTGGATTTGTCAGACAGAAGCTTGTCCCACAGTAACTTTGTTGTTTTAGATTACTTAGTGGAATATGGAATTTGAAAGGATCACATACATGGATCATTGAATTGGGCATTTGGGAATTGTGAGTGTGGGGCTGACATTTAACCTGGAGTCACTACAGCCCGTCTATACGTACCACGGTACCTTTCCAATGCTCTTTAACATCTGCAGCACAAAAAACAAAAGCCTTGGCTATAATTCAGTACAGAATGAAAGCAGGAGAGATGAAAAGACAGCATAAACATCCTGAGTTCCTGCAATGGGAAGGAATTTGGTAAGTAAATTCCCATCTGACCCAAAAAGAGGAGCATGCCCCACACCATAAAGGAAGGCAAAAAGTCCTAACAGTCTCTGACAAACTGACCAAAGGAAAAAAGCTCTGTGACTCCAAATCTTTAATCGATTAAGTCTGAGGACAAGAACAAGGCACACCGGCTGGACACCTGGGAGATACCGATTCTATGAGGCACAGCAGCCCCTGCTGTCCTGCCTGCTTCTCTACCTCCCCAGAGAAGCTGAAGACTGAAATGCACTCAAATACCGCGTCATTCAGAGGAACAAAAAGGAAAAACATGACCACCTTGTTCTGCTGCAAGATCAGCAGCAAAGGATTTAAGTAGTTTAAAAGTGATGCAAAAAAACCCACCCAGGAGTCCTGTCCACTTTCAAAGCTCTTTGGAGATTTCAGCATATCTCACACATACGGATTCATATCACAACTTCAATTCTATTTTTTTTGTCTAGCATGGCAAAGCCTTTTCCAGGCTTGTGAAGCTTTACATACTTTTTTTTTTTTTTTTTTTAACTTGCACCTTGATTTTAGAAGACTCTTCTAGAACTTCTCAGGTAGAAAGTTTCTAACTTTTAGCCTCAATGTATCTCATGTGCCTCAGTTTTAGCCTCAATGTGTCTCATTTTCAGCCTTTTCTGTTTATAGCAATATTATTATTTAAATAATCTTCTTTACTATGTACATTGCTTCGTATGACAGATATCCCCTGTTCTTCGTCCCTGTAGCAGCTATTTGTACACAGCAACCTTGAATCACACCAATGAAGTCTATGCACAACTAGTTTGCAAGAAGACATTTTCGGATTAAATAGCATCTAAGGCCTGATTTTGTTTATACTGATATCTGTCACTTCCAGCAAACAGAAAAGTTCAGATTATTGCTTTTTTTCTGAATGTGGTGTTTCCCTGGCTGAGGTACCCACATGCACTTTTCTGGCTGACAAATACTATGTATTTTAAGGAGAAAACTGCTGCAGTTGCAGCTCTAGCCAGTCAAAAGGTCTGAAGTATATGTACATAATACTTAAACCTTTATTTTCTATTCTATAGCTTGATAGAATTGAATTTATGAACGGTAAATAGGTTTTGTTAAATTATTGCTTTAAAAATGACTTCCAAAAATCGTGGGTGAAACCTTGCTCAGTTCATTCATGTTGAGCTGAGGTAATCCCAGGAAAGGTGGATCTACACAGCAAGATTCCTTTGTTTCCAGTTTCTGAGCACTGCCAGTTTACATAGCTGTTAATGTGTTTGCCTGATTCTGTTTAACTCTTTATATCTCCTAATATGATCTTACTCAGAAATGAGATACCACACATACTAAAAAAAAAAAAAAAGCAACAAAAAAGATATTTATATTCACAGAATATTTATGCTTCAGCTACCATGTGTATCTTTTTTATTCCTTTACAGCATTAGCCATGACAGCATACTACTCAATAAAAGGGGACAGCGATGGTTTTGTGTACATCACAGTTTGTAGCTACACAGTCAAGTTTTCTGGGTGGCCAAAATGCAACTGGGAAGATGCCCTTAACCCATGCTACACTCAAACATATTGAGGCTTTGGCTAGCATTGGCGGTAGGGGGCCTAACCAAAATCATGCCAGGACCCATGCTAATAGCTTAACAGTATGGATTGCTTACTAGTCCTCAGGACTGTGCCCTGGCCCTCTTCAGTTTGCTACTATGGACATAGCCTAAGGTTTAGTTCAATTCCACTGCATCAACAAAGTCAATATGATCTCTCCAGTGAGAGTTAGACTTGGCCCTAGGCACCTAATTTTATTAACATTCAGAAAACTACAACATAAGCAAAAATAACCCCAAAGAAAAACAAAAAATGGAAACTTGAAAATGAAACATATGCTTGCAGATTCAGTGCAAAAGCAAACTGAAGCAGAAGTTGCTAATATGGTTTTAGTACTTTGTGAAGGTGCCAGCTGGATGGATGATAATTTTTCTACCCCTGCAGGGCATCAAAGCTTTTATAAAATCATTCCTTTCACACATATTAGCACTTAGCTTATTAAAACAGATGATACTTTTTTTTCTTTCTTTCTTTCTTTTTTTTTTTTTTTTTTTTTTGTAAAGCTGCCTGGGAGTGTCTTGAAATATAAAATCTGAGAGATAAATCTCATTTTGACCACCCAGTCTAACAAACAACAAACACTGACATGACACACCATGGCTGAGAGTCTATGTTATGGGACCTTCTGTGACTGCCACAACTGTAGTGTCACAGTAAAGGCTGTGAATTGCTGTTATGAAAACATTTGCTGTAACTTGCATAATTAAATGAAACTGCCAGAAAAGCTTTCTAAAATGCTTAGGAGATGGCACACAAATAAATACATTTCAAAGTGCATATTATGTTCCAGAATTGCTATTAAAATGAATTGTACTGCACACTATCAGAGACCTTGTTTTTTCCCCGTTCAGATTCCTACATAATTATGTTACTGATGTCACTGTAAATTGATCCAAGTTTGTAATCAAACAAATTGTATTTTATTATTAATATTCATAATTTACATGCATAGTGGTTTAATTTTGTAAAAATACATGATCTCACCCTCTAAAAGTTTCTCCTTTGTGCAACTCAGGAAGGGACATATAGACAAAAATTAGTGCTCAGAACTTGGATGAGCAGATTTATGCCCAAGAGCACAGCTAGGAGTTCATAGAGAGTCCTGTGTGGAGAATATTTGGTAGAGTAGGTGACCATTTCTAATAAATGAGGAGGAATCAAGCGAAGGGATGATTGGAACGAGACGGTGGAAGTCAGTACAGGAACTGAGGAGGACACATGCTTGCAATGTGCAGCCCTTGAGGAGAAGGATTATGCTGAACTTGCACAAAGAAAACCAAAAATGTGGCAATCCACAATCCAATAAATGTTTGACAACTTTGAGATCTTAGATGTCTCACACTAAAAACGTGATAAAATTTAATCCTAAAAGTCAGTTCATGGTAGCACCAGCCACAGAGGCAGTTGTCTTAATTGGCCTTCTTTCTTTAAGGAACGCTATGTACAAGTCCTTTATTTAAAGAAATTAACTATACAGTTATATTAATCCAATTCTGTTCACTAATAGATTCAAAATCAAAAGATGGAATGACATTGGAACTCTCAGTGGATAAATGCCTATTCCAAACAATACTCTTCTTTTTTTTTCTAGAACTTAAACTTCCATGCAGAAATGTTTAAAGAAAGCCCACCCTTGATAGCTGAAGACAATAAATGAAAACCAAAGAAAAATAACTAGCATGTGATCTGCTTGCTGAATTTAATCAAAATGTAGCTTATCCTTTCCAATGTAGTGATACTAGCAAGTACTGTGTGAGTAGTCACTTACGTCAAACAGCTTTTCTATATACATTTCCTCATTGACCTTTTCTCGAAGTATATCCTGGTTTTGTCGAACAAACATAATGTAGGTATCTGCTAGGTCCATGCCTGGTTTCTGTGGAGACAGGAAAGAAAACAGGGGGAAGAGAAACACCACACAACAATTGAGACTTACAGGAAGTTACTTTTAATCATATTAAGACTGAAATTATGTTAGAGTTCTCAAAGATGTATAAACTGTTCACATTTACTAAATCTACTGTAAACCCTGGATTAGCTACCAGGTTCAGGAAGGTTCACTGTTAGTAAAGTTCTCATAATTTATGAACGCTTTGAGTCAAATGCTGCCATAGATTGAAACCCTGATTTGGTATCGTCCACGACAAAACTGGGTTTTCCTCACATTGTTCCTAGCGAGGTTCTCAGATCCTCCTTCAAGGTCCAGGTCCTGCCACCACATTCAGAAAATGGTTAAAAATGTGCTCCTTGCAGCCAGCAAGGTCCCCTTTTATGGAAGTATATGAAAAGCTGGTCAGGAAAAGCAGGTAACACGGGCCAAGAATGAACATAACCACTTTGGGAAGTCTTCTGTAAATGTTCTACGCTAATTTGTAAAAAGTACCTTTTGCCTGAAATAATATTTGAATTCCTAGCAAGCAAGAAGGTTTAGTTTTATGATAAGTTACTTTGGAGTAAGCCTCAGTATGAAGATATTTACGAAAGATCCCAATGTGGTTCAGACTGGCTCAGAACGTTAAAGACTTTGGAGGAGTAGGAGGGAAGCAGCTGTATAGAGCCCTGCACTCCCAGCCTAGAAACTGTTCTTGTCTCAGTGACTGCATAGATATAAAGCTGTTGCAATAAAATATTTAGCATATCTTAAATAATTGTATGTATAAACACATTAATACAATTAAAATATTTACATATAATTTTATATTAAATTTTCATTTTAATTCTATAAGTGGATAATATTTTATTTTTCCAATTTCTTATTATCCTGTATGTAAGGTACTAAGGTGTATATAATCAGATTTGAGCACAACAGACAGGTGTAAAATGCCCAAACTGTTCCATGTCCAGAAACTGCCATGACAACAATGGGATGAAATATTTGAGAACATTCTCCTTTTAAAACTGCAATAAATGAAGCCACCCGGATCAAGAACTTATCTCTTTTCTGGAGATCTACCATGGAGCACATTTAGGATGGGGATCCAAAATAAGAATATTTACTTTTTCATTTAGATGTTAGCATGAATTCAGTTTTTTAAATATAGCAGTTAAAGGTGGCATGATGACCTAGTTTAATATCCCTGGTCTCTCCAAAACTTACTCTGAAAAACATCATGTGTCCTGCACATTTAGATTAGCCATTCTAAAGGGAAAGAAAGATCATCTTAAAAACTCACCACTTACATATAGCTGTTTATATGGAACTTCTAAGAGGAAAGCAGGGCCATTTACATTTACATCTGAGTTAACACAGACTAATCCCAAGAAGAGAAATAAAAATGTAAAAGTAGATAAAACAGTTGTAAAACATGGTTCACAGAAATCAATAGATTTAAGTCAAAAAAAAAGGCACATTTTCAATAAAATTTTATATTTGGAAACTAACTCACAAAGTGAAGGAGATTTAAACCAAAAGCTTGATAATGTCCTTTATATATATATCCATTTGAGATGTTTTCAAAAATTCAAACAGTCAGAGGTGAAAGCTTATGGAGTTGCTAAAGCCTCATAAGTGATTTATAGGAGCAGGACTTGTTCTTACTTAGACACATAACGGGAATATAATTATAAATCTTGGGATGCGGGTAGGGAAGGAGGTACCCTAACAAATGAAGAGCAGATTATAGTTTTTGGAGGTAAATATTCAAATGTATAAAGGTATCTTCAACTGAATGCTGAAACCAAATCATTCTCTGAGCCATGCACATTTTACTTTTATGAAGTTCAATAAAGAAATGTTTGTCTTGTAGGCAGTCAAAGCTAGAAAATAACATTTCCCATCAGCATCAACTCTCCCCTTATCTTGGAGATGTTTACCTAGTCTTGAAGCTGTGACATATGGGAATTTCACACCTAGTGAATATATTTTCATGTAGCTTGTGGCATAAGAGTGTAATCATTAAAAGAATATACACAAGTAACACTAACTGCAACAGCTGGTGACATTTACCAATTAGAATTACAGTTCTTTAAAACACTTCATTCTTCTTTAATGTGTGCAGGATAATTATCTTTGAAATTGCTGTGGAAAAATTAATTTTCCTTTTAAACAGTTTCTGCTCACAGTACAAACGTGCCTGGATAAGGAAGATTATCAATATTCTTAGAGTATGGAACTTTGTTTTAAAACCTCACCAAAATAATTGCAAGCTAACCATCTCTGCATATGGTGGGGAAAACACATATTAAACACTGAAAAGACATAACAAATACTTCACTATCTCTCCATGCTGGATTCACTGATTTCCTCTGAACATATAAGAGAGGAAAATAAAGCTCTTATAAGCACCAAAACCGGAACAGTATTGTATATTACATTTAATTTTTTTCTTTATAGACATATATATTAGATGTGTAGCTCTGATTACATGTCCCAAATATTGCTCTGCTATTTTGAATCATTAACCATAAGAGGGAAAAAAAAGGTTAATGTAGAGTTTTAAATTCTTTCAACAAGATGAGAGTGAAGAAAAAAAAAAGCAATTGGGTTTCCTTAAAAGACAACAAGACAGAAGCTGAGATATATTTAAAGTATTTGTCACACTAATAGCCATAGACATTTCATTAGTAATAGTGTGGGCAGATTGTGAGCAACTCAGTCTCCACTTTTATATCTCAAATTTAAAATTATCGTCCTCTGATACTCTGGCAGAGTATCTGCAGTAGTTATAAGAAACTATTGGCACATTACTGAGAGGAGATTTTAACCTGATGTATGTATCTGGATTAATTTAAAAAAGATATTCAGCCCAAAAAGTTTCCCAAGTAGAAAAAAATATATATATATATTCAATCATATTTTATAATTGATTAAAAGTTATTGTACATTTATTTGTTTTATTCAGAAAAGCAGACAAGATGTTTTGCCTATCTGAAAATGAAAGGGAATCAAACAAAGAGATGAATGGAGAAGCTGGAAACACAAAGACATCAAATAAAATACCAGGAAATGAAGAGCTGTAAATAGGGTTACTTTGTCGCTGGTTACACAAGTAACTGAATACACTGGCAAGTGAATGACTTTAAACAAGGGTGTAGACTTCAGCACATTCTTTTTTAGGGTTAATCACTAGTTAACCCAGCAAGATGAACATGCTGTTTGGGGTGTGGGGGGGAAATCCTTGTTAATTATATACTGCAAGTGCTCTTACTTCCTGCTGTTACACCTAATCCCACAGGTGCAGGTTGTCTCTTTTACTATTCACTGGTAGGTGGATCCAGCTCCACAGTCTTTTTTTTTTTTTCTTTTTTTCATAGCAGCAAATTTAGGCAAAGAAGAAAAAGCTTAACCTTTCACAGAAAAACACTGTCACGGGGTGTATTTAACAAGGAGGCAAATTTTTAAATACGCTATTCGAGTTTCAAAGATGCTACAGAAGCTATATTGTGACTGACTTAATTTGAAAGCCCATGTCATTCCTACTAGCAGAAGTTGCCCCTGGCACCTCGTCAGAAGCGATACTGCCTTGTCCTCATTTTCAGATATTCAAATATTTTGCTGCTGAAAGCTCTGCAATAAGTTTAGTGCTAGCAATAATATAAGCTTTTCCCCATAGGAGAGATATAGCTAAGTTTCTTTGCATTTTTTTTACAGTGTAATAGCTTGTCACAAATCTCAGCAAAAGACATTTATAGATACTGGAGTTATGTTTATTCTCATTTTGACATTTGTCACAATGTTTCTTAGCAGCAGAGAGCACTAAACATACCCACATTCCTAATAATACCAAGAAAAAAAAGATCCAGTTTTACAGAACTGCTATCTTGTCAAAGCGTATTTTTTTTTAATTAAGGATTATAAGAGATATTACAGACCAGCTATACAACAATAACTTTACTGCATTTTATATGTGCCCTCCTCTCCACCTGCTCCCCTCCTCTGCATGCGGGAGGGAGATATTCTAACCACAGCACTGGTAAAGCAATGAAATGAAAAGGAGTGATGAGGTAGAGGGGGTATTGTGAGAAACATGGCAGCTCTTTATTAAATTTCCACTAGCAATTAAAATAGGAAATTAGAAAAGTTCATTGGCTGAAATTTATTCTTTATGTACCGCAGTGTTCATCACTTGGGCTTTTTAATTGAAATATCATTAAAATATTTTTGAAATAGAAACCTCTGGTACTCATACAAGATCTCAGTCCCTCGTTTCTTATAAGTCAAAATACATAAACTAGGCAGAAGAACGCATCATTTGTATAATCAGTTTATTTCCAAGGAATTTTCATATGGTTATAAAAAATCCTGCTTTGCTTAAATAATAAAAAAAAATACAATGCATTTTCCTTGCTTCTTATATATCATGTAGATTAAGATGCAACCTTGGCACACGTTAAGGGTGTGCATATTAAGAGAGGACTGTCATGCAGAATTTAAGCTGTGATTCTGCAAGCATTTATACAAATGCCTTTTCTCATATGTATAGTTTGTATGGAATCCACAAGGCAACCGAAGTGTACAAGTATTTGCATCATAATCTTAATTCTCTGGCATTAAGGATCTTTGGCAAGCTGCAGTTATTATGACATAACCCTGCTTTTTTCTTCTGAAACCACTATGTTCTACTACATTATTTCAAGTTTCCAACTGGTCAGTAGCCATCCTTTCGATATCCATTTAAGAGGCTTCCTTTGAAACAGATGAAGCAGTTTTCCTTCCGATTCTGCAATAGTTTTTTTTTTTATGGGCTTGGAAACAGGGTGGGGCAAGTTTCCAGGTCAGAATATACCTGACCTGGTGAGGTCAGGTGAGGTCAGAGAGGCCAAAAACTGAGCATGGGGATAGCAACAGTTCTCTGCTTTTTACTTTGAAACAGATGTCTTCAGAAGAATCCTGCTCAAAAGCGAATGGCACCGTATTGCCACCCCTCAGTAAAGGCTGGGATCTCAGAAACGAACAAACAAACAAAAACTTTCACTTCTTAAAACTAGTTAAGGGAGGTAATACAAGCGTGAACTTTGGAAACAGGTATCTGGAAGACCTCAGTACATACATGCCTGGTAGGAGGCAGAGCTCTCACCCTGGCCTCTAGATTTAAGAAAAGGCAGCAAAGAATTATAGCAGACTTGGGTAACTTGTTCTAAAAGAAGTTTTGACCCATCTAAATTGGTGCCTGCATTCACAAACATCAAAACATAGCATTGTCAAATTCCTGAGCATCAAAACATAGCCTTGCCAAGAAAACAAGGTGCTGTATTACTTGTAATTGTAATTTTTATGTTATTTTTCTGCACACATCTGCTTTCTTTCTTTGGTAATTTCTTTCACCTTACAGAAAGGCACACTGTGAGAACTACCAAAAAACAAATAACATAACAGTAGCTAGTTATTTTCTTTCCCATTTTAGAAAATTATTAGATATCATTGTCTTTACATTTCTCACAGGGGATTATTTTGTACTGTTCCTAATATTTCTGTTGGGGTTTCAGCTTAGAAAACTGACATAGTGCCCTACAGCGAGTGCCAGGGGAGATCAATGAAAGTTCCCTGTGACTGTGCACACACAATTTGCTAAAGATGATTCTGAAAAATAGATTTATTTTGTATGCTTTCCTAAACAGGTTAAGAAAAAATAATAATAAAAAAAGAGAGGATTCTGCTTTTCTGGAGTTACATTACACTGCAAATATTAACCAACAAAAGGGTATATAGCAATACTGAATACTTTCACAAACAAATCTGCCCCAAAAAACTGCAAGTTGGAGTCTGCATTTCCCATCTTGGCTCTGAGAAGTTAAAGAACACTGTCTGGGAGGCATATATGGTTGTGACCAACTACTTAGTGTCTAAATAGCATATTAATATTAATAGAATTAACCTTTTCCCCAAAGCGAGCAAGAGCTGACCAAGAATGTCCTGTCTTTCTTAATTTGTCATCATTTTCATTTTTATTTACCTTTTCACTTTTCTTAGCCCCTTTCTATCTCATCCTACATCTTAAACATTCTGCTCACCACTATATTTTTAGACATCTCCTTTGTTCTGAAAATTATTTTCCTCTTCTTTCCCTATGAAACCGCATTCTTTTCTTCTTTGCCAAATACTCAACCTGAGAGTCAAAGATCAAAAACTCTGTTGTACTCAAGCATATGAAAAGAAAACCCTACAGCCGCTTGCCCTCCCGTGCCTCTAACCACCCACCCCCTGACCCACCAAGTAATCAGCAGCCTGTGCTTCACAGCCCCTAAGGACAAGGCTGAAGTGACCCAACAAGACCCTCGAATGAAGGTGGGCGACAGGGACACGATGTGGTCATCTAACAAAATGCAATTTCTTGCCTATCTGAAACTATATTCAATTAAAGGGCTGCATTTTGGAGTGCATGCAAGCTATCTAAATGCAAACACAGAATCAGATTTTACAGGTATTCATTCCCTGCTCCACTGTGGTCACCTTAAAGTCACCTCAAGATATGCAGGTGTGTGTGCTAACGAGGGACAGGAAGAGGTTTTAAATGATATCTACTTAAAATACACCCACACAACAGGCGTTTAATTAACTTCAGTGCAGCCTTGCTCGGTTACTGTTGCCTGAGTAAGAGCGCACAGTAAAACTCTCAACTCGTGCTGCCCCTTACCAACCCTCACTTCTTTCCTGAGTCCAGAGATGACCTTGTAATATGTCAGAATTGTTTTTATCTACAAGTGGTGATTTTAGACTCTACTTCCATGGGTCATCTGTTGCCTGCTGTGGCAGTAGTGGCAGCATCCTGTTCCTCTTTTTTTCTCAACTGTACCTACACAATGATGGGAAGAATGTGAAGAAGCAAAACCAAACCCTTATAAACTCACTTCATATTCCCTCGAGCCAGGGAAAATGTCCTCCAGAGTCTAAAAAAGTCTTGCTTGGTCAGACCCACACTCTTGTCAAAACGCAGTTTGCAATCTGGGGCTATGGGAAAGGTGTGGGGAATAGTACGGCATAAAATATTAGCAAGAGGTATTCCAAATGAACTGGATTTGATTTAAGGTCATCCCCTTGAATGCAAACCTGCGACAACCTTCTTCAATAAAACAAGGAGTGTTTATACGGTTCAACAAAAATAAAAAATCAATCTGTAATAAGAAAGACACATTGAAAACATTATCTGAAGAGTTGTAATCGGTTTTCTCATGAGTAAATGAAGAGACAAGAGAATAAAGAGAAAATAACAAACTCCATAGTGATGTTCCCTTTTATTCAGCATACACAGATTTTAAAAAATATGCTTACAAGTATACATTTTATTTTTAGGTATAAACTGTTGAAAAGATTTTTAGCTGCTATACCATATCTATACTATATCCAGTATACCTGGAGTTTTTCTGTATTTGTAATTGCATATCTTGCAATATCATTAACATCACCAATTTAATCATTCTTTTTCCTATGCCTGGCAAATAAGACTGTCTTAGAATCATATTAAAAAGCAATTAGAATACAGATTTGTGAGAGAAAAAAGGACATTTTTTTGACAGTTATATTGACAATATTTGTCTAATAACTTCTTCCTTACTATTTAAAGAGAAAAATATTCTAATTGAGAATAGCTGAGATTTATTTTTATGTATAAAATAGCTCCATCAGGAACCTATTTTTATTTTTCATTTACAGCACATGAACACTACATAAACAACCATAAATTAAATAGGGATTCACAAAACAAGGGGTCAAGTAAGGAACACAAGATTTGGTCCTGAAATAAGAAATTAATGAGTAATGGATAGCCATTGCTTTTACTTGTTGCTTATCTTGAAGAATTTATCCAAATGATGGAAAATCTCCTACAAAAGAGTATCTAGGTTACAATCTTCACTCTTTCACAACTGAAAAAGTGCATTGAGAATAACCTTTCTCAGCTTTGCTTTGAGAGTTACTGGTTGCTTAAGGGAAATGAAATGCCCTCGGAGGGCCATAGTGGCTGTTTAAATACTCTGTGTAAAGCTATAATGAATCTCTGTAGGAAAGCAAAATGTCAACATTGAAAAATGTGAGCTAACAAAACCCCTCTTTTTGTGAATTATTGTTAACACTAGAAAAAAAAAATTAAAAGGGTTGCACTTACAGGAACATCAACGTATTTTGCAGCTGCTTTCACCTTTAAAAAATTAAAAATAAAACAACACACGGTAAGTGCTTATCATTAAGGATTGTGCTTAATTTTAAATTCAGCAACACTAGGAATTCAGACACTTACCGTGAATGAAACTAATGATGAGAAGAAAGTGCCTTCATCATATCTTGACAGTTTGGACAGAACACCTTCTAACACCGAAACCATCTGGAGGAAAAGCACAAAACAAAATCCAAATGCACAGGATCAAAAAGAAATTGTATGAGAATGTGAGCTCTCCCTGATCAGTCTATTAGTGTGCAACAAGGTGATGCAATCTGCAAACAAGATTATCTACTCTATTTCACAAAATGCTGAAATCATAGTGTTTTTTTTTCAGTTTTACCTACAATACGAACTGACGGAAGTCACAGTGTAACTGCTGCAAATTCTCCTGAGGTGAGTTTGCTCATTCCTATATTTAACCACCAAGTTAGAAGCAGCAAAGTGGTAAGGATTACCTTCTTATCTTTATTATTCAATAGAATTTAGGGCTAATTTTATCCAGCAATGTGATAGCACCACTGTTTTTTGTCAGTCCATCTTCAGCAACAGCATGTGTTGTTGAACTATTACTGTATGGCCAACAAGGCACCTGCGATATGCATGTCCTAAATCTCTAGTATGTGGTGCCTTTGCCCAGTAGTTTCACCTTTAATTCTCTGAGCAGCAGGACCCTTCAATAATAAGCATATTGTAAAGACCCTTTGCCCCAAATTTATCTTCGGGGCTACAAAAATCTCTCTTTCGGGTCTTTGCATTAATTGTAACCTGAATGTTAAAACTCCTCCAAATGCTCTAAAAGCAAATAAAATTGCTTGTTATGTTCCTTTGTGAGGTCACGTGCCTCAAGTCCTTCGTAGTGTATAAAATAAAATATCTGTCAGCAGTTTCATGTGTGCCCATTTATTTTTCACGTATGAATTGCCTTCCAGTTTATATAAAGATTGTTCTAAAAGTCATCACTTGCTCTCAATACAGTCATTCCCACAACCATGAGTATCATTTTATGAGTGTGAGGACAGAACAAAATTCCATCTGGCATGCTGTTAATGGGCACTGTAACAGTGTCACAACAGTGTCACCTCCAGAGGAACCAAGACCATCACTTTACAACAAGCCCTGCTCTTAACAGTTCAAGGAGCAAGAGCAAGTGCAAACCTACATTTGTCATTTATCAATCCAGCCTGTCATATTTAGAGTGATTAATTAAGACTGTAGTAGGTAGGTGCTGGTTAAGAAACAAAACTGCATTAAAAGCTACCCGAGGGGGTGGCAGTTGTGTCTGTACCTCATGCACAGTATAATTGGAGCCCCTTTTTAGGCCAGGTACCAGCTCTCTGCTTTGGCATTGCAAGACTGTGCGATGCTGCTGTTCATACACTGCACTCTCTATACTCATTTTACCTGATGGACAAGGACTCTTCCTGCAAACGGATGCTCAGTCTTACTGTAAATCAATACTGTCAATCAAAGATCTACTGCGAAAAGGGATTTCACAGGCAGCACATCCACATCATCAATAAATGGTTTTAATAAATTGGACGCAAAAGAATGTGAAGCTGTCTCAAGTTTGGGCATTTAGCTTAGTTATGGAGCTGGTCACTTGTTTTCCAAGATCTCACTGAACAGACTGGTGAAGCTCTAAGAGAGTTTCTGGGTAGGCTGCAGTTTCCGAAGCAGCTCTCCCGAGACACTCTGCGCTGTGTGGCACTGTTTTGTGCTGTTCCTGTCGTTTGCTTAATGCTTTAGCTTGGAAAGTTTTGCTCATCTAATTCACTGCCTAATCTTTACTAAGTATAGTCTCACTGAATTAAGAGTATTCTTTTCATTTTCATAAATGACTGTTACAACTAAAACAAATGCTAAAACATATATTTCATTTAAACATGAAGGAAACATTTTAATTCAGAGGAAAAGGCTAAGAAATAATCGAAATACATTAGATAAAGGATGAATGTACATGGATATTATGCACACTGACAGACATTTTTCCTGACCAAAATCAAGACTGAAGCCTCAGTCCTACTCTCTGCCCTCAGCAGCTTTCCTCATTGAAAGAGAAGCAGTCAGGACATCACTGGCATTTCACATCTCAAGTGAGAAGAGGCTGGTTAAGTTGCTAATAACCAGCCAATGACAGAAAATATTTGTTCCTGTCCTGGGCTTTTAATATCTTCCGATGGCATATATGATAACTAATAATATAAAGCCCCCTGTACTTATTTGTAATTGTCTCTAGAAACCCTCGTATATTCATCCACAAGGAATAGGACTCTTTTCTTCCATCCTCTATAATCTCAGCTATTAAGAACAGCTTAATTACAGAGATGAATTTAATTACAAAGATGAGCATTATACTCCCATTACATTCTCCTCTCTCCCTCTTCTTCAATAACACTTAAAAATCAATTGACAGATTAGTCTTGAGTGATGACAAGCTGCATAACTTGAAACTCTTGAATCATTTGTACTTACGACTACACAATCAAAAAAAATTTCTTTTTTTGGAGGAAAGTGTTTGTTTTTAAATACTTGTCAATAATTGGACAGATTTGGCTTAAACTTCTGAAAAATTACAAAAACTTCCTCTTCATGTACAAGCAGGCTGGATGCCAATCAGAATAGAGATCTCACTCCACCCCCCGCTATCAAGCTGTGAACAAATGAAAAAAAGGCATACTGAAAATAAGACAGTAGTCTTATTTGTCTCTAACTCACAAATTGTAAATGTATACCTAATATATCTTATTCTGAAAAACCGACATTTCTGGGTAGTTTGTAAAGAATAGATAACATTTTGTAAAATCTTTTTATTCTCCCAGTGTCATTTACTGTATCATTCAAACTATTAGTGACAGAAAGCTTTTTCTTTCATATTAAGCACGTAAGATTTTTACTGCAGTAGAGATGTGACAGTAACCACTAGATATTGTTTAATTCTTCTTCACTTGTTTTCCAAGTATTTATAGCATGTAAAAACATGTCTATCTCTCTAAGTGTTAACGACTGCAAAGTCATTGTCAAGCATAGATACAAAATATTTTTAAATTGAACAGCTAGTGGAGTAAAAACTCATTTAAAAGTTATATAACTCTTCTGCATGCTGTTTATCTCTAAACATGAAATAATTTAAATATTTCTCATCATACAAGCTTTCTGAAGAAAATTAAACAAAGCATCAAATTAAGGTGCTAGTACTAAAGATAATATTGATATAATCAAGTCCTATCAGTTCGGCTAAGTCTAGAAGTACTCACCTATAATATAATACATAAGAAAAGCTAATCTGATTAGCAAGGTGCATAGGAAGTGTTCTTGCAATTTATAAAATTTAATTTCACAAATTCAATGTTATTTGAATGACTACTATGTACAAATTACATTTCTCCCTCAATGTCATTACATAAAGTACATAAAAACTGTGTGATATCCAAAGACATTTCAGAAAATCAACTGAAAAATACTTTGTTTTATTATAAATAAGAATTTAATTGTTTTACCTTTGAAACAAGAAGTGAAATAATTTCTTTAACAGTTTCTTCAATCAAGTCATCTATTTTTGAATGGTATTGTTGCTGTATTTCAAAAGATAAAGAAAGCATTAGTATGTATATGAACACACACTTTTGTCACAAGTTGTAAATGCTACAAAGCTGATAACCCTGCTAGATCAGATTTACTTAAAATTATCATTTTGAACATCTGAAGAATAAACCCTTGAAAACGATCCACCCAATCAACACTTGCTTACATTCTGTGTCGAAAATTTTCCCATGTACACTGTTGAGTTAAGCAGCTAATGGGGTTATTATTTAGATGAATTGAGTTCTTATTCTTATTCAGGCGAAGGAATGTGAAGGATACTTTTTGTCTTCTCCTATATAATTAAGGTGGCCATGTATTTTTCCTCTAAAGGGTTGGTTTAGCAGGGAAGCAAAAAGACTAGAATAAGATTTAATTAATACAGCATTTCATGTCTGACAACTCTCATTCATAAGTTATTTTAAATGTCCTCTAAAAATAAAATGAGCTCCAATTGTTCTTCCTAAAAGAGCCTTTTTGTTAGCACAGTGAGCTGCAGTTTATACAAATCTTACAATATGCTCAAGCAAGGGCAAAATTAAAATTTCATCAACAAAGCAGAATAGATGGTAACAAATTAACAGGCCATAAAAGGCATAATAAAATAGACTTCATTCTCCACAGTCTTTTTCTTCTTCTTTTTTTTTTTTTTTTTAAAGAAGAAGGTGCCTTTAAATAAATTCTATTTAAAATAAATCTGAAAGACTTTTTAGATAATACTACAGAGTTCCCTCCTGAAATTAGCAGGAACTAGGGATCCCATTCTGTCAAGGAGGCACATCAATTTAAACACTAATTCTTCCTTTAGAAACATTTATCTGACAGCAAAGATTGTCCCCAATAGCCACTTCACAGAAAATGTGACTTGTAAAGACTAACCCTATCTTCATAGTTCAAGGCTACTTGGAATAGCTAACAACATAATGCCTGGAGTAAAAGTACTGAGGTCAGTATAAACATTAGCCTAACTTAGCAGCTGCTAGCTGAATAGTTTTCAGGGTTGTAAGTTTTTGAAAGCTATTTTTCTTCTGTCTCAAAGTTGCTACACAGATCAAAACATTAAATCTGGTCTACTTAATATATTTAGGAACAATTTTCTAAGCAGTACACCTACTGAATCTGCATTTAAAATAAGAGAAAATAAAACTGTGAGATTTACTCACATATATGTATCTACTTCAGTTACTATTTACTGTTCTCAAAGCATGTTCACTTTTGTTCTTAATTTCTTCTTTCAGTGATTAAAAACACTTGGGAGAATATGAATACACATCTCATACAAATATCAGCACACATTGCTGATGAGTGAAGGAAGAAATATATCAGAAAATCTTTCAGTAGTTCCAGATATATTTGTTTCTATTCAGTCATTTCTTGACCAATATAATATTCTCCTGATTTGCTAAGCAGCTAAATCACCCACAACTGCCTGTGACATTTGTTGCTTACACTGTCTCCAGAAGGCACTGATTGTTTCTTTCAGAGAATAAGGAACATTATTCTCTGAAAATAACAATTATTTGCATCTCCAAAAATGCACTGGAAAAGCACACAAATTTCAATGAACAAAACAGTTCATTGAAAAAAAACAGTTGTCCCTCTCATAACTCTACTGTATGCTAAAGTAATGAATCTATGAATATTCTGGGATGAATTCCTATATATTTCCTCTTTCTTTCTTTTTACTATCAACACAAGACAAGTATAATTTACTAGCAGTGCAATATAGTCAATACATAGCTGTACTACGTGATTAAAAAAAAGGAAGATGAAACAAATCCCATCAAATTAGAACAAAAACAAAAACAAAAAGTCCCCACAAGCTTCCAAAATCATGACATTGCGTTAGAAATAATATTTGATTCTCTTTTTTTACCCTGAGTTTCATTTTAGGTTACATTTTTTTTCAAGGTTTATCTTGCAAATTGCAAGATCAGAAATTTCTTTAAGCTCTTCTCCCCAACTTTCAGCAAGATAACAACCCCCTCCACAAAACAAACTGCAGATGCCCATGGCAGATTATTTGACCTCAGAAGATGAGCTGCTAGGAAGATGGCAAGTACTGCAGAACTCATAAAACTGTATGAGCTGGCAACGTTGCACACATGGTGCTGAAATCAGCATCTGTAGGAAGCGTTTCTACTTATGCCAACCTTGACAAGACCACACACATCTATGGAAGGTTGTGTCTTTATGCTCCTCTGATGGTTGATGTGGCCAAAGTCCATGTGGGGTCTGAATCAAGACAATTCAGCTCCCACAGCTAAATGATTTGAATGCACCTTGCAGAGTCTTTCAGCACGATCCTTCCCGCACTCCCCCCACCAAAGAAGATAATCCAGAATGAGTCTTTTCCTCTCCAATTGCTCTTGACTACTTTCCAATAAAATAGCAAGTGCAACATGGAGAAAACTATGCTTAGTGGCAAAGTGTGTTATGGGATGCAAACAAACAGGACTTTCTTTTCAGTGGGTCTTCCAAATGTGGGTCTCTGCTCCTAGATACTGTCCCAATATCACTGTCTGGAAAGACATCACACAAGTGCTTGAAGGCACGTCTACTTAGGCAGTTAAATGAAAGTCTTATTCAAATTTTGTGAACCAAAATAGCTCTATAACTGAAGTTCATCAAATTAAAACCCACTTTTCCCTAAATGTTTCTATAAATATACACAGCGCTGTCTTCATAAATTAATATGTTCCACTGAAATAGAACATCAGTTATTTCCTCCTGAAACTGAGAAATAATTGAAAAGTAGTACCTCTCTTTTACAATTATGATAGATACTGAAAAACTGTAATTCTGAAATGGTTAAAATAGCTTTTTCTTCTATATACATTCTGCTGAAGCATTCAACAGCATGGATAAATGACATTTACTCTGTTTAGACTATTTTAGTTACAAAAAAAAAAAACCAAAAAAACAAAACCAAAAACCCAAACAAATAAACTCTTTTCTTCCACGCAGATCTAACTACTTTTCAATGTAGTTGGCCTCATCGAAGTTTTCTACTTGATTCTTGATTAGTTTTCTCAAGAGCACTGATGTTGCCAGACTACTGCAGCATCTAGATTATAAAGTTTTAAGTAAATAGGTTTTAAATAGTTTATCTCAAGTTAAAAAAAAAAAGAAAAAAAATTATATAAAATCTCCCCAAATCTTAAAATGATTGAATGTTGCATGATAGATTTCTCTTGCTGCTGCCACTTATTTGATTGAGAACGTATGGACTGTAGAAAAAGAGTACCTCTTGGCTTCTGGTTCATGAAGGGATGAAGAAGAAAGGAAGAAAGGAAGGGTTGTTCAGTATGTAACAACAAAAAATTACAAATACTGACTCTAATAAGTAAGTCAGACAAACCAACTTCTGAGAAAAAGCAGCAAATTACAGATTACTCAGCCATCTTGTACCCCTTCCCCTATACTCTGTGAATTGCCATTCTAGAGGTATATAAAGAAAGTAGCTGGCATCAATAGCTAGTCTGTAATTTGGAAAGTAGATAAGGTTATTCTCACCTAGATATGCTTCTCAAGCCCTCCTAGAGCAATTGCCAACCAATGCAGATGGCATACAGTCAGCTGAATTATGACTTAAACCCAAGGTAATGACTGAATCCATATCCCAGTCAGGTTACTTCTCTTGAATTTTAAGAGAGTATTCAGAAAATACAGGCTGTAAAGCCTTCCTCAATGACAGACTTTGTGATTATTGATGAGAGTGGACACAGTTAGAAACATCTGGAAGAACAGCGACCACTGTGTGAAGTAATACTGGAAAATCATAGGATTCTGGATGAAATTTAATCTCTGAACTCAAGGTGCTCTTATTAATTCCTATGAGCAGAATGGCCTAATTACATGTTAAGTAAGAATTCTGTCCTATCTGACAACACAGAGGGAAAACTTTCACATCTGTCTCTACTTAAAGAAATCATATGATTGCTTAGAGCTCTGTATAAGGCATGAAAAAATCATGCTGTTTTCAAGGAGATATTTGCATCTAACCACCTAACTAAACAACACCTTTGCTAAATTGCAGAATAAACTCAAGAAATTGTCTGATGTATGTTAAGTATTGAGCTTTTGGGTGCATGAACAGCTCTCAGTTTTTTTACTCAGGCCTTAAGGAATGCTTTTCTTGTCTGGCATAAAAGATCTTGTCAGAAACTGAAAAGAAAACAAAGGAGGAAAAGGAAAGCAAAGGAAAAGAAAGGTAATATGGGAAAGGTATTGAAATCAAGTGGCCAAGTAGGATTAATTGGAAATGACAGAAATCCTATAAAGGGGCTAGAGATGCAACTTAGGATGTTACGAGATGTTATTCTGCCTTTTTTTCACAGACGAGGATGATTCAAGAAAGAAATGTTGTCGTCAAAGAGTTCAAAACAGTTGTGATACCAAGTACAAGCAACTGAAAAGCCTATTGTGTCTTACTCTTCCAAAAAGGCCTTGAGAATGGGAGATATTAGATGACAATAATTCAGATTTTATGAGGAAGAAGTACCTTACCACATTATCGCACCATTTCTAATACGTGAAGAATTTGAGAACCCTTTGCCTTATGAGATGGATTGGGATGAAGTTTAATTTGGGGATTTTGAAAGACATATGTATTTCATCACAGGTATGTTAAATTTTAGAGCTCTTGCACTGCAAAGAAGCACAGGAAGCACTGGGTGTCATGGTTGGGCCCAGTGAATAAGGGCTCTATTTCTGTTTTAATAAGGTGAAGAGAGAGCAGATTTCTGAAAAGGATCCAGTGACCTTCTTCAGCCCAAAAGGTGACTGGGAATGCCAAAATTTAGCTCTGAGAACTGGATGACAATGCAGACATCCCCTGCAGATGCAGAGTAGGAAGAGGAATGGCATGTCTATGGAGAACTGGCCTATACCGTCTGTCTGCAGGTCTCTCTGAAAGTATTACTTTTCCCTTAAGAAGGGTATACATTTGCAAGTTATTGCTCAGGCACTAAGTGAAAGATGCACCAGCACAGCCTAAGGTGAAGAGTTGCTCCTTCAGGAATACTTCTGATGAACCTGAAGCAACCTTGTTGTTATTGTGTGTCACTGAGGAGTGAAAACATCCAAAAGTAGGACAAAACATGGTATCTCAAGAGCAGAAGAGTGAAAAATTCTTCTGGATCCACTCTAAGAGGATGAATGAAAAAAGGAATTTAGAAGCTGATGACCAGTGTCTAGCAGGGCCAGTCTGCAAAGGACTACACATTAAAGCTACATCACCAAATTAGCAAGAAAAGCAATACACCATTCTGAAACAAACAAAGGCGATTAATAACCAAAGAAAAAAAGGCAGGTTAAAAAAAAAAGTAATGAAAACACTTACCCACTGACTAGCAAACTGGTTCATGTCACGGAAAACCAAAAGGAAAAACAGAGATGACAGGGCAGAACAGGAAAATGATGAATATCTCATTAAATTGGGAAAAAAAAGAAAACAATTACCTGGAATACAATAATTTTAAAAGATGAGCCAATAAATAATGAAGAGCACTGTACAGAGATGGAAAATGAACAGAAACAGTATGACCAAAAAATGTAGGAGTGAAACTCCTCAAAGCAGGCATACTTTTTTGTTGACAGATTTTTACACTGACAATTCAAAAACAATTTGAATAATATTGCACTGTAAAAGCAGTTTTAGTTTTATGCTGGTAATCTCACCAGTCCACATAGTTAAGCCTTTTTCACTGCACAGATTATTCCCACCAAGGAACAACATATGAAGGGGAATAGACAGTGAAATCTTTATATCCTTTAAAAAAAACCACATCAGTGCTCTACCGTGGAGCATCTGCAGTCCTGTCAATAGACTACTGCCAAAGTAGTCTCAAATAATAATAATAATAAAAAAAACCTCTTTAAATTACCTGGTTATTTCTTTCTTCTGTTTATGATATTTGCAGCATGTACACAGGTACAAACAAATGCCAGGCATACAAGCAAATAAAGACAAATCTTACCCAGTTAAATTTCATCTGCAAAGGACAATCTTTTGGCTTTATTTTACTACTATGAAACAGACCTGAAGTGGGCTGATTCTTTGCTGTTACCCAAGAGAAATTCTTGTAGATACTTTCAGCCAAGAAATCCTCTGCATTTTTTACAGATGCACAGATAAAATCAGCTAAATCACAGAAGTGCTCTTCATCTTCTCTGATGGAAGATGAGAAGTTGTATTTTGAGTGGTGCTTTACATAAGCAGTCTATGCATGCTCCCCAAATATGATACTAGTTTGAAATTAATCTACTGAGTATGAGATATTTCAGGTTAACTGAACATAGAACTGAACATACAAAATTCCACTTACCTCTTGCCCGCCATCAAGAATACAGAGTTTAGCTGTCTGTTTTTTGGCATCAACTAAGACATTAAACATTGTGCACAGAGAAGAAGGAATACGCAGGTCTGTTGATTTGTTTGTCTTTTGTAGCTTCAGTTCAAATGCAATTCTTGTTCTGTTTATTAAAACAAAAATTCATGACATGAATAATTCTCTGGCAATTTGAAAGAATGGGCACATAAATTCATAAACCTTACTAAACATTTTGACTAAACAGTATGCATAGACATGAGAAGATTTTAGAAACTCATTGCAGAATATTCAGCCATTCAATAGGCAATTGCATTGATGGCAATCTCAAGGTTCTGCACTCCCAGCAATCAACTGATCATTTAAACTATACCTTTTGACGCAGGCTTCTATCATGTCAGTGGCCATGAGTTTAAGTCTTTGCTCTAAATGATGGGCAAATTCTGGTTCTGGCCAGTGAAGATCAAAAACAAACATTTGCAGAGCATCCAGTTTCCAAAAAAGATCTTCTGATGTAGCTGAGCCATTGCTGTAAGACACAAAACAAAACAAAAGCCCCAAGAAACAGAAGATAAATGTATGGGTGTCTATTCCAGCCCCCAAATTATTATTCAGGTAAATAAGATTTCCTTATCATTCCATCTTCCTCCTTTATGTCACTGTATCTAATAGCACAGTTGCTCTTATTTCCAGAATGTGAAAATGGTCACAGAAAATTTACACTGAGGTGAAAGAAGTAGAGTTTTCTCATCTGTTAGCTAAGAAGCCTGACAGGTTAGGGAGGTAGGTGGTATGAAAAGGACCACGGAAAAATGAAGTAGCTCAGATTTCAAATTCAGACAGAAAAATAATGGCTGAAAGAATATTAATAAGTAAGGACTTTTTCCAAAAGAGTGAACATTTTGCATATATATTTGCTTGCTATCATAACTCAGGCAGGTAGATTGACCGAAGACATGAGGATGCTACTAGTAATATCTTGAAAGAGATATCCAGACAAATACTCTCTCAATAAATGCTCCTTCTAACTGAGGGAATAACATCATATCCCAGTGGCAAACAAGAACAGACACTAATTCAAGGAAATTTTTAAACAAGTAGAAGAGGGGATTCATGTGACTCTATATAATCTCATGTTATCCACACAATTTTAAAGACGTTCTTTCATTCTGAACCAAGTGATAACTTCTAAGATGCTTATTTGTGATAAGGGACAACAACTTGGAGATAATCTTAGCAATAGCTATAGTTATGTTTCCACTGCAAATGCAGATTATGTATATTCTTATGACATGTTGTTTTTCCAAGCTTGGGTTCCTGTGCAGCATCACACTCTTCTGCACAGCATTCCAGCACGCACTGTGCTCTTAGAAACACAAACACTTGAAGCTCAGTTTGGCAATTTCAATTCGGATTCAAATAGCCTACATATATTACAACTGCCATTTTCTTTCTTCTACTTGTTGACAAAAGAACATATTTATCAGAGTGTTAAGTGGCTAGAGCTCTAATGGAAGGAATCAGTGAGCTCCAGACACTGCAATGCCAGATTTAAAAAAAAAGGGCAAATAATCCCAAACCAGAAAGGATTTATAATATCTGACTGAATAATCCGTACCCTCAAACACAGCAGCGCTAATACCAGTTTGAACCAGGCTAGCCATGCTAGTGATAAACTGAAGCAAAGGCTGAAGCAGCCCATATCTTCAGGGCTCTGCAGAGGTGGCACGGATGCAGCAGGAGCACTGCTTGGGTCTTACAGCACCCCACCTTCTTCCAGATCCACGTATGTTCCTGCCTTAGTGCTGCTGCTACCTCTGAGCCACGGCTGTCCTCTGCAATGCTGTGTTGGTGTCACAAAGGCCACACTACGGGCACAGGTAGGAGACAGCCAGGGCCGGCTAATGATTAGAACTGACGGCAATAATTTTCTCTGCCTGAGAGAAAAAATGGGTCCCTCTGCCCAACAGTGATTTTCCCTTTGGTTTTAGATGGTGCTTGTTTTAATGTCTCCATTATAGAAATGTATTCCACAATTTAACAGAGACATTTTCTCATGTTGTTCATATTTTTCCCACATATTTTAAGCCATAATTGTTAACTTTCTACAGTATTATATCCCTGAAATAGAACAGCAGAAACTAGCAGAAGGCCCATGAGACTGCTAGGATTGCAACTTGCATAGGGACATTACCTGTTAAGGTTACAGTTGAATGGAAAACACTTCTATATGCTGCTGAGTTTAATTAAGAACATGAATAATGAGCCACTAAAACTCCCCAACAAATCTACAGTTCTATTGGCCTGTTTCTTCAGCTATATGATAAGGAAATATTGAGGATTTTTTAAATGTCTAATATATTCGTTGGCAGTGAGTGAAGTTGCAGATGCTACATCACACTCAGTATTTGATTCTGAAGTGACTAAGACAATTTATGTGAGGGACAGAGTAAAAGAGGAGACAAAATACATAGTGACAGCAGTGGGGACAATATACAGAATCTCGGTTATTACACTTGATAAGAACATAGATTTTCTAGAAGACAATACACACTTTCTTAAGAAACAGAATTACCATTTTTCTTTATCAAATTGTACAATTTAGCCATTTTTTTTTTCTTCTTTAATACTTTTTGCTTTTAGCCTAATGGAATTCCAAATGAAATTCTTTAAGACTCAGGAGGACTCGTGCTCTCAATAACATCAATGTATTCTTATGCACGTTCGCTCCCTGGTAGCCACTTAATTTGGTTTCATTACAGTACCAAATAACGCTTCACAATTATAATAAATGTAGTAACAGCCACAGGTTCACGAAACACTATTCATTCTCTGAGAAACACTAATTCATTCATTCTCTTTTCATACGATTTTGAGGTCCCACTCTTCAATTTATTTGCCATTGTCCAATGACATTTGAATTTGCCTAATGTATTATACTAGTAAGATGAGGAAGGAAAATAATCTACTACAACTGAAATAAATTGTTCCTAGATCAGACATCTTGGTGAAAATGTCTAATTTGTTTGTTAAATGCTGCAGAGAATTGAGAACCGAGATTCCAATCAGCTTGCTACAGTTCTTTGTACCACCGGACTGCTTTATTTGGACTTTGGGATTTTTTTGGCCCTTACCCAGTAAAGTATTAGAAATAATATTAATCTTCAGCACATCCTTCAATACCCTGAAGCAGTTCTCCAGTCAGTGTAGTTGTTTTCCCTAATAGTTGTGTCACTTCAGTTCTTAATACTGTTAGAATGTAACACAAAAAGAGATTCAGATGCTACACTTTACTGATCCTATTCTGAGAGTACCTGTGATGAAAGACTTTCCATTGCATGGGAAGACAGCCTCTCTGGCAGCAGGAGCACAAAACCAAAGCACCCCAAATCTATGTACATTATTGCAGAATCACTTTTTTTTTCTTTGTTGTCAGGAAAAATTTATTGCAGGTGAAAATGTTTTATTTGAACAGTTATTTGGTCTAAGGAGTAGAATACTACTACTCTACCAGAAAATCAAACTGCTAGTTTATGTTATTGCTACAGTCAATATAATTGTTTATATATTTAAAATTAAGCATGAAGTCAAGTGCTTTTCTGATCAGTGCTTAAGCTTTCACTTTCAGTATTTTTTGTGCAAAGTCTGCAAAGTCTGTTTTCTTCTTCTTCTTTTTTTTTTTTTTTTTTTTTTTTTTTTTTTTTTTTTTTTTTTTTTTTTACTGCAATTTGACAGCATAGTTGGTCACACTTTGCCTGGGAGATTATAAGTGATGATCTCTAGAGGTCCATTTCAGTTTAAATTTTTCTATGACTTTTTGCCTTTGATATACCAAACACACAAGGAGCTGCAAGCAATTTCTTAAGCACCTACAGACAGCTGAGAGACACAGCTTTCTACTAGGTTTGCCAGCTAGCTAAGCAGCAGCAATTAGTCAAGCAGTCTAGTAACAGAGCACACTGGCTTCGAGGTAACCACACACTTGACTCCAGAGTAGATGTAAAACACATCAGTTCTTGCCTAGTTGCCACACTCCTCAGAAAAGCTGGGGATACAAAAATATAGTAGAAATATTAAATACCTAAGGGCGTACTGAATCAATCACAAGATGCAAAATCATTGGTCTGTCTATTCCTATAGAATTTACTAAGAGTGATTTACTAATGGTGATTTAACAAATTGCTGCATTTTTTTTTTAAGATTAGCAGTGACTTATTAGTGTTTTGTGAGGAGTGTTTTCAAAACATAGGTAATCAAATCTATTTCCTTTGACAGTCCCCAGCTTGTGAGCTCTAGCTCCTTTATGCATGAACATATTTATAGCTCAGAAGGACAATTGAGATTTTTTTCAATAGAAAAGGACCCTCAATTATTCTAGTCAATGGCACTTGCCACAACTCTTCATTCTCCACCAACGATGGCAGAAAAGATGGAACAGAACTATGGCAAGAACTTGTGTATGATCCCTTAAAGATGTTAGGAAAACTATTACCTCATGCTTACTCAGGTTTAGCTCAAGACTAGGCAAGTTGAGGTTCAAGAAACCAAATTATATTCCTTGATTCTTCTTTATGTATGAAAATATTTTTGCAAGAAATAAATTTGGCCCATAATTAAGTATGACCCATATCCTCCAGAAAGCTAAACAGGAACTAGCTGTACCTGTCTTGAAGTCATTTTTTTTTCCTTTTTTTTTTTTTCCCACAGAAAATAGACATCTTTGGCATTTTCACAACTCTATCAGTCCTATGGCTCTACCTCTAACTACCCATCCTCCTCAACACAAACCACAGTCTCCTTTCACTTTAGAACCGGCGATCACCATGGCAAGAACATATGTAGCACTACAGATGGAGCTCCTGATAACTGTGCTGAACTGTGGCATTCACAAGCATGCACAAGCACACAGAGAGGTTGGGCAAGAGAGCTCAGTCATATTCAGAAAAGATCCCTTCATATTACCATCAGAACACAATGACTGCTCCAGTCAGTCTCTCCGTAGCTCAGTAAACCTGAAGGAGTATAGTTGACACATTTCCTTCAGTAGCTGCCATTTCTGGGCAGAAGAAAGAGCAAACTGTGCCTGTGAGAGCACGTACCTTATCCACATGTTTTCTTAGCCTTGAGTCTGGCTGAACTTAAAGTACTAGAATGGCAGACAACCCCTGGTCTGCATTTCCAATATTTTTGGTTAGTGAATTTATCTCTGTACTGAAAATAACAGCACTTAAATGAAACCATAAATAATTGCCATCACCCACAAATCCAATTTTATTTAGATCAAAAAGAGTCAGAGATATGAAATTTAAAATATGAAAAGGACCAAGGTGCAGTTTAAAGTAATACATTTGAAGTAATGAATAATTTAAAAAAAAAACATTCTGGCTGATTAAGAGCTTTTAATTCAATATTTAATATTCAAGCTTTTTAATCTTGTCACTATGTTGTATTTAGCCAAAGCTAGCTACAAATCACAGTGCTCTGCATGTCTAGCCAAGGTGTCCTCTGAGTTGTCCTCTCTTGAGACCAATCAAGAAAAACAGACTACTACACATAGCATTTTCCCCTTTTAATATCTCTCTTTCCAATGCCCAATAATAAAAGGTTAAGCAAAACAACTGAAAATGAGATAATGATCTTCCTAAGTGCTGCTATAAAGGGTATATGTTTACGGACTCAAAAATGTGCTCAAGGAAAAAATATAAATAGCAACAGTTAATTAAAAAGTATACACAATATTCTCTATTAATATTCAAAGAATTTTAAATGATTGGGAAGAAAATACATTCTAAAATTTATCAATAAAGCCTGCGAAGAAAAGCTTAATGGTGATTAACTCTTTTCAGCTCTTTCAGTAAAAACTACTAGGTTGGCACTTAACAGCTCTGATGAACAGTTGTGGACTTAAATATGAACTTAAGAGTATCTTTGAACAAAGACTGATATCGAGAATCCATTCTGAAGGTTTTATGCTAGTTCAGTTTACAGAATATAAAAATTCTTCTGGTTACACTGAAAACAGGCATGGGTGGGACTTTACATTCTTACTAAACATGTGAATGTAACTTATTTAACTCATAGGCTATCTTTTCTCATTCTTTTGCCTGTAAACTCATCACTTTTAAAGAGCAAACAAGAAATCCAAAACAACTCAGTGATGTACTTCATCATCCTCTTGTCAAAGCTTTAGGATAGGGCATGAGGGCAAACTTTCCCTCTCTGGAAGCTCACACAGTAACCAGTAGCAAAGATGAAAATTATTAGCTTGGGAAGGAGAAGTGGCTTCCATCACTTTGATTTCAACTGGTTTTATTTTTTATTTTTTTGATCTAAATGAAATACATTCCTAGAAAGTACTTTGACTTTCAGTAGAATTTAGGTCAACTGATTCTTAAAGCACTACCTGAATTCCACAGTATTTGACAGATCAAAAGAGTGACCTTTGAAAGTATGTGAAGAACCAGATAGAAAGGAATTTGAGTGGCAAAAGATCAATGAGTTTGTATTCAAATCTGAAATGATTTGCATATGCACATCAGGAAAATTAGCATTATTATAGAAAAAGCAAAAAAATACAAAGCCACAGTTTAGGAGTAGTCTTGACAACTTTTAGGGGAATTAGCCGGAAAACTACCATAATATCTAACAGTCAAGTGCCAGAAGCCTGGCTGAATACAAAATATCAACTCTCACAATAATGGGTTGAGGTTCACTTGTTAGGAATATTTAAATCCATCTTAAAACATGAGAAGATTTTTTTTGTCTTGAACTCATCAAGATTTCTATCTTGAAAGTATAAATAAGCATTCATAGTAATGAACGTAATTTACATTCATCTGAAGTAAATTACATTCACCTTCCTCTAAAACAACTTTAGCTAATGGTACTTTTTGAGTCTTCATGTAATCTGTCATGTAACTATGGGATTATTCGCACAGAGCATGGCACATCTACTCCACTTTCTTTTAGAAAAGGACACTGAATAGTTTGGGATAAAATGAAAAGAAACATATATTGTTTCAAACAGAAAAAGAAATGAACGAACTTCTATTCCAGATGCTCATTAATCTTTACTATTTCTCTGTGACATAGAGATTTAATCTAATGGCAATATTAGCAATCAACTGTTGAAATGATTTTCAGAATCAATTTGTATGTACAATGACTTAATCAAACCCATGCAAAAATATGACGGGCTACCTTGGTTTACAAAACTGTGCTCTAAAATCAGTTATTCTGGAGGTTCCCTACTGCTTATTAATTCAGAAGGGCAATTAAGTTTTAGGGTACTAAACATCATTCATACTATAACAGACCTTTGCCAAGCTGATTTTGTAAGCTCTCGGGTTTAAGATTGCTACAATTTAATGCACTAAAAAGCGCAACTCACTAACAGTCCATGCCTGGCTCACTCCCAAGAAATGATAATTTCCAGCTAAGAGATCATAAACAACATGCAATCCAAATACAGCTGCACAGAACACTAGCAAGGCCATGCAGAGCTGACATACAGTCAGAAGGTTATTGAAGAATACACACGTGGAGTCATATAAAGAAGTCATCCAGGTTGGTGTAGTAAAGCTAGGTATTTGTGGAAGATTAAGAGGCAAACTTGGAACTTTTGGAAGAGCTACATTAGGAAGACTGTTGGTGATGTTCCTGTGAAGAAATAAACAATGTAGGAATATAATAAAAAAACAGAATATTTAGAGAGCAACAGGGGAGAACACTTGATTAGACAGAAAGCTACAGGTGGGTGCCTGGTTCTGATCCTGTAAAAAGCACTTACTTGACAGGTTGCCATGACTCTTGTTCGAGACCTCTGTGAATGGACTGGGCAATTGATGATTCCATGAGATCGATGTAGCGGATGACCAAAGGGACAAAAATTTCTTGCAAGTGCTTGTGAAACTTCCCATTGCACAAGAACACTTTCAAAACAAACAAAATACAAACAAAAATGTCAGGGTTTTATCTCACTGCTGTATTGCTATATACAAAAGTATGTCTTAAAAAATTTCTAGCATTTTATAAACAGGCAAAAGCATTTTAAGGGCTTAAAATCTTTTTATCATTTTATAAACATGCAAAAGCATTTTAAGAACCATTGTAGTATGATCCAGCCTGAGTAAGAAATACACTCCATAAACAATAGATGAAGTGCCCCATGAGGGCACTTCAGTATATGCTCAATGTCGCTTCTATAAGAATTATGCACATACTTAACAGACAGATTTACACATCTTAAAATTAAGAATGTACTTCACTTAGCAGTTTTGTTCAATACTTAGACACCAAACCAGAAACAAAAGAAAAAAAAACTATATATATTTGAACACTATTTGAATGTCATTCAATTATTTTTATTTTCTTTATGCTAAGAAGAAAGGTACAATAAAACACTCCAGCTTTGCAGTTGTGTGCAAAAATATAGAGATATACAGCCTTTCCTCCAGAGAGTTTACAGAAAAAGAAGGAAAAGGAGGAAAAGATCTCTAGAATCAAAGACAGATTCTGTGGAAATAATGGGCCTGAGATGAGAAGAATCTTGTCCTTTCCCACCATGACACATGCACAAACTGCATCAAGATTCCCTTCTTGAACAATACCTTCCATATTTATATGAAACTAGGCTCCAGCAGCCATACTTGACTCTTCTCTGCCCTCTCACCTGCCTTGCAAAACTATAAAAGACTTGAACTTATAATGAAGTTTTCCCTTGGCAATCTGCTCTAGGGGACGCTGAATGAGCAGGAAGGCTGGGCTACATGATATCTGAAGGTGCTTTCAAACTCTCTATGATTCTGTGAACTCCCCACTTCCCTTCATTAATTCTGCTAATTCTCCTTGGTGTGCTTACTGGAGAACTACTGTCATTGTAGCTCTAAAACTATTTGAAGGAAGCCCTGAGAACAAGTTGCCTAAAGTGCTGAACCATACTGAGATATTTTCATGCCTTTGTCAGTCTTTCATCCCATCTTTATTCTAATGTTTTAACTTTTCTTGTGCATTTTAGTGCTCTTCAGGTATGGTTGCACTCATCCATTTTGTCTGAAGCACTTGAGATAGAAAGTCAGTGGTATCAGTTGCTGTTGCTGAAGAAACATTTGTACTCTTGTCTGTGTCACTCATGGATTCCCTGCCATTCCCCACTCTTCTTCCTTCATCCAGACTACTTGTTTGACTTAGATGGGTATCACGGCATCCTAAGGATGAGTTGTCCTGTCTGTAAGTAGAAAAGGCTGGACCAAGGGCTCAAAACCGTGGAATCTATCTCGTAAAGTTATATATTGCACCTCTCTGACTCCACCACTAGTACAACTACATATATAACAAAGAAAAATAATTTCTTGTCCCAGAAAATCCATCATCTTCCAATCCTGAAGAATGGAAGTGAACCACAGAGTGAACCTGGGAGAGATGGAGACTATGGGAAAAATGTGTCATCAAGTATTTCAGTTTACTATTACTACCTGCAGTTCCAGAAAATGTCTTTATTGCTGAATGTCTGGACTCTAATTTTGTTTTCTAAATACAGGGTTCCGAGGCTGAGAAATATTTTCTTCAAAACATCAATCTTGCAGAGTGATAGGAAATTATGTATGAATCAGTTACCTAAGAAGACAAGACTGATGTGATCAGCTTTCTTTGTGTTTGCCCACCTGCCTCTCTCTTTGCAAGAAATTTGAAACCTCTAGCTAATTTCAACCACATTTGACAGAGGGACAGAGATCTCAGATATATGAAGTTTCATGAAAACAGGCAGCTAGGTAGCAGAGAGAGATTATTAGGGTTTCCACTGAGAAATGGCAGCGACATAGACTCATCTCTTATTAAACACTTGAGAATAGACCCTGGAGAGCACCAATGAGTCCATTACAAACATGCTCCTTTATTTATGCTGCTCATCGAACTGCTTGTTAACTAGCTAGTTCTGGTATAATCATTTGTATATCGGATATAAACATGTGAGGCATTCAAAATGATGTTTTTTTTTCTTACATTTATCTATCTTAAAATCATAGCATCTGTGACCAAAAACAATGCAGATTTGTATATTAATACAGAGGTGTGGGAGTTTGCTCACATGCCCTGTGTTTCACAGTAAACAGTTGATACTTATTGCCTGTGAGAAACAAAAGGTGGCTGGTATCAAACTACATTACTGTTTTTCTTTCAAGGAAAAATTGAGCTTAAAAACAACAGGAATATAGCAGTATCAATTAAGTCACTTTATGGTGTATCAGTGCAGGACTGGCATTAATCAAGCAATCACAGTTACGTGAAGGGATGTTCCAGTAGTTTACTATTTTCTGAGGCACACTGCAGAAACACCCTGCTACGAGCCCTGCTCAGGGAATTACAGTAATAAAGCCTCCTGGGCAGGAGGGCAGTTCTTGTTATTCAGAAGTCAGATGAAATCTGGAGAAGTTACAGCCAATAAAAGCAGTGCAACTTCAAACAAACAAACAAAATCGTTTTCCTGGCATACTTTGCAGGGAGATAAAACTCTTAAATATGATGCCAAGACCCTTAATCTGACTATGCCTCCAAATAGATGCCTTCTGAAGTGGGCACACACATGACTCCGATGAACAACTCAATGAGCAGTCTGTTTTCCCAGGGTTGAGGATATGGCAGCTCTGTTATATCCATCTGGAGATCTTAGTCAAGGATTACTCCAGGGCAGGGAAAGAACTCAAAGCTGAGGGGTAAATGATATAGCTAAGTATCATCAGCAGACTCATGGCACTCTACCCTGTGATTAGAATTGATCTTGCCAAAAGGTACCACCTGTGCATCAAAGCAGATGGGAAACAAGAGATCCTTGAGGAAATGCCACACTTCAAATCTTTCAACTACCACTTGTCTTCAAAGCTATCTAGCTTAATTCTCCATTGTCTTGTCAGTATAGACTTCCCATATCCTCTTCATATGAGACATCTCATATTCACACAAAACACAATAAAAATAAAAGCACATGCCAGAGCAAAAACAAAACAAAAAAAGAGCAAGCAAGAAAGTAAGTACTGTGCGTACTATACTAATGCGTATACAATAAATCAAATTTGAAAGTAACTCAATTTACACATGTCAGGTTGTTGAAATATATTAAAACATGAGACAAAAAGGCCAAAGATGAAAAGTACAGTGTAGCAATGCAGCACAGAAATGAAGGTAGCTTCTCTAAAAGCAAGAAAAGGAGCTACTGTGCTTATTTATATCAGAAGCTCTGGGGTTGCCTTGCTCTTACTTATACCAATCTAGCTGAGGAATTATTCCGGAGACAATGTGCTAAGATGTCCTCAGGAGCTTCTGCCCATTCAAAGGAAAGGAAGAAAAGACACAGGTTAACACGAGTCTCTCTTCCACTGACCAAATGTGCACTTTGGCAGACAGTCTATAATTATCCTGCTCCCTGCAGCATTCTCAGGAAGGCCCCACACAGATTTCCCGGCATATTTTTTTCAGTCTGTTTTACTGTGAATTGTAGTAGAATAGTACATTAAAAAAAAATAAAGTCAGAATTAAAGACAGTGAAGAAAGAAATTTCTTTGGGATTTCCATACATATTCTTCTTATAGCAGTTGAAAATCATCCAATAACCTAAAAAAAGTTGATATTTCCAATCATTCATTTCTTGCTTGGAGTATATTCTGCATCCACAAAGCATTTATTAATTTATTGCTTTTCTGGCATTTTTTTTTTCTGGCAAAAATTGCAAGTGTCTGAGCTTATATACACATCAGTTTGTATTTCTGCATACAAGAGATTTTTAAGTGAATTTTAGGATGTATTATGTAGAAGCAAGCTGAAAATGTATTAAAGGAATAAAAAATATCTCCCTCCCAGCACTTTGATAATGAAATGGCAAAGAACTTTACATTTGTAAGACAGAAAACCAAAAGATGCTTACTGCAGAATTTTCATGTGCTTAAAATTCTCCTTCAGTCAAAACTGATGTTACCCTAGCAAGCAACTGTGTAGTTTGAATCAGTCCTCACTACTAGAAACCAAAACATACAAACTGAAGACAGGTTATGATTCCAAGGCATTTGCTAGTATAACTGAGCAAAATTCCTACGTGATTTAAGAAAAGATTCCCTCTAAAATTAATGGGAGCTATTGGTGTGGGTACTGATTTTGCTTGGCTTATTTTAAGCCCAAATAGTTTTCTACCGCTACCCTCAAGCTTAAGATGGGGATTTGAAGGTATCATATCCTAACCATAGTGGTATATGGGTTGTAGCAATGGCTTTCAAGAGGCTAACTCTCAACATGTTGTTTTTTCTATATTGACTTTATCACACTGCACTCACATGTACTATGAGCACGTTAGAACTGGTACACAGACATTTCCCTGAGTGATACTTGATGGAAAATCATGAGATAACCTTGTAATGCTCCTTGCTTCCACTAATTCAGGCCAAGGCTTGCCACCAAGTACGTATGCAATATTTATATATATGCATATATATGCTGCAGAACAAACAGTGCAGTACCTAAAGTCAGCAAGCATTGCTGATAAAACTTAATTATGTTCAACATTAGAGCAGAAGGTAAACTTGGAACAGGAAAGTGTAGAATGGCCAAGTGTTTAAACACTGATGAAGGAATGAGGCACATGTGCCACTAACAGATATCTCCCACTCCATCTTAAGCCAAAAAGAATTAATTCATGGCTTTCTTGAGACTGAACAAAAAATGTAATATGAAAAATTAAACAACTACAGAAAATAAAATACACTCTCTTACTGCCCACTTCATAATACAATGTATAAGCTCCGTAGACAAAAAATAACTTCATCTCTACAGAAAATGAGTTACAACTCCAAGACAACCTGGCTATTTTTCCCTCTAAAAATACCCAACCGTGGGAAAACATAACTTTGCTATTATTAAGACACTGGGTATCTGTACAACTTATAAAGCTTTATAAATCCAGGCATAATCACATACAAACTGTAGAAAGTCTGGTGATCTTTAAAGGATACATTATAAAAGCAGCTACTGTAAAAAACATTCCCTTTTGAAAAATCACAACCAATTTATCTACAACTTATCGATTTCCACACACAATGTCAAACGTGCTATCACATTTTAGCATCTGTTAGATTTCATCAGAAGAGCTGAAATATTTTATACAATGGGAGTAACATGCCTCTGCATTTTTTTAAATAGTGCTTCAACTCAGACTTAAAATAACAGAAGAATCACTGATGTACTCAGAACAAAACTCTTAAATTACACAAAATAAGGTAATAAAAAATGAAGTTTAAAGTGACTCTAAATGAGTCCTTTGGAAGGAAAAGTGACATTTCAGTCCAGATCTGAAATACAAAGGACAGGAGGCTTCATACAGTGAGAGCTGCAGAAAAGGTGCTCTCAGTATCAGTTACGATGGCAGGTCAGGTTCTAGGCCTGAATTTAGAGCATCACAAACTGTTCAATAAGAAAACTCAGTGACAGAAAGATGCAAAATTCCTGGGTGATCTGATCACCAGCACAACTGGCTGAAATATCACTCCTTTCTATTGCTCTCAGAGGAGTCTGAACAGACCTGGCACATAGTAGTTTATGTTCTGTGGTTTGAACTTGAGACCTGCCGTTTAAAGATTTTCGCTTCAGCTGTTATTTACTATCTCACTGGATAAAAAAAGAAAAAGCTCTTTTACATCATGAAAAATTATATATTATACCAGATAATGCACTTTTTTCTCCATTGTTAAATTTGTATTAGCTCTGATGTATTTTGTTTGTATCTTGTACAACGCTTTGTATTCTATGTAAAATAAAACATATTTGATATTATTTCAGTAGAAAAGACTGCATTCTCATTATCTTTCTAATACTATTTTTTATTGACATATTTATAAAGATAATCTTACATGAAAGTTTGCTTTAATGCTCTAAATGATAGATTGTTTCTTTATTGTTAGGAGTTCACTCCTGTCAGGTTTACATGAAATCCGACTCCTGCATCTTAGATTTTGAGCTCATTTAAAGCTCTTGAGATAGAATAACATGCAGGTGTCACTCCTCCAAATTTCACTGAAGATTAACCTAATATGCAATATGGTGACCTAACAGTTCTTCATTTGAAAGAAATCTGAAAAGTAATCTCTGATATAGCTGGAGAGTGAGAATAACCCAGTGGGATTTCCACCTCTTCATTTCCTAATGAGTTTTTTGATAATGAGAGGTGACTTTGCCAGTCACTGTGGGCTCTATTATGGCTAATTTACTCCACTTCACTCTCCTTGTTAATTATTAACACTAGCCTTTTTATCCTCATGAGACCACATCCCAGTTTTTCCCTTTTAGTTTTTTACTAAATCTATCTTTATGAAGGTGAGAGTTTTCAAGGAAAGGTTTTCACTTAGAGTAATGCCAGAATTATTTATTTCACTTAGGAAGACTGTAAAATTGATTACATAAGCATGGGGAGCTCTTTTTAATGGCTTTAATGTACTTGCCATGTGAAAAGGCTGTTAATTAAAGAATAAGCACTGTCGTATGCTTCACTAGGGAATCAGTTGGTAGAATGGTCACTTGCCACTTGCTGACATATCCACCGATTAAAAGGTGACTAATTTCCAGGGTTGCTTTCCAATAGTTCTGAAAGGGGAGTGAGAAATCTCTATAGTTTTCCAGATGGCCTTCACTCCCCAGAAACTGTCATTTACTATATCTATTACCATTGGGGAATTACTGAAATTGGTATACAGGTGTGACATTTCATACAGCAGTCATTTTGCTTCCTTCGTTTAACATTTTACAATCTTGCTAATAATTACTTTGACATGAAAAAAACATGTCCCCAAGTTTTTGTATAATGTCTTTCATAAAACTCATTTAATCATTTAGCATTATTATCCACTTAATCTTTCAAAGAAAGAAAAGTTAATCTGCAGCCTACCGGTAAACTATTCGCATTTAAGGATAGCCCTTGTTTCTTTCTATTAACTCCATCATTTTGAAATCAATGGAGAAAAGAACACAAACAATACAATAAAGTCATTAAAACTTGTGGCGTTATTGCAAAATTCTCCATAGATTTCATAAACTATTTTTTTAACTGCGTGTACCATCAGATTTAGAGATGTGTCTACTAAACAGAAACTAGTTTAGCCACTAGACACACTGAGATGTTTACTTATCATGCAGCAGACCACTGCTATACCATTCCCATTGCTGGCTTCAGCACTCACCACAGAAAACCGGGGACAACAAACCAGACTCAGAAGGTGCAGCAGCTTCCCATAGTGAGCAAGCAGATCTTAGTCGTTCAAATACAGAATTATAGTCTACAACCCATACAGTCAGTGGCCCAGACAATTAAGCATGGAAACATTCATGTTCTGCAGGTATCTCCCTCTTTCACCTTTGCAATCCATGAGCACCTAGTAATTATATTCCACTAGGTATATAATTTCAGCTGGAATCACACTCATTATCCAGAAGCTAGGTAGGATTGAAGAGCTCAGTACACTGTTGGGATTAGCCATGTAGAAAGGGCAATCACTCTTTTTATTTCAAAATGCATCTGAAAGCAAAAGAAATGGTAGCAGGGACTTACAGCAAAGTAAGGTTACAGAAATTTTCAAGGAACAGAAGAACTGTCTTTAACTAACTCCTCATCCTAGATGGATTTAAATCCACATTTTAGATCTACATTTTATTTAACCAGTACAGTTTATGGTGACAATGGCATTTCAGACTCAATCCTATGGCGTCCTAAACTGAACAGGCAATTTTAATATGTTTGTGGAGCCTCTGTTCAGTAAGGGTTACATGGTGTAACCCTTGAACAAACCCAAGGTTTGCTCTACAAGGGTGAGCAACCTCTAATGTCTTAAACTATGGCAAACACTAATAAATACATTTTCTGTCACTAAAGATTCCTGTGAGAAAAGAAATGAGCAGGAATATGGAATTTCCTGAGCTGCTAAATCTCAGGGTATGGAAACACTATTAAACATTCACGAAACCCCCTAACACTGGATGCTACTTTTCTTTTGCTCAAGACCGTATCCAGCGAGGCGCAGAAACGACTCTCCTGTCTCAATCATGCTTAAGATCAAGCTTTAATTAGTGGCCCTGTCCATTTGCCCTTTTCTCTAACCGCCAAGTTAGTGACCTACGGTGTTACTGTGAATTGTACATTTGCTAGTTGCTCCTTTTCATGATATGGTGCTATACTGAGATGACCTATACATTTCCATAAACACTTGGCAGATGAAGGTAAGACTAATACAATGATAGATAATATAAGTTGCAATATGAGTAACCTTGGAGAAAAGCTCTTGAATACTATTTCCATTCTCTCAGTCACACAATTTCCATGCAGGGTGGTATAATTCTTCACAGCTATTGAATTTCCACAGAAATGAAATGGGTTTCCACAGAGATAGCTAAAAACGATCTGTTGTTCATAGGAAATTTTATAATAAAAAAAAATTAAAGCTTGGAATAACCTGAACCATGGAATAAAACGAGTATCTTTTTCTCCAAATAATTAAAAAACAGCAAGTCATTTTCTTAATTCTTTTACTTATAGAATATGATTAAAGAGCTAAAATATAACACAAATACACTTTCGTCCTTATAATGTCTTAAAGTATTAGAAAAAAGTATCTGCTTTTAAAATAAAGTGTCTTTTTTTTTTTCTTTAAATATTACCTATTATATTTTGTCAGGTTTTATTGAGTTTCCTTAATTCCATAATTAAAATTACTCTCACACAAAATATTTTGAAGAGATGACCGTTATAAAAAAAATAGCTCTTTGAAGGTAAAGTAAAAGCAAGATAACACTGACATCTGGAATTCTGATCCCTATAGAAATAATAAAAGAGTACACCAAGTGAAAATAACATTCTGATTTGTTGTACAACTCATTAATGTACCCATTAACATTAAGCCTATAGTATCTCCATGAACATAATCACTGGTCTGAAAGTAATTTAAACAAAAGCTTTTGAAAGAATTTTAACCACAATTCTATTTCAGCACTATAGATTAAACACAAAATATTAAAAACATTTGATGCTGCTTGTATGTATTTCCTTAAAAGTAAGCAATCTGCGAATAGGTAAGACATATGCCAAAATAAGGAATGAAATGATGAAAGCATAGAGACAGAACTGCTTAATTTCCAAGAAGTGAAGTACACAGTATATACATATATATATAAAATAAACTGGGGCAGTGCCACCTTTATTTAGGTGGTTATAGTCATTAAAAACACATTTCTAAGGTGCGGGGAGAGTGAAAAATCCTATACACACAATAAACAAAAATCTTAAGATCTTACTGTCATTTCTGAGCGAGTTATTCAACAGTTGGAAAAGTGGGAAGCTGTTCCAGGAGTCCTGCGGCTGTGCCTCAAGTGCCGAATCCATATCAACAGAATAAAGAGACAAAAACTTCTCTGCATGCTCAGCCAATAATTCTGGCCACCAAGCAAACGCCTACAAACGTGCCAAAACAGAATTATAAAGCACAAATCACAAAGTAAAGAAATGCACTGTATCTATAGCAAAACACATTTAGAAATGCCACCTCATATCTTATCTATTTCAGGGGGATGAATAGGCCAAGGGAAAAATGTGAAAATATTTTATAAAACCTTGCATTGAGAATGTTAGAAGTCACATGAAAATTATGTTGGGAAAGATGATACCATTAGGATAAAAATATAAAACTAAAAAGAAAAGCAACCACTCTCACCAAAAGACTTGTTAAGAACTCCTTTTTAAAAAGAGTATAAAACCTGGTAATTATTTTTGCCAGCCAGCAAAGAAAAAAAAGACCTTATTCTTGAAAAATAGCACTATACTTTTTTATGATTTCATTCAATTCTAATGCTATCAGTAATCAGATGAATTAATTTATTTTTCAAATAACTTTTGCATTAGAATTTTGCTCACATTTGTTAATCAGAAGGGATGGCTTTAATGTGAAATATTATTCTTTTAATTCTAAGGTTTTATTTTTATAGATACAGATTGTTTTATTTCCCTGTTTTGTCTCAAAGGAGTAGACTTCTCATGATGAAATCATCCAGTTTTCCTTCAGCTAATGCTATAAATACATCTTTAGAAGTTCACTAATGTCTATAACGACTTCTAGTAACTTAACACTATCTTAGAACATACAGTTTTCTTCAGTTAAAATATAGTTTCTTAGATAATCATAGCTCAAAATGAGAAATTTGTGCAAAACCAGTGTGTCAGCAATTAAAGACAACTCTGCATTAAAGGCTGCTTCACTTCTACCTTTTGTCCTCTGTTTTTGAGCTTTAAACCATGGGCTTTATAGGTAGGTATTGAAGTTGAATATTGGATCAGAGGGAGCTATATGAGGGAGCTATAGCTCCTAGAGTTATAGTTGAAGGTGAAGTAAGCCTTTTAAAGAAGACGGATATCATACACTGCTGAGACTGTTTTGTTCAGAGTTAATGAAAATACCTGATGGTGAGAAATGCTCACACATACCAGGCAGGAAAATGCCTTTGCTTTCAAAAGTAGCTCCCACCTTCCAAATATCTCTGTTTTTGAATTACCAACATGGGATGCATATGGCTTTATCTATACAAGCGCTGAATTCCTACAATTTCAATTAAAGTCACTCAGACCTTCACTTGCATTTCTGAAAAGCAGGTCGTAGGCAAGTAGAATTACGTAGCCAGACCTGAAAGGTGTCAGATAAGAGAACACTTTCGAAAACTGGACCACAAATGTGTTCTTGCATCCAGAATTTTCTGATGAGTGCCTATAATGTTTTCTGATATGAGGCGAAAGACTGCAGCTTTCTGACTGCAGCAGGAGAAAAGATGAATTGGAGAGAGCTTTTAGAGAAATTTTGAGCATCCTCTGCTATTACTGAAAGGCTCTTGGTGCATTACAATGTCAAGACTGAAGGATGCTGATTGGCATCACAGTGAAAAGGACAGATGAGGCTTCAAAAAATTTGGCAAGAGTTTGAAATGGAGTCTTTTCCCTCAATCTGGAAGAAGTTTCTCATTAGTGAAACCTGTTTAAATGGGAGCTCATTAAAGGAACAACCTTCTTATCCTAGAAAATAACTAACTGCAAAGAAATAGCGAAAGAAGAAAAGAAATGTATACAGGTAATGGCAGACGTCCCTTCCAGGCAAACAAAACTCTTTTCAGAAAATATTACCAAAAACTCAAAACAAACAAAGCAAAAGTAAAAAAAATGAGAAAAGCAGCACATTCTCTTTCCAACTTCTTCCTCTTTGCAAATGACATTTTGAATCCAGACAAAATTTCTTCTGACCCTCTCAAGAATTACCCACCACTGCTGGGGGCAGCAAGTAAGAAGAATGGAGAAACAAATATAATGGCAAAGGTTGTTGTTCAGTCATTACAGAGAATATGAAAACAGGCTTAGGCAATTAGTAGTTGGTGACATACATTTAAAGAGAACAAAAACATTGATCTGATTAAAGAAAGACTAATGTTCTTAGATTATAGAAAGACACACAAATGTGGCAATGCAAAACTAGAAATGATCAGAACAATTTATGCCACACATTCAATTATAGATGGATGCTAAAAATGGTGAAAAATAATCTCTAGTTGTTCGTGAATCACATACCTCTCTTCCCTGTGGAAATCCCAGAAATTTGGAAGTGTTACAAATTAAAAAAAGAAAAAAAACTAGTATTAAAAATGTGATGTTACTATTTTGGAGACTACTGATACTTTTCTTCCATCAAACACTGAACATTTACTTAAAATTATGATGTAAAGTCACCATACTTAATCTTTAGTTCTGATTAGGAGAATGCATATTTTTTTCTCACATATATTTCATTATTGAAAGTTGGTATGTTTTATAAATTTCATTAAAATTGACCATTTAGTGCACGATTCAAAGGAGAGGAAAATAACTTTAACATTATAGTTAGTCTTTTCAGGCTGTCTTAGAATAGAAACACTTACTGAATTGGTTTTGCTAGAGACAAATGGAATATATTTACCCTTCTGAAATAGATCACATCTTTGACTGCAAATAAGTAGTAGAGAAGGCAATCTATGAACATGATGTTTAGCCATACATGATATCATTTGATATTTTTTTCTGCATGTTTTTACCACAGAAGCCAAATATTCTTACATTAATGCAATTTAGCAAAAGACAAAGAAAAACAATATATACATTTTATTTAGTAATCATTACACAGTAACACAGCAGCAATAGCAGTGTAGAATGGAACCTCAAGGGAATTCATTTCAAATCATGGACACAGCTGTTTCTTCAGTATAAGATAAAATATCTATAACAAGTTCACACATGGCAGATGTAAGCTAAAAACTAGATTCTATAGTGTGATATAAAACCAGATGTTTTGGATGATCATATTTATAACTACATATATCACATCATGTTTATTGCTTTGCATATTTTCCTCAAAAATATAGATTTTTTCGTGAACTTTTTTTAAAAAACAATTTCCTGAACCTTAGAAAACTAGATTTATTAAGTAAATGTTAATAATATATATAATTACATGTACCTGGTCAAGTTTATTTTTCTAATACCTTGCTATAAAAGGTGCTATAATTCTAAATATTCTAAATATTATGGGTTTTGTATCACAAAGCAAAAGACTTGAAAGTAAGAAACATGAAATTGCTCTATTTTATCTCTTCTATCTTACCATGACATTTTAAAATCTGCAAGTTTAAAAGCAGTACTTTTCCAATCAAAAAGACAGCAATGTGAATGATTATTTTATCCATCATTATTTTTATGTTAAAATCAAGATCCATACAGCATGTCAGAAACTAATATTCAGTTATGTTTTCTTCCTACTTTGAACGAGAGGTGAAAAATTGGAAGGAACAACTGTATAAGGCTACGAATGCTTTCCATACCATTTCACCACCTCCAGCACAGAGATCCTTTCTCTATTTTATGCTATTCAATTTTCATTTCTAAACCTACAGTTCATTCAAGCGAATTCAAGTAGAGTTTTATTTCACTTCACTTTTGATAAGCTTCAAATCTCTTATTCCTCTGCAAATGTGAACTGCCTTAAACATATGTCAGAAAGTAAAGTTAAAATGTTTCTTGACAGAATTGCTTCACATCAGGGGAGAAAAAAACGGAACAAACTATCCTCTACGGCAAATGCAGTTACAGCCTCACCTCTGAATGATGTTCTTCATTTTGCTGCAATACTTCGATACAGAGTTCTGCCAGATGAAGAACCTCTTCCAGCTTCTTTGCAGGTGTTGCTTGGTTCATGGCCTCTATATGATATAGCATACAAATCAAAATTGCATTAATGAGATATAAAACACAATAAATACATTCACATGCATTTAGCTGTAAGACAAAATGAGAGAATAGTACAAAGTCGTAATTTTCTGTATAAACAATTCCACACGGTAAGAACAATCATACAATACAAGTAAATGTAGCTGAATGCCCAGATCACTAGAAACAAAAAATATTTAATTCGCAAAAAAATCTTTGATCACTATAAACATTTTCCAATTTAATATGTGAGAACTAACAGGTGCATCAATATATTAGATGCTCAACTTCTGCAACAAGCAACTTCTAATTCTCTTCAAGGTCAGATATACAAAGAGAGCAGACACCAGAGACCTTCTCTGTTATTGTACATTCAATACAATGCCATTCTCACTAGATGAGTCATTACTGTCACTGCATCAGCAAGATTCATGAATTTTGCAGTATTTAAAACTCCAAACATGTTTTATCTAAGTAAGGCCCTAAATTTTAGGAGGATTTAAAAATAAGAAGAGACACAACAATTATTCAAATAACTGATTTCCCTATGCTTTTGCCTGCTCTACAATAATAAGATTGAATCTAATGGTTCTTTTCAGTATATAGTGAAAAGCGGCACTAGGAATAAATAAATATGTTATAATAAAATTGACACAAACCTACTAAAAACTCCACATAAAAGAAAGCAGGCACAAATGAAATGAGATTCAGTGATTCAGAAAGGACCTCAAAAGAGAGCAAACAACAAAGGTAAAACACGTATAACTAAAATTACTACGGGACAATTAAATGAAGTTTAGTTTTAAACTAAGAAAAAAATCCATAAGACTATATCCTGGGAGTAGTCATGGGAGATAGTAAAGAATAACTGATTTTTTGCAAACAACTTTTAATCAGTAAATTAAAGATATTTGTCTAACTCCTTCATTATTAACTTTTAGAATAACATCAGTATAGCTATATGAGCTCTTCCATTTAACATGCTTCTTGTCACAGAGTCTAAACCATGCGGTGAAAATTGTGAGCATATGCGGTTCAATACAATCATATAAAAATATTTTTATTCTAAGCTTGGGTCACAGATTAAATAGCTTGCAGAGGACTTCTAAAGCTGACAATACAAAGTGAGTGAGGACCTCAAAAGTGCTATATCCTCATTTTCTGTGCTTGCTTATTATTCATGAATCACATGAATACACATCACGCAGAAAACTGCTGATATTTCTTTGGCACTTGATGTACACATCATGATATAAAACACTAAAAGATTAATTAAAAAACTTACATAATCTTCTTGGTGTTAGTAATAATATAAAACTGCAATCATTAAATATTTCTAAACATTTAATATTTTTGACAGGTCGACATAAAGCCAGGCAGGTGACATTGTCCAGTTCTTCAAGACTAACACACTGATCCACAGTAGCTTGAAGAAATATAGCTTTAATACAATTTTTGAAGGAAGATTGGATTAGAATTCTAGGTGACTAAGAGGTGACTATGAAAATGCATTATCATGAAAAAAAAACAAAGCAGGCAAATTAGTTACTGAAGCAACTAATTTTAAAGCAAAAAATAATCAAAGCTCATTAAACACCACATAAACAGTCATATTCAAGTAATACGATTTTCAATAACATAATCTAACCAAAGAAAGAGCTACCGTATGAACAGGGACTACACACAAAACACATACCAGAACACAAAATGACATTCGCAATATTGTACTGAATTTGCGAATTTGATATTTTATATGAATATAAGCACTATTATATTGATGTATGAGGTTGACTGAGGATAAAAAGGACTTGTCTCACTCCTATTTACATTACAGTATAATGACTGCTGTTGAATTCAGACTTTTTATGCTTATGCCTTATCGAAACTGGTATTTCCTTTGGTGGTCAGTGTCTTCTCCTCTCTGAACATGCAGCAAATACTATTCATAGTGTAGGAGGTATCTATCCACTTACATTAATGAGCCTTAGGAAGAAACCAGTGATATTAATATGCATCTGATTTCAGCACAAACAATGTATTTTGTTACAAATAGCATGTTTTTGTAGACTTTGGCACTAACAAGGTAAGCAAAATAATTGCATTCATACTTATTCCTAATGAACTTTAGCTAATTTAACTAAGCCATAAATTTTTCAAAAATTATATCCTACAAGGCTCTTCAAAATTAGTGGAAACTAACCAATATTAGTGGAAATACTGACTTCTAGTTCCCATTTTGTAGAAATGAAACTTGAAAATAAATCATTTTTTCTGCATACAGAATACATTCAAGACAGCCTAAGAAACTATCAAAGTTTTTTTTCTAAGTCAAGCAGACTTTGAGAGCAGGAAAAAGGCCACAGATTTACTTGTTGATTGCAAGATCATCCTGAATCACCACTGCAATGAGATCATGAGGAAGAGAAATGTGGTCTCAGGGTGGTAATAATTCCATTGAATAAGGCACTGGGGAAACCTCATAGAGTTCTGGTCATCTGTTGAAGTGACAGACTTAAAACAGAAATGGTCTTGAAAGAATGGAGAATTTTTATGGTCAGGTCAATGCCGGCACAAAAATAAATCAGTCAGGAGTAAGTCACTTAGACAACAAATTGCAAGGACTCCTTATATTACAGAACTTAGGGTTGGAAATTGTTTTTTATAGGATTAGTACATAGAGGAGGAAAAGGGCAAGACACCTAAGTTTCCTGTAAAGATGAGTGTGGCAAGTTTCTGAATGACTTAAAATGATTAAAATGTGGGGATTGGTGTTTTCCAGTCTCACATCTCAATGAAATTCCCCATGCTACTATTCACTGAATACATATAATTTATTCATATAGTTTTCAATACTACCTTAAAAATCATTATTTTTCTACCAGATTACTGATTAGAAAAGACAGCAGATAACTGGATTTCCTCTACCTCCTTGAACAAGTCACATTATTTTGTTGCCATTCCCTTATTTGAAGAAGACATAAATATATGCATTTTCATTTGGATGTTTTATGTTTCTCTGAAGCGTAGGCTTTTGCATTTGTTAGTTAGTACACCTGTGTGTCTTCTCTCTCCAAAAGTAATGATACTTCTCATTCCAAAATCTACCAAGTATGTGTTTATTGATGGTGTCATCATCATTTACATGGGAGCATAAACAGGGCCCACAAAGTCAATCAAAAGAAAAGGAGCTAAATGTTATTTTATTTATTTATTTATTTTAAACCAAGCGGTACATTGAAATATGAATACTGATAAATTGTTAGCTGGAAGTTTCGGTCTCCAAAACATCTGAAGGAAATACTGTGCTTGTCTTTATAAGTACTGTTAAAAAAATTACAGGAATGGAAATAAGTGCTGTCAGTTTTCATTATGTTCCTGATGTCTTTCTGCCCACAATTACTAAAGGTTGTTACAATGTGTTTACATTGCTCAAACTAACAAGTTGCTGCAGGAGCTGAGTCGGTAAATAAACTGCTTGACATCTTTTAGCAAATAAACAGAAAAAGCTATCAGTCACCTGTTCTCAGCTTCCCATTCTGCCCAAATTAAAAAAAAAAGAAAAAAAAAAAAAGCAAGACAGGCTTTGCACATAATGGACGCTTTCTCAAGTATGCATTATCCATGAGTCACACCGGTATCCAGAAAACATTGTCAACTGAGCTAAGTTAACCGACTGAAAAAGCCATTGAAATGAAAAGGTGACTGCTTCACGGACCAAAGCAATTTAAGACCAGAAGGGACAGTTAGATCATCTAGTCTGACCTCTTATGTTACACAGGTCACAGTATTTCTGCCTGTTCCCCTTTTATTGAGATCAGCTGCACCAGATTACTTTGCAGAGCTTTTCCTTGAAGATAAATAAAGATTTACCTTGTCCACCTCACCCCGTCACCAACATGTAAGTACCCTCACTGTTATGCACGTCACACATATGTGTTTAATTTCTAATTACATTTGCTTGGCTTTAGCTTCCAGCTCTTTGGTCTTACTATGTCTTTCTTTACCAAAGGAAGAATGATTCATTACCTGTTTATTTTTCCTCTGGAAAGATATTCTGCACTCTGAAATAAGTCACTTCTCAATTAACCTTTACCGAATTAAACCGACTGAAGTTTTCAACTGTCTGCTTTTTCCAGTCACCTGCTTTCTCCAGCCATATATATATATATATATATACATACATATATATACACACATTCAGCTCAAAACTCTATCCATTTTTAAATAAATTTTAAAAACACCATCTACATTATGACATAACACTCGAGTACTGATCTATGTCAGGATGCTTTCACCATCCTCTCTACTCACACTGCTCTGCTGAGTTGCAACATTCACATGCCAATATTGTGAGCGGTTGATGACCTGCTGCTCTGCTTTTACTCCAAATTGATTTCAAAATGAATGCCTTCCAATGTGATGAATACCTACAATGTGGTATTTTGTACGTGTGTCCTGTCTTCCTTTCCATGGCAGTGTGCAACTTTGCATTTGTTATATTAAAACATATAAAAAGAGCTGAAGTTACCAAGCGAACCAGATCACTCCAACTGCTTTGCTATCATCATTTCTTCCCACAAATCTTTGCATTACTTGGCATCTTTAAGAAAAGATTTTGTATCTACTCCCAAATGATGATGGAAATGTGAAATAGCATTGGGTCTAATACAACTTCCTGAAAATCTCTCCGAGAAATCTGCTGATTTAATGCCAATTATTGTTTGATGCCTGCTTTCTGAGGTTTCTCAATTAACCCATTCATAATTCTTTTCAAGCCTATTTTGATGACGTTGCAAGTGCTATTGTTTTTTAAAGCACTGTTATACAGTATTATATCACATTCTTAATTAGGCTCCAGTACAATTTGTTTTGTATTTCCAAGTGTTCCTGCTAAGCCTTCAAGGTAAGTATGGCACATACTTAGTCCTGACAGCTGAGCTTTTGAGGGTGGGGAAGGAAGGCAGTGAGGAATTACATCTTACCAGGATATGCAGTACCACTTTGATACAGATCAAGGATGAGCTACCCGCAGAAACAGGGACAAGGAAAAGGCACACTGGCAGTTGTGTTCTCCAGCCAACGGCCTGTCACAGGAACCCACTGATTAAAGAGGCCACCCTCCTTCTCACACATGAGCAGTGTGAGAGAGGAAGATGACCTGCCTCTGGCCTGCTAGAGGCTTCCCACTTTTGCACAGCAAATATTCCTTACTGGTTTTCCCTGTCTTGTATTTCACCCTTCTTCCTCTCTTTCGAACAAGTATACCTACTCTAAGAATCAGAGCCATACCTTCGCCATGCAAGACAACCTCTCACAGGCCAATGACAGTGGCACTGGGAAAACATCAGGAAGTCATGTAATATTTGAGAATGGATCGTCCCTTCCATTGCTCCTTCTGTCCATGGCCAGGGAATCTGAGAGAGACACCAAGTTTTCAGCCCCACTGGACCTATGGTATCTCCATGTCCAGACAGGGAAGGACCAGACAGGACCAGACCCCCAGGAAGGCAGATGAAGTGATGACTGCCTGCTGCCAAACTGCCTTCTAGGATGCCACACAGTGGGACATGATCTGCGGAAGCTTCTGAGCTTCTGATGGAACTTTTGCCTGCTGGGATATTGGGCAGAGAGCCATAAATCTTACATAGTTCTTTCCACACCCAGCCATGGCATGTGGAGCCTGACTAAACCATCCTTTATTCTATACTGGGTTTCTTGCCAAGGCATCTCATTGGTTCTCTCTGAACTGGAGCCTGGCAGTAGACTTGAATTCACACAGTGTGGATGGCTCGGGAACCCTTGGAGTAAAACAGACTACAACATAATTTAATAATAGAGATGTATTATTATAGCTCTGGTCCAGTAGAGCCTAATAACTCTGGTTCTGTGACATGCAGAAAAAGCAGACCAGCTTCCAAACTTATGTCAAAAGCAGTGCAAATGTCAAAAACTAGAGCTAATATATATTACTAGACCTGAGCTGACTCTCCAGAGTTAATCCACAACTTGGATAATCCACTCGCATATAATTTAGATTTGACTGTGGTGGATTTACTTGTTAATTCTCACAGAATTAATTCTGCAATGAAAAAGTAAGGAATGGACATCTGGGACGGCATGCTGTTTTTTTCTCTGATTGAAAAAAAAAGAGTTTAGCCTTATAGGAATAATGATATTTGGCCTTGTGAAGTTGAAACCAGGCTTTCCATAATTAGCTTTTAAAATTAAATAGGACTTTCAATTCTTGGCGGAAAAAAGTTTTTAAAAAGTTAATTACCATTATTCCCATGTAAAGAGAGATTATGGGATTTGTGGAAACTTAACAGTTCACATCTTCTTATAACCTATCATCTGTATAAAGTGACTCACACTACAATGTAGTCTTTTTTTTTTAATAGCATTTAACTTCATGGAATGATCACAAAAATTCAAAACTTTTTCCAGCTTCAAAAGATCCGACAAATTCCTTTTTTGAAAAATAAAGTTTTGAATCATGAAAAGCTAAAAGCAGAAGACAAAATTCAAAAACCTCAATTTTAAATTAATGACCAATGGAACCTAACTTATGATTTTATGTACACTGTTTTGGATAGCACAGATGTTATTCTGTATTTTCTTCCCTTCTGCTACTTCGCAGCACTTCTTCCTGTGGGATAAAACTGTGATGCAACAAACATGGCAAACTAAAGAGCTCCATGAATGAAGGAAACTTAATAATTGATATCCTAGAATACTGGGAAACTGGCATATGAAAATGCAGATTGCATAGCAAATATTTTTAATAAATCTAATAATTACAGGAATCTAAATTTTAGGAATTTACTAAATGACAAGATGAGCAAATTTTTGTCCACAGGCAAAGAGGAGGGAAAAGCAAGGGAAAAATTGTCAATCATAAACTTTAACATAGATTTTGAAAAAACAGTTAATTGAAGTCATAAAATGAACAGGAAAGAGAAAAGATTTGAAAACGTTGGTTGCAATAGAGTTGCCCAGGGGACTTTTTAATAGGATATTTGCTTAGAAAAGAAATTCAGTGAATCTCATCTATCCTTGCTAGTAGATCTCATCTCACCTTACTAGAGCATTTCATATTTGCCCTATGGGAAAACTAAGCTGAAGAAAATTAGGATTAAAAAAGAAGCTGTGGGTTGGATAAAGAAGCTGTCTCAAGAGAAAGGCAAAAGATAATGTTGAAAAAGGCTCTCAGAGAAGAAGTTGTTTTCTTGTGCAGTTCCTTGAGGATTCCTCTTAGGGCAGAGCTTCTTTATTATTTTCATCAATAACTTTAGAGTAAGTATCAGGAGTGCATTTGATGACCATGTTGTAAAACATTGGCAATAGAGAGCAGGATCAGAAAGCAATAGAAGAATTAGATAATCCTGAAGAATGGGAAAGAAGAATGAAATTACTTTAATGCTCTAAATCACAGGGCAATGTTTCTGGCAAATAGCAATAAACATTTGCTATAAACGTGGAATTTATCAACTGGAAATGATCAAAGTTATGAATATTAGGTTGCATTAACTTTTCACAGAATGGCTATGAGACACAAATATGATATGGGCATGAAAAGACAAACATTCCTTGAATGTACTTGCTAAAGTATTTCTAGTATAGCTTGGGAACTATTAATGATACTGCAAGGTGGCATGTCATGGAGGTGACTGCATAGTTCTGGCCTCCAGTGTTCCAGAAGGCTGAATATAACCTTTAATAGAGAGGCTCCTGAGGTGATAAAAAAGGCTCCTGAGGTGATAAAAGGGGAGACTACGACTCTGGAAGGGAACAATAAAATCTTATTAAAAAGTAGGTTGTGTAAGTAAATGAAGATACGTTACAGGGCTAGGAGGAAACAGAGACAATGAAATGCTAGTGAAGGAGGGAGATATACAACAGAAAGGACAAAGCTCACAAGGTAACAGATACCAAGTTACCTTTGAGGTGACTCATAACCTATAAAGCAAGCAGGACTTGAACCAGCCTTTACTTTGCTGAAGTGGAGGGTGGGCAGAAAAATGGAATTGCAGTGGAACTAACACAGGATGACTTAGCCCAGGCGTTCAGGGGGCTGTGGGTAAGTTAAGGTATTAGGGTGAAATACTTGCAAAAGCAGGGAAATGGACCTAGCAAACCACGGGTTCTTCTCCAGACCTCTGCTTCAAAACTGAGTGCAGAGATATTTGCTTGTATTCTCCTACTTCCGTTTAGTTGCACAACAAACAGAGACCGTCAAGGTGTTATGTAGCTGTGCTCATTCATTTTTGTTTGTTCAGTGAAATGAACATGCACGGAGAGCTTTAATCAAGTCCTCTCCAGGTACAATGACTCTCTCCACTTGCCTTCTCAATTTCAATAATGTTTGTAGTGTTCTTCTTTTTAAGTCAGATAGATCCTTCTGAGATGGGAAGGCATTTACATACTACCCTTCCTTTAGAAACTTCTAAGTAATGAGAACATAAATGATCAACCTCCTCTAAAAAAAAACAAATGCTGAGCTGCTCCTGACCCTCTACTGTAGGGAGTTAACAGTTATTCAGACTTTGGCAGTCTGTCTGAGAAAAAGAAATATTGGGATGACATCTTTGATTTGTCTTTAAGCAATTGTAAACTATATAGAAGCTATTTGCTTTCTTTTTAATTTTTTCTCTCTTTTTTTTTTTTATTGTTAAATACGTTTGGCAGAAAGAACCCAGTACATTCAGTTACAGTACATTTTAAAAAATAACCAGTTAAAAGACAAATTACCTTATAATTCAGATCTTCACAATCTGTCTATTGCCTCAGAAATGAACACCTATGACAGATATCACCCTGTGTACTCCCCAGCCATTTCCCACTTTAATCCTTACCCCAGTCCCTGTTTTACTCCACAGGAAGGTAATGCTCTAGTGCTTATTTACACGTAAGGCTCTTGGAGGCAATGGCAGAAGCATTAGCAGAGTGCAAAGCGTTCATCACTCCTCACACATTCTGGTTTTAAATAATGTTACATGGGGAGAAGCATTAATTTCTGGGGAGAAATAGATAAGGTGTTTTATTACTCTTGTGTTAATGGAGTGTACAAATATATCTAAAAATATATGAATTTTGTGTAAGTAAGGTCATTTTCTGATAGGGAGAAAACAACTGAGGGAGGACAAAGCTTTCCAAAAGCAAAGCACTGGAAGTTACAGAAGCCTGTGAGGAACGCTATTTCAAGCTACCTTCAGTATTAACTATAGGGACAGTAACTCAAATTTTAAATGAAGTTGGATAGGAGAATATGTCATATATAAAATGATCTAAAAAATACTTTCAGAAAGTGAAGTCTCAAAGGCAGCGTACACTGAAATGAAAATGGCTTCTACTTAAAAGGAGATTTGCACATATTGATGCCATTCTCATCTCCTTGACAAATTATAAACCCTTGCTGCAAACTACAAGGGCATTATATGAGAGTTCTTAGACATAGTTCAAAAATTATAATAGCAGGTTTGCTGCTGTTCTCCCCATAATGGCAATTACAATGACTGAACAGATTAACTACTCCATGAGAATTTCAGCAATATATGCTGTAAGGAATGACATGCTGAACCTTGTATAATTGTCATTGCAAATGTAATTTTTACTGAAAAAAAAATGTTTTATGTTTATAATAGTACAACAACATGGGAGTGTTAAATAAAATGTCATCCTGCCTGCAAACAAATCCTGTCGATGCAAGTGCTGCTTATACCATGGTGTCTGCCATTAAGAAAGTACCCGCCGTCCTCTGGGAAAGCATTGCGAGTCTTGTTCAATTGAGGCTGTGAAAATGAGAGCACTTGGGGGATAGACCTGGGAACCTGGCAACCACACTGCTGAGAAAGGATCCTCGCAACAAGAAGAATTTGCATGTTCACCTCTGCATTACCTAACAAGGACGCTCCTGCAATTCAAGATTCTCTATGCAGTATCTAGTGCCCAAGTTAAAAGGTAAATAAGAATTATAAAGAATATTTTCTACCATAATGCAATATATATAGTATTAGGGCTAAGGCTACTGTTTGATGAGTTCCTAAAGAGATCAGTAGGAGTTTTGCTAGTGAGTCTAATAGGAGCAGGATTCAGCTCTGTTAGTTAGCCAAAAATATGAGTGATACTTAAGATCATTTTTTTCAGGATTCTCTTCAGGTACTTCCTCAGTTGTGTCAGATTAGTGGGATCAATGGGACACAAAAAAACTGGAACACAGTATATTTAATATTTTCAATAAATACATTTTTCTGGGTGGTTTGATTAAATTACAGCTGCATTTCTAGCCAGAGGGGGAATTTAATTAAGGAATTAAATGATAAATATAAACTGTAAGCCTCTAGCTTCACCTAACACAGTTCCTTTTACCCAGTGTATGTGATAGGCTTTCCTCTCAATGTTTCTGTAATATAGTCATTTGCCAGGTCTCTTAAATTTCCTATTCTGAAATCTTAAGAACGTAGATAGTTTCTTTCAAAGCACACAAAAATTGAATGTAAAATGACTAACACTTATATTTTATTTATTTTTAACATTTCTTTTAGACTTGTAACTATATGTCATCCATGCTTAATGATCTATGTTTCTAACATAATGAGCTTGAGAAGTAATAAGAATAGCAAGTGTGTGGCACAAAGATCTGTACTTGATGTGATGCACGTCATATAAATGTGTACAACTGAAGTTTAGGAATACAAAAGATCATTGGACAAGATCTCTAAACTGAGTTTCCTCTTTTCTTTAACTGCAATATTTTTCAACATTTCTTATTTGAACATAGAGATATCTTCTTTAATAACTATAGAATTATAAAAATACTAAATAGAATATCTGTGCTATCTCACTTCAGGTAGATTCCCTACCTAACTTGGTAGGGGAACTTGGCTTTGCATTTAATTAGGTCCTTTCACAGAGACATTCAATAAGGAGCCTCAAAATGCTCTCAATCACTTTCCAGAAATCATCCCTCCATTAGGAAATTACCTGGTTAAATCATATTTGCTCATGTGAACTAATATTAAATAAATTGTGGCATATATGCCCATACCATGGGATTGTTTTCTATCTTTTTAAAAAATATTGAAAAGAGCTGTCATATTTCCAGGGCATTTAAAGTGTTAAAGTGGAAATCACTTGAAGTTTTGGGAGCCAAGAGAATTTACTTTGACACTTTTGAATCCTCAGTTAGGAAAACTATATAAAAATGTATATAATTTTTATCATTTGCTTAAAATTTCTGCTTCTATATGGACAAAAACAAACAAACAAAAAAGCTCTTCCTCGTATAGAGAAGGGAGAACTTAGAAGTGGACCTTCCTTTTCATTTCAGCCCCATCCTTGGCAAGAAGATCTGTTGTGAATTACCTTCATGAAACCTTTAAAATCCTCACCTCAGCCTTCTTTCAAGATGAAAGATAACTTCATTCCAAGAACATTATTGACTCAGTGCCCCTTCCCACACCTGCTGCTGGTAGGACTTGCGGGAACCCCACAAAGCACCAAGGCCAGGCTTCTACGGCATCGTGTGCACATGTCATTAGAAAGCTTCAGCCACGCAGTGCGTGCCTCTCTCTAAAAGCATGTATGTGCACAGACCCTTTTACTTCCATACAGTAGAATGTAATTCAGTCACAGATACCACATCGGCAATGCTCTTTTTGTGATCGCTCCGTTAATTATTTGGATATAAGCACTCAAATGAGCCTCAGCTCTATTGAAGAGTATGTGCCATAACAGCTTTGCGAAATTAGGAACACAAGCAAATACCACCCTCCCAAATCTCAGCTGTGACTAGAAAAACAAACATAACACTAAACAAAGGCATCAGTGACATGCAAAACCAGCCTTATGAAATTAGTTCTCCTGTCAAGATCTTCATTAATAAATCCCTCAGTTCTGTTAAAAAACAGATACTATTCTTTTTGCTGAATACTAGGAAGTTAACTATCTCTAAATACACCATCTGATTTTGCACTTGAAATCTAAACATATCTGCATTATTTAGCTACCCTTCTATTAAATAAAACATAACTGGATCACAATCCAAAATAAACTAGATATTGGAATAATCTAAATTACTAATAAATATGCTATATCTATCTATCTATCTATCTATCTATCTATCTATCTATCTATCTATCTATATATTTATTAGTAAAGTAGTAAATATATTACCAAAAAATAAATAAACATTTACATGTCAGTGTAAATGGACAATGCATATACCATACTACATCATAACTAATTATCGTGTTTGTCTATGTTCTTGTCAATATATTCATATTGTTGAAATCAACAAGAATAACAAAACAATGGACACCACAGCACGATCTCTAATACATGCAGACATGCACACAAACAGTAATCACCTGAATCCTTCTCTGCTGTAGCTAAAGGTAAAACGGAAAAGAAGAAAATGATTATTGCAGAAGTATAAGAGGGTTATTTTAATTTTATCAGAGTAGAATAAACACCAAACACAAAGTTTCAGTGCTTAATCTCCTTAAACTTGTGGGTATAGCAGTGAGAATGCAGACAGTTCACCCAACTGATGGGATTTATCAAATAAGGGGATAATAGTGCGTGTTTTTATGTAGCATTTATACAGACTATATTTTGAGTAACATGTATGTATGTATGTATACTCACTGGCTGAATTTTTATCCATATTATGCCAAGAAATTTAGAGACATAAATAACAGAGTAAGAATATAAGAATATTATTTTGTTAAAACTATCTTTGCAGCTCTACTCTGTACATAGTTATTATTGTTCTATAGCAGATACTGTCACACAGAAGATTCATCTGACCAACTAAGGGACCTTATATCACTCTAGTCAACAAAGAATAGGGCAAGAATCCTAATGGCATATAGCAACTACATTTGAAGACATCAGGCATCTTCTAAATATGATGGCTATATATTTTCTGTATGCTATATACGGTGCAAGCCAGTAAAACAAAGATTAACATTAATTACTTGCAAGAGAACAACACCGTTGTGGTACATGGGACAGCAAAATGTTCTCATGAACCTAAAGGAATAGATCTGAGCTGTTGCTGAAAGCTTGTACTTTTTTTCTGCATTGCTAAAAATATATGATACCTAATAATGACTTCAGTATTGAAAGAGGTTCTAGATTTCTAGATTTACTCCTTCCTATTAAAAACTAACATACTTAATTTTTTGATATTATGATGCTTCATTTTCAAATAGCATTTTAATCTCAGAAACTACTCTCCTTGAGGTACTGTATTCTCATGCCTAATTGACTATTTTACTTTGGACTAAATGTCACATGAGCACACATAAAGAAATCTAGTTGTGTGTGAACCAAAAGACAGAAAATCCACAAAGAAATTCCTATCAGTCAAAACATACCCCGGGATGGACTGCAATTTTACGTGTGGTTCCAGCTTAGTTTAGAGCTAACAATACACAAGTTTTAAAGTGCATAATTTGTCACTCACAGTTGAACTGTGACAAATCTCTAGGATACAATTAAAAATCTTGGGCAAAGATATATAGACTTCATTGTGAAAAACTTTTACACAATCCAATTTAGTATCAAAGAGTTTAGATATCTTGTGCATGTTCTTGTGATCTTTTTAAAAGGTTTCTATTTTTAAATCGATTACTTCAACAAGGTTGTTAAAAGACTAAACTACTGAACAACAAAAAATCCTTTTATGAATAAAGAGAGATGAAATCTAAGAGGAATGGTACTTCTGTTTTTTCATTTTCCAAAATAGATTTAATATGCATCTTCCTTTCTTTAACACAACATGATATCATAATTAATTAAGATAAACTGGTTACTGAGATGGTTTCATGTTGTTACTCCCATGATATAATACTGGTTGCTATAGTGACGAGATGGGTTTTTTGTTAATCACTTGTGAGGTTGGTTGACTCCTGTTTTTCAGAGAGTTTGAGCAGAAATGGAAAAATAAAAAATTTGTCTTTATAATGCTACTAAATACATGAGTCTTCCTCATTTTGCTCATATAGTAACTCTATTTACTTGGAGAGTACTACTAGAAATACACATTACAAAAAGATGCTATGCATAAAATGAATTTTTTAATGTCATCATTAATTTCTTTTCCTGTTAATCCATTCTACCTCTAAAAATAAGTATATAAATATGAACATACTTTTTTTCTATTCCTGCATGTATCTGTACAGTTAAATCTCAAGCTTTCTGTGCTTTGTGTAGAATTACAGATGTGTCTTAGAAAGTTATTCCACTGTTTTGACTTCAGTTTTCTTCTATATACGTTTTACAAGTATTAAAATAACTCTATGTATCCATAAGCCATTCCACTCTTTTTGAATAAAAATTCACTTAGCTTTTCTGTACGTGTACTAGAACACACACTCTTTTCAGACAAAGTGCTGATTACAGTTAGATCTCATATTTTATTCTGTTAGTGTATTCAGTAATTCATCACACAATTATGGTTTTAGTAATCAGATTATTAACTTTATACCACTGCAAACACAACAGTAAAATTAAACTACCCTTATCTGTCTGCCTTAGAAATACATCTGAAAGGCATCTATACCCAGAGTTTTCAAGTTCCAAGGTACTGTTACTGCTCATAGGGAAAGAATATCCTGCCAGTAGTTTAATTACCAAAAATACTTAGAGAAATAAAATAATCCATAAACAACCTTTTAGATTTATGTAAAACTCAAAAGTAAGAACAAAGGGCAACTTAAATTAAGAAGTCCTAGTCTTCCATTCAAACAGGGTCCCAGGAGGCATATTAAAGCAATGAATAGGAAAAAGCTCCATAGTTCACCAGCTGAGATTTTAATGAGACATTTCCCCTTGCTGTGGAAGGCGTTTGTTCAGGAAAGGGAAAAGGCTGCTTGCAGAATATTCAGTTAATAGGCACTGTTGGCTTTTACAGCCACTTTGGCAGCTGACTGCTGTACTAACCTTCTATTTTGGCATATTCTGTAAGTCGAGTGTAATTGATGAGGGCAGCCTTCTCCAGACATTTTCTAACCACTTTCTTCACCTCTTCTGCTGGGATGGGGGTGGCAATATCTTTCATTAAAACCTGTGCCAGAGACAATTATACCACTTGGTTACACTCATTACTCAAAACCCAAGAGGAAACAAGGAAAGTTTCCTAACGTTACTTTAGCTCTCATAAAGATTAAAGGCCAAAATCCAAACAGAACCTTTTCAGAATGGAACTGCCGTGGATGAACCAGATATTTATCTCCAAAGGTTTGACTTCAACTCTGATTTCACTGCATTTATTGCACTCCTATACAAATCAAGACCTCCCCTATGGGTGGGCACCTTGCAGCAGGCCAAGCACCCTCTGCCTGGGCAACACGCAGACCAGGAGGACAGGAGCACTCCTTGGATGGGCTGGACTGTTGCATCCGCTAAAGATGTAGATACGAAAATTCCCTTGGTTCTCACCTGTTGGAAAGTTTCCACCATTTTATAACCATTGATTCTTAAGCAGTGTAAAGCAGAAAACACGAACACCCTCAGAACTAGTTATACTTCGTGCTTTTCTTCTTCCATAGGTTATTTAAATTCAGCATGTCCTTGTGGTGAAAAATAATTAGCTGTTTTAGGCAGGCGGATGGACTGAACTTCCCATTAAATATTTTAAATAGACACCTAGAGGAACAGCTTGTAGAAACTTTTTAAAGACTATTGGTTTTTCAAATACAACTGTGATAAAATGAGTCATTTCGACTCTTGACCTTTTTGCAATTAAAGGAAGTCCAGTCAAAAACGTAATGAAGTCAACTTGTCACTTAAAGTACTAAACAGGTATGTAAGCTTTTAATAGCTTCAAAAATAAATTACATGTCAGTGAAGAAAATATAAGATTTACATTCAAAATATGTTAACTAATTGGTTTAAACCTTTGAAAAAAATTTTCTCTGAGTAGCATTTAATTACCAGGTTGGCTTGAAAAAATCAAGCGAGGTAAACTAGGAAATATACCCTCTTCATATGAATGTAATTTTATATACTCTGAGCTACACTAATACTGAACGTGATCATTCAAAAAGAACCTGAACCTGAATAAATATTCTTAAAATTTCACTATCATTTTTACTTTACTTTTCACTCACTTTCAACAGGTAGATGTAAATAGCATTCATTATGTTTTTGTCACATTTTAATACAAGAAGTCAGACAACTGACAAGCTTTTAAAACTGTTTCTCAATCAATACGGATCTTCAGATAAGCTCCACCTTAGACAATATACCTAAAACATACAGTTATAGGTATGGTCTGCGGAAGGAAATTGTGGGAAAGAAACACTTTCAGCAGCAAGAACCCTATTAGGGAACGAGTGCTGCAAACTAGACATGCCTTGTTACTTGCACACACCTGTGTGATGTACCAGCCTCTTCTAACATGCTTTTATTCTATTAATTTTTTTTATTTTATGAGTAACTTTTGTGTTATCAGCAAGTGAAAATGCAATATTGCCATGCTTTCATTCTGGATATTCTGAAGATAAAGTATAATGAAAACTCTAGCATATTCTGCATCCACAAATACAGGCAAGCACAGGTATCCCCAGACGAGACCGAGGTCGCTTGTTTGCCTGTTTGGTACAAACTACTGCTGATCATTTGTGACAGCAGGAACAGAGAGAGGGAAAGGGTGTTTCATAGAGCAGAAAACAGCACTACATAGCATTATAATCACTGAAATTAAATATGAAAGGAAATACATACACTCAGACTCCCCCCATGTTGTAAGCCATGGCAGAGGCTTTCTAGTCTCCATGCATGATGTGCAGTGTGAATCGGCTAACATTTCCTGAGACCAGACCACTCAGATTTTGGCAGAGCTACGCAAGGAGGGATCTACGGTTTGTTTCAATTCATACCTTCATCGGGCTCCTGCTGATACAATTCCTTTACATTCCCTGCTGGAATTTAAAACTCCTCTTTCCTTAGAGAAATGTTTTTGAGCAGAGATGCTCAAAAGCAGAGATGCTTTTACCATTACATTGTCTTCTCCCTTGGTATCAATACAGGAGAATTTGCTGGGCATGGATTTACATTTATAGCTGCCCATGACAGTTTTACTGCATATAGCTAAAGCTTTTTCTTCTTAAATTGATTTAGATTATGCATTCATGGAGGATTATTTGGATTATACAGAAGCTTTTTAATGTTTCATTTCACTATAGACAACATTAGCAGCAGGGAAGCTGTAGAAAACAGTAAAGAGGGGCTGCAAAGTAAATGTATTAGAGACAATGCTGCATAATTATTAAATTGTAAAGAAACAGAGAATCACTACAATGGCTGGAAATGAAATTCCAATATTCATTTTCTATAGAGAACAGCTGCCTGTCAGTGTGGAAAAGCCTGGGGAAAAAAAAACATGGAAAAAAATGTGAAATAAAAAAACAAACAGTAAGCAAAACCAGCAGTAGAGTGCCCGAGAAGAATTAAGTCTCCTAAGTAGCCTAAATGCAAAAGAAAACACAGTCTTAGAACTCAAGCAGAATTTAAAATATATTCTTAAACTTACTCTCTCAAGTAATGAAAGCGTGGCTTTTAAAGCTCCTTCAGGACGTCCAAATGGGAAACAGTATCTTAAAAAGACATAGAGAGGGAGATAAAATAATTAGAATTATAATATCTAACTTAGGAATTTACTATAAGAAGTAACTATATACACTACTTGCATTGAATTATGTTAATGAAAACCCTGTATAGAATGTATTAATGGACGCAGGAGGTCTCTTCAGGAGTCTACCATGGAGAATATATATAAAATAACAATATCAGACCACCGTCAGGTCAGTCCTAAGTATGGAAAAATATGAAAGACAAGGACAATTCCTTTACCTTCTCAGTTATGAAGAATATTTAATAATCTCTGATGAGCTGAATTGTCATCTTTGTACCATTTCTCATGTACACATGACAACTACTGAAGCAGTAAAGGAACACTCGGTATATTATATCCTGATTTAATATTGGATTAAGATCAGAATAAATTTTCAGGTATCTAAGTTTCTGTAGATATATGGAAACACAGATGATTGTAGATATTCCATATTTTTTTCCTACTATATAGCTATTAAATAGCTTGGGAGAGAATTTTATACTAGTTTTTATCAGCTCTTAATTAAATTAACTCACTTATGCCACCAAATCTATAGCATTATGCAAATAAAAAAAGTGATCATACTCATTGCTTTGTTTTTAATTTTTGTCTGCTGAATGATCCAATATATCATCTCAATGAGTCTATAAACCTCAAGCAACCACAACCTCTTCTAATCCTGTCTGAAAATCTTGCTGGGATATCCCCAATTGGAAAAGGGATTTTTTATTTTGCTAAGATTAATTTTTTATTAATATTACTCACTTTTCTAATGGATAAAAGGATTTAGACCACTGAATTTTAGAAATATATTTTGTTCAACGAACAGCCTGGTAAATGAGGTCAAAAAAGGATTTCCAGCAGAGAGATGTGTGTCCTCATTTTGTTTCTTTCTTACTGTAGTGCTAGCAACTCTTGGGGATATGTTAACAAATTTGCAAAGCAAAAGTAATGATTCTTAGGTTTTAAGTCATTCTGAAACAGCACACAGTTTTAGCAGTTTTGTCTCCTTCTTTTATTGTTTACTTGCATAATCCTTGAATAGTTTTTCCCACTTCTTACTTCTATGAATTAGTAGTGTCATTTCTTGAGTATTTGTCCTAGATTATATTTAATATTTCAAATCAAAGATTTCCTACCAAGTGTGTCCTGCAATGTAAACGATGTAACAAGTTCTCATCATCTGATGAGTTTTAAAACCAAGATACAGGTAGAAGTTCCACAGCGGAGTAGGGGCCAATGCAATTTATTGCAGAGACAGCATGTATGAGCACAACAGCACTATTTCAACTTTGGAACTCTTTGTCACAAGGTGTTACAGAGACCAAAAATATAAATATGTTGCAAAAAGTTTTAGGATTGACAGATGATGATAGAAAGGTTGGTTACATGTGATAAACTAAAAGACTTGGTCTACATGTCAATTTTATACAAACATTCATAAACCATTAATTCCTAGAGAATAGAAGGAGAGGAAATATCACTCCTAGCTGGCTCTGTCGCTTCTCCTTCCTTCAGCATCTTCTACTGACCATTGCTGACCTGGGACAGCAGTTTTTACACTGATATGCAAACTTTTATTGAGAATAAGGGACTTCAGCTTATTCAGAATGGATAAATATGAAATAAATGCATAAAATAACATTTAATGCATTGTCATTTGCAATAAATGGATAAATATGTCACTTGCATTAAAAACAGCAAACGACATTAGATATCTAGAAAAAAAAAAATACATGTCTGTATCAAGATGTTGTTTACTCATATGATATTTCTAATCAGCATTGTATGGCTAAATCATTCGCATTCAGGCAATTCTCATGGTTAGTATTACAGAGAACCATAAAGTTCAAAAGGACCAACAAAAATCAAGCATATATTCTCACCAATCATATAAACCACAGAGAGAATGAATCTCACAAGATATATAAATCTATACAAAAGTAACTACTGGTTAAATCCAATGCAAATTAGTTATGACATACTTAATATACTTGTATTTAATATACTTAAAACTCATTTGCATGTAGGCATTTTTAGCTTCACTCTGTTTTGTCCAAGATGAAAACTGAACACAAGTAAGATAAAATGTTTCTAGCCAAAACCTAGCCAAACAGCCAAACAAATTATACACTCACCTGAAATGGCTTATTTGATTTTCTAAAAGGGAGGAGAGTCTGTCTTTAATTTCTTCAAATCTTTCTTTCTCTTCAATGGACACTGTTCCAATCCCATCTGGCCTGTAATATTAAATATTTAATAATTTTTGACATTTCCTTATCTATGCTGTTTATGAAAACTAAATATGTCTGAATCTGGGTATGCTTTGGTCAATACAACTTCATGCTGATTCCTCTTTGAACAGTGCCTTTTAATTTTAAAGATTTCAGTTAACACACTTAGTACTCTCTCTTTTTCCATTGCTTTGAAGGAAAAACAAAAAATTATAAGCATAATCAAAGAACAGCCTTCAGCTGATGGAAGACTTTGAGACTTTTAAGTTCAACTCCTAACCTGCTACTGGTCATAATACCAATACAAGGCAGCATATACTTCTTCCAAAACATCCCCAAAAAAGTAGTATCCTATCTCAAGAAAATTAGTATTTCAGCGACACAGAGGGACCCACTCTAATCTCGTCATCTCAGTTTCAGCTCTTTGAACCTTTAAGATATTTATCCTGGGTCACAGTACTGCTGAAAATGATTTTAAAAAAGCTGGGAGCAACCCACAGTAAGAAAGACTAAAGCAGGCACCATTCAAGAATTTTCCTGCTTGGGATGAGAATAGATTTTGGATTCTCCATCCCATACCGACAAACAGCAGTATGTAAACAAGACTTCCATATGAATACAGCACAAGGGATGCAACAAATAACTATTCTTAATAAAAGAGTGGCATTTTTTTTTTTTAAGTGCCAAAAACTGATTATAGGCCTCACATTAAGCACCTTAAGCAACCACTAAAATCTTATCTTGAATGTATTATTAAAGTCTATGCATTAAAATAACAAAATTAAAGAAAAATAAATGTTTCCCAATGTTATCTTTACGATACAGTCCTAAGTTTCCCATATACACCATAATGAAAAAAACATACAATTTTTTTCATTACTCTCTTAACTATTAGCTCCTAGGTAAGAACTATTTATTCCCATTTGAGTTCAATACACTAGGTTTGGATTCACCCTGTCCCTCCTCCATAACCTCCAAAATTACACCTTACTGTATCTAGAATTTAATGTATCAGGACACAGACAAAGAAAATATCAGTTTTGTTAAATTGTTACTATGTCTTTCTCCACATTCTTAAATCTAGGAGGGATAAGTTGCCACTTTGTCTTGACATAAACAATTCTCTCACCCTTAAATCACTTACATTTGTGGTCTGTCAAGTCAAGGTGGAAAGCATGCCTGAACTCTTTAAATTACTGCAAAGACAACAATAAAAATCTGATATGGTGGAGATCTGTGTAACCAGGCACATCAATATACTACTGTACAAATTTGATGTGAAAGAGCAAATAACTTCTATTCCCTCTTCTGATGGATGCCAGGACACTTTACCTCAGCCTTCTGACAGATGGAACGTGCTCAAATTTAAGTAAATTTCACTGTCTGATTTCATTGTCAGGAGAGATTTTGCTCTGGAGTGATAAAGTAAATAGGTCTGTCATATTAAACTTCACTGAGGCATGTCATATATATGACAGAAAAGACCTAGGGGTCCAGATAACAATAAGTGAGAAAGGTGAGCCAGTAGAATGTCGTATCTGTCAACCTGCGCTAAGACTAGGATCCCTACATGCTGGGGAACTGTCACTTCACTGAGGTTGCTGTAAAATAAAACCATGCTGACAACACCTAAAATTTTCAGAATTGTTACATGTATTTTCAATGAATGTTTGGAGGAAAAATAAAGAGTGAACAAAACACATTTGAAAAATGTACCATCTATTGCAATGAAAAGCTCATCTCTTCAGGACATGCTTTTAGGAAACAGCACAAACTGAATCATTGTTTTGCTTCTTCCTGATAGCCTTATAGCAACATGTAGAACATAAAAAATGTTATTTTCTCAACAGAGTTCTGAGACACATTTTGTACTGCTGGTCATTTCTTGCTCCTCTGGGGAATGTCTATCGTCTTCTGAGAAAAAAAAGAATTCACAGTTTGGCTCTGAGATGATCTTAGATGGAAAGATTAGATTAATGGTTTGGAAATTCACACTCATTTTGTCTTCTAGATCTTTTTCTTTAATTCTTTTAAAGACAAAATAACCCAAAATAGCACTGCTTTTAGCTGGTTATATTTATTTATTTTTATTGTGCCTTCCAGGAAAATGAGATACAAGCAGTTATCTGCTATGGGATTGGTGCGACGAAAAAGACTAGGCTATCCAGAAACTATGCAAGAACTAGTTTGCAACTGAAAACAAAATATTAACAAATACATATTTACTACTATCCAAGATGTTATAGATCGTGATTCGGACTTGATTGTTCAACTCAAAACCACTACTGAAGACTGGGACCACTCTTTCAAGAACTCAGCCAATACAAGATACGGACTCTCTTGAGAAGAGTACCATGTCTTCATACTGTTGTACATATGACACCACTTGAACATTATATTCCCAAGAAGGTGAAGGCAAAATGAATCTTCCTTTCCTCCATGTATCCTTCCTCCTCCTGTTTCTTCACCACTGTTTTGTGGATTAGAGAGCTAGATGAAAACTAAACAGTGAAAAGAATAGCTGCCCCTTTTTCACTTTTATGAGTTTTCCATTTTCTGTGAGCTCTGTCAATTGGATTTGGATTAGCCTGTCTTGTTTGCTTAAATCACAGTCTAACTGGCACAGGCATAATGTTGTCTCTAGTCACATTTCAGCTTAATTCACTCAGACTTATATATCAGAAGATATTTGAGACAAATACAGGTTCCAAACTCCTGCATTAGAGCTAGTAAATTCATGTGGGAGGTAGCGGTTTGACCAGTGGACATTGTTAAATAATGTTGCCAATACCAGAGGTCAGCCAGAATACTTAAAGCCCCAAACTTTTACTATGACAAACTTCCAAAATTGCAGTCCCGGTGGTGTTACCCTTGAGAAGGTTATGGATTAGATGGTGGATTTAGGGTTTGCTATGGGTATTGACTATCTTTATTCTCTTTATATAATCCTTTAAGGCGTGGAGTACCTCTAGAAATATTCTAATGCTTAGAGGTCTTCAATCTGCAGTGGTTCGCAGAGGTCTCTTGGCACTTGGTAGGATTAAGATCTTTCTAAATAGCCATGGCAGGAAAGAGAAAAACAGTATTGTAATACCAATGCTTATCAGATACGATGGATACCTGGTTGGTTTTCAACTCTCAACTTTGGAAACAGCTTCTCCTAGTGGCCTGTCAGAAGGTGTAATCGTTAACTTAATTAGGCCTGTTTAGTTGTGATAGGCCTATGTATTATTAACTGAATGTGGTTGTAAGTTGTTTTCTTTCCGTGATATATCACCAACATGTTGCTTTTTGAATATCTGCATATATCCTTGTTAAAAATATGGACCATCACTTTGGCCCGCCATAAAAAGAGTAAAAGGAGAGGAATGCATGCACTGATATTCTAATTTCTATTCTCACAGAGATGAAAACAGCAAAGCTGACAAAGAGATAGAAAAGAAATTATGATGAAAAACAAAATACAAGAAAAATACTTCAGTTGAAGTCTTTCTTCAGAACATTTACACAATAAATTACATTTCAATGGTGTAAAGAAAAACAGAAACAAAACTTTCAGGTCATCTTGGCCTCTAGAAACAAATTGTTTTAGAAGACTTCAGTGCTTTCTAAGAGCACTTCTTTTCAAATTCAGAAGCATGCACAATAAAATGAAAGAGCAGTGACAATTTTCAAATTATCAAGTTTGACTTCTTATTTGTTAGTGAACATAAAACTGTTCAGAGCTCTGATGAAGAGATTTGATTATTCATTTACTCAAATTTTAATAGCAAAATTTTCATTTAAAATACACTCATGCTAATTAATGCATTTGCAGTGTCCATGATTTATGCTAGATGAGTCTAAAAGAAATAATGGTTTACATTATCAGCTTAGACACAAGCAGAGCAGACGCCTTTTTTAAAAGAAAAAGGAGACAGCAAATTATCATGTGGCATTTATACACAGTTTTAACCTGCAGGCACTTGAAGACTGACCATTTTGGTGTTTGTATTAACTATTCTTCAAAATTCTTATAAAAGAAAAATGGCACAATAGAGCCTTCTGCTGCATGCATTTCTCAAGCTGATCCTACATCTGCTCATAGGTCATACCATCTTTTTCAAAAGTGAAAGAAAAAGACCAGTTTTTAAGGCCTCTAAAACAGATTAAAATGGAAAATTGGGTTAATTTTCATGATCTTTTAGGCAGTTATATTCTAGGTGGGATCACTAAAGTTCTACTGAAAGGCTAAACAGGGATTAAAATAACATAATTTTACCCAAGGTGTATGAATACGTATAAGCATTAATCACTGAAATAACTGACAACACAACCTATAATGTTTAGGGATGCTGAGAGCATGTAATATTAGCTGTTCCTTCCGTGCCTAAGACAGTAGCTATTACCCTAAAACTTTGTTCTAATATTTTTCAGAATGTATTCCTTGTGATTTCTTTTTCACAGAGAATTTCTCTGAGGCTCTTCAGAAGCAAATCTATCTTGTTGTAGTAAAAAGGTCTCACTGTAAATATTTTAGTGTGCGTAAAATTTGAGCTCAGCAAATTTTAACTACCAGCATTTTCCAACAAGGGACAGCATCCTTTCTTAAGACAAAGGTGAGGTAAACATGACTTTACTTAGAGCCTGAAACAGAGCCAAGGATTCTGCTTCTAAGCTTTGAACTCAGGAGAATTCTACTGACAGCTTTTTGAAGACTATTGTCTCTCACTATATTGATGGGCACCACTGAAAATAGTCTGGCCTAATTCTCTTTACACCTTTCCTTCCTTCAGATACTAATATACATTGATAAGATTGCCCCCTTAGGCTTTTCTTCTCCCGGATGAAGAGTCTCAGCTCTCTCTATCTTTTCTCAGGAGAGGCGCTCCAGTCCCTTAGTTATCTTAGTGGTCCTCTGCTGGAGGTTTATACCAAAAATAAGTTCTGTGAAATCAAAAACATGTGGATGAGGATGATTTGATTCGTATACTGCATGTGGATTTCCAGAAACCTTTGGTTAAAAGTCCCCGATCAAAAGCATTTAAGACAACTAAGCAGCCACTGAAGAGCAGGCAAGTCCTTACATTTATAGTGAAAAAAAGAGAGAGCAGAACAAACAATGGGCAGCTGCAGTGGAGCAAAAGTTCTATGTGATCTGTGCTGAGACATGTGCTATTTTGCGTTATTCACAAATAAACTCATAATTGGCTAAGAACTGAGGTGAGATATGGCATTGATAATTACACAGCAATAATATCTGTCAAGGTAAATAAATGTAAAGAAAAATCAGTCATGATCTCACATTGGCTCCTTTGATGGTGATTTTCTATTTTAGACAGAGATCTTGGTGTTATGATGAATAATTCCATGAAAAGCTATTCAGTAGTGCTCAAAACAAAGCAAACTAACATTAGGAATTATTAGAAAGGAATAGGACATAGCAGAAAACATCCATACACTCTATCCAGCATACAATGAATGCATAATTCACACATAATTCTTGAATGGGGATGTAGTTCACTTCTCTTATTCCAAAAGGACTTAATAGCAGTAGTAGTGGAATAGTAGTGGAATACTAGTGGGAAAAAAAAAAAAAAAACAGACAAGGGCAATAAGGAAATTAAAAATACAGAACAGCCCTGGACAGGAACAACCAAAGACAACAGCACTTCTCAGATGGCTGTGGATAGATAAGTGAAAGATAACTAAGTGGGCTACACACTAGAGAATTACAAAATCATAAATAGCAAAGAGAAGGATTTCCCCCTTTACATTCCCTGTCTCTTCCAGTGTCAACAGAAAATGAAATGAGACTTGAAGGAGTCAAATGCAAGAAAAAGGTCTAGAGTTCTTCATTCAAGATGAAGCTGACTTGGGGACCTTGCTGCCAAAGGGTATTGCGTACGCTAAGGCCTCATAGCTGTAATGGTTGTGTACTGAAACGTAGGCTCGCTTCAGTTACAAAATAGGTATTAATCACATTTAGCTCAGGAAATATTCTGGGCTGCAAAGAATTGGAGACTGGAAGAGTGTGCTTGCTCTTTTCTTACTCTGACCAGGTGAATGCTGGAGACAGGCTACATGAAGTGTCGAAGCTGACTCAGTATGATTGTTCTTCTACTCAAATACTTATATGGTGAAGATTTCAAAACCAGGGCAAAAAAGAACATAATTACCTTTAGTTATAAACAGATTTTTGTAGCATTCCTTTCACCTTCACTTCTCATATACGATCTCCTGATAAATCATCTTTCCTTCTGAATAGAAAAGGTATAATGGGGATATGCTTGAATTTTGAATTTTTCAATTCTCTCTGTAACTCAGCAGGTGGAAAGAAGTCATTTTGCACTTTGAGTATTACCCACCAGCATCCATTTCAGACAAGAGGGACTGAATAGAAGTCTCAGCATGAAAAGAAGACAAAAGTGAAGACGATGAGGAAGAAAACAATAGCTCCTACCTGGACTGTTTAGATTGAAATGTCAGCCTTCAGGAATACACTATCATTCTCTGTTTGGCCTATTTCACTTTCACCAGAGATGCACAAGTGTATGAATAAGACTTCACTTGTGAATTAATGATTTTGATGGGGACTATTACAGCAGAACATTGGAGAAGAAAAATATTATGAAGAGGAACAAAATGAAGTTGTGTTGTAAAGCTACCTAGCATTTCTGCAGAAGCACATCTAGGGAAAGCTGATTTTAATAGCTAGAGGAAAAAAAGATCATTTGATTCAGAAACAATAATGTGTTTGTTTTAAAACTCAGGCAGCTCTTCTTCCACTAAAAGGTTTTGATCCTTGGCTAATTAAGAGTAGAATGTCTAAGAAGGCATAATGTCTTAAGCATAAACAGAAATGCCATTCTTAAGGAAGCTGTTTGGTAGCCCAGTCGAATGCTCTTCCCAACAAAGAAGGGAAAATAGGAGCGACACTCGAAATCCTCAGTCTAGAACACAGCATATTGTGTCTGCAGAAACAAGAAGTATAATTACAACTGCTAACTACCTTCGAACTTGTTAACTATATTTTTGTCTCAGGGACAAACAAAACAGTCATGGATTGTTCTGCAGTCCAGAGACCAAATGGCAAAGTCTGCTGCAACCAGCTTGCACAGGGATTAGCCCAGGTCTCCTCTGTGTTCCACATTGTCCCTGAGACTTAATGATTCATTTTTATACGTTCATTCCAGATGTTTTGAAATAAAAATACAGCATTATGTTGCAGCCTGCAAGAGTAGTGTTACTGCAGCATGAAAGAGTTTATATTCCAAGTCCTAGGATGTTAGAAAAAACACACGGGGTAGCTAAGGGTTCAAAATCTGCTGAAAGAGGGCTCAAGACATGTGAAGAGTCAAAAGCTAAAACTGACTTAGCCTTGCTTACCACATCTATGGCAGTACCACGTCCATGCAATCAGTACCTGCAATGCCATAAGCCACACCTGGGATCTCAGAGTGCTGACCACTAATGGACAGTCAAGGATCCATCATCATATGAGACAGCCTCCTGAGCAGCTTTATTTAGCAAACTGGATGTAGCCACTGGTCTGCTCAGCATAGGTCCAGATACGGTCCCAGTATTTTATGTGGCTTTGTTTGAGCTCTTCCTCATCTGACTACCAGAAATGACAAAAGTGAGAGACATCTTATTTGAACTTTTGATTGATGTCATTAAACAGTTACTCTGAAATTCATACCTAAAGGAAAGAGATGATTTTGAGATGCAGATATGACTGCATTTCTATACACTCCTGCACCTCCTGATTTCAAGTTTATAAATCTTTGATGATCTTTCTCAGGCTAGCAGAAGGTCTAAGATGACCCTATGAAGCTGAGGGGAAATACAAATTGAATGCCTCATGTCCAGAGTATAAAACTCTGTCTTTGTGCTGTGGTCTTTTTAATTTTAGGCCTGACTTATAAAACTAGAGATGTATAACACTGGGGACCAGCCTAGAACTTTGGCCTGTGATGCATTGTCTGTGAAATTCTCTTTTTCCCTTTTGCTATTCCTTAGTGCTGTGGTAGATGAATGAGTGGATGTATTATGTGTGTATATATGTCTGTCATCCGCAGTGAGTGTGTCTGCTTCTGTCCTTGACTTACTTTTCTTCTTTCTTCATCTTGCTTTTTTCTTTCTTTTTACAATATCTCAGTTCTAGTCAGACCCTCTCTGTTCAACACTTCTTTTATTCCTAGAACACTCATAATGCTATTCAAAGAATATCTGTACAGAAGGAATAGACAGAATACAAACAGAGTGCTTACCACTGTGTAAATGATGTGCTCCCTGAGATTTTTTTTCATACACTGCACACACTGTTGTCCTTCAGTTAAATTATGAAATAAAAAAGAAATATATCTACCTTTCTTTAGAATTCTTCAAATAAGTTTGAGCAATTATCACTGTATTGTCTTGTTAGGTTGAAACCAGTAATAAAAAGGCTAGAAACAACAAAGACATAGACTCTATAGGAAATATGAATGTGTCAGGTTCTTCAGGAACTGACAAAAGAAGCATGCCTCACAGAGAATAGGTTACCAAGTAAAAGGCGGAAAACCTCCTATCTTATCAGTATGCACATTAAGATTCTCGAAAATATTTCCAACACATGCAAAAACCTTTCAACTTGGCGTACTATAATTAAGAACTACATAATGTTAGTCTCCCACTAACAAATTACGTAGGTCACAAGTGGCCAGCTCCTATCCTCATGGATGGAAGGCTTTGTCTGAGCCAATGGGGAAAATAATATTCTTATTCCTTTAAAGGCATTTCATCCTCTTCACTAACTAGAGGATGAGCAGAATAGCCTCTATGACTGACTGCTTGCAGGGCAACATCTTGAGAAGAAAACCTCTCTTTCCTCTCACCCCTACTGCAATTTTGAGTAGGATTTGATTTGGGGAATTTCCTGAGGGCACCATAGTAATTGCTTTTGAGGCCTGGGAATAGGTTTTCTCCTCATGGCAGGATCAGATCAGTTGAGAGAGGGAGATTGCTTGGGGATTTTGTTGTTATTTTTGTTTAAAGACATTTCCTACAGCAGTGTACAAGTTCAGTAACAGTGTTCACTGTTACAACAGTAGGTTGTAAATGCATTTTGGTTTAGAGTTTGATAGACGGTCCCCACCCTTGTTCAAGGAAGGCATCAATAACCTTGAGTGAGTATGGCAGAGGGCCACTACGGTGGTTTGAGGCTGGAGCAGTGAGAAGAGGCTAAGGAAGCTGGGCTTGCTCAGTATGAAGAGGCATCGAGGGATGGAAGAGCAGTTCCCAGAAGCTCCTGGGAGGAGTCTTCCTAGTGATGTGTGGCAGGAGGACAGAAGGCAACAGGCACAACTAAACTGAAACAGGAGAGGTTCAGAACTGGGTAAGAATTGACTGGATAAATCTCTTAACAATCCGGCCCAGCATCACAGTTGACCCTGCTTTGAGTAGGAGGTTGGACTAGAGGCTTCCTGAAGTTCCTTCTAATCTGAATTATCCTATGACCAATGCCCATTGCTCAGCCACAGAGCTAGTTCCCTTACAGTCTGAAATAGGAAACAGATGAAGCAAAGGTATCTTTTAAAAAACATGTGCATTTATTTCTAATGTTTAGCACAGCAAAGCAACAATATTTTTTTTGAAGTCCTTCACTCTCTAGACAGCTCCTGAAGTTGCCTATTCCTCCAGTAGAAAGAATTAGGGATATATTCTAGTTTTCACTGTATGGGCAGGGGGTGTCACACTACATTCTCAAGATAAGTTTTTTCTTCCTATCTTTTTAACAGAATGATGTGCTTTTGCTTTGAATCAGCTCATCCACACAATGCTCAAGAAAGCAGACTACACAAAGAAATAAAAAGATTTTTTTCTAGTAATCTCCATAGGAAGCATCAAATCCCTGAAGGCAATATTATGAACTGATTTCTATCTATCTGGTGAAAGCAAGAACGTATAAAAACTTTTGTTTTATCCTAAGGCTACAAATGTGTAAATGCAGTCACCCATTACATTACCTGTTACCATGAACATGAGAAGCACAAAATGCAAAACTGTAATGGAGCAATGTTGGATCAATGACAGAACCATTTTCTGAATGTTCAATCAACTCATTAAGGTAGCAGAGATGGCGGTGGCAGCCTCGCACTCCATAGCGAGCACAGTATTCATCGAGTACAAACACCTGGCCTGGGCTAAACCAACCCTGAAAGAGAAGAGCAAAAAAATTAACACATGTTCAGATCTCTTTTTCTGCTCTCTGCTTTTAAATCAAACAAAGAAGGAAGAAATTATATCAATATCTGACACTCTACTTAACATAAAGTAACTATTCACTTCATTGGAAATCCAGAGCTACTAAATGGCAGCTTTAAATAGGTAATTTATTTATTTATTTATTTTAATTATTTTTCTTAACTGTGATATTTCCCTCTCCCAATCCCTGCCAAATGACTAAAAGAGGTTTAGGAATAACTGAGCTCAATGTTTCTGCAGGTCATGAATTTATAACCTCAATTGTTATATTGAAGACTACACATGTATATATTGAATATGTATATATTGAAGACTACATTTCAACGCTGCTTGTGAATACTTCTGCCAGGAAACAATACTTGAAAATATATTCATATCAGGTTCAAGGCATTCGTGGTTAAACAGTTGCAAGTGATAGGAATTTAAATTCTGTGTTCTCTCTCAGATTTTGGATTCAACATATTATTTGCTAATGAGTATTTCTCAAAGTTATTCTTTAAATCTGTTTGATCCTGAGTCATATCATTGGAGTTAGTGCTTCCACTACCTTTATTAGTCTTCAACTACTTCTAGAGACCATTTAGTTTTATTACACCTAGTTTACTCAGAATTTTAGACTAATATCTAGCTCATGTAGTTTACATGAAATATTTGCTGGAAAATACAATATTTTGCTGAAAGGAGAAAGAAAGGAATTTTAAGTGAGTTTCATTTTTACAAAATAGATGACAATCAGTTGAATACATTTCAACTCTTAAAATAGCAAAAGGAAATAATCCCCTATTAAAACTCCCATATGTTTTTAGAATATAAAAAAATTCTGACAGGAATGCAAATTTTTAAACATCTCATTACAGGATTTCACTCTCTGAAAGAGATCTGTTTTAATGTGGTCATACGCTTTTCTTGCCCTTGCAAACTCCACAGGATGCATAACTCTCACCAATGCTGAACAGCTATGTAGTACAGAGTATTAGAGAACTACATAGTCCTATTTATTATAAAATTGAAAAAAAAATCAAACAAACAAAAAAACCCATCTCCTCACTGTCTAAGAGGTTATGAAATTATAAAGTTTAGGTCAGATAATAGTTTAATCAAAAACTACGCTTATTTCTCATTCTTAAAAGAACTTTTTTTCTTTTTTAAATAATAGTTGCATGTATGATTATATGTTACTGAAATATAAGGATACACTTTTTTTTAGAATTATAGGAAATAAACATTCAGGAAGAATATCACACCAAAAGATATGCTCACACATTCTATTTCTCAATATTTTAATAGTAAAAATATGTATATAGTTAAATATGCAATTTCACCAAAAATGATTACCCATTCTACTTATTAAAAGCTGAATTTAAAAAAAGAACTATAACAAATGCATCTGCTTTATGGTTGCTATAGCACTGTGTATTTCAAATAACCTCTCCTGAAAGTTCCTGATTTCAAGGTTATATTAAGTGTCTTACTATATTATTATTATAAAAAAAGATTTTGACCCCATTGCACTGTTAGAAAGCTAACCATTTTCTCTTTGAGTGCCAATTACTTTGTACAGATGTACCTTCAGGCCTTTTCTTTGATTCAGTGTGCAACCCACAGACAGAAAATGAGTCCTTTAACTTTTTCTATACATACTTATCCGGTAATGTTTTAAAAAGGAAGCAACTGTCCACAAATAATCAAGTACTTTATTATTTATATTTATACATTTTATATTTATATTATATTTATATTTATTTTTATTTTTATTACAAACAAAAAGATTATTTGCTGTTGTTGGATTAGGAAAGTGAAAAATATGAGCTACATAACTTGACTAAGTATTAGTCAAAATTAGGTATTTTTAGGTGCCAAAACTAGGTGCCTAGTAAGAGATCACTATTCCAGACATTTTCAGGTGAAATATAAAGAAATAAAAAGATTACAAGGTCTTATCCACACAAACCTGGTTAATACGTGTGTACCGTCTGACTTTTACAGGATTACTGCTGGTATTCCCTATTGTAAATGAAATCAGAGCCCCATCTTCAATTCCTAACCTCTAAGAGTTCAGAATAGAAATATTACAAAGAAAAAGAAAACTGCAGCTGTAAATACAGGAAGAATGTTAAGCCAGTCTCTTCTCTTCTGTAGCTGTCCTTAAACATGAAAAACACATGTTTTGAAACGGAGGTCACATTTCACTTGTTTCTGTTTAATAATTATACTCTCACTTGTTACTTAATGCAGGTAATGCAAAAATAATCAGAAATCTACTGTGGTATTGCTTCTTTTCTTTTGGTGCTTCTCCCACAGAGCACAAAGGAATGAAGAATTGCAAGACAGATGACTCTGTCTGATATGTGGCAGATTGCATTTGTCCTTTAAAATGTCTCTACAGGTGTCAGTTATTCCTTCCAAAGGGGCTATTGTAATTATCAAAATCTTATGTTTTTATTCAAACCGCCATAGAGGCCATGATAAACTTCAGCTGAGAAAATCAGAAATGATCTGAATCTCTTTACTTCTCTACTGAGTGGCCCAGCAACAGTTTACAAGTGTAAAATTTTCAAATTTGAAGCCAATTGATTGGATCCTTTATTCCAACGATAACCGCAGCTACTGAATGAACCAAGATGAAAGGACCACTTTGTAGCAACTATTTCTCACTTTCCATGTATCTCCCAGGCAGTACTCACCAAGCAGGAATAGGAATCATTCAATCTGTGATCCAAGGTCTGCCTCTGAAGCAGTCTAAAGAGGGAAGCATGGTCAAATTTGCAGGGATTAGCAGAAATAAACTCATCCATGCCATGTTTCTGACCACGATCTGCATCTGTTCATAGGAAGGAGAAAATGTATAGAACATTACATGTGAGCATGTGTGCCCATTTACAGACAAAAGGGCACACATGCTATGTAAGTCTCAATGCATACACTTTCTTGAAAAAAAATTACAAAGAAACAAGTGCATGCTTAGGTGCTCCATGTATTCCTAATTATAGAGCCTTTATAATCTGACAAATAATTCTAATGAATTATATTTGTATTGCCATAAAAATCCATGGAGTGTAACAGTGAAAAAAAAAAAAAAAGTTGCTACCAAATGACAAATTAAACAAAATAGTTTAGCAAAGTACCTGAAAATATGGCATAGTATACTAAAATATTTCTGAAAGCAATCTTTTACAGTGTGATCTAAGCATCTAAAATGCTACAATTCACAATCTATTTTATGAATGCAAAAAAATTATTCTACAATTCCCTGGATTTGTGTGACTCTCTCTAATTTTAGTGAAATAACTAAATAAAACTCCTTTCCTCCACTGAAAAAAAAAGATTTATGTTTTTATTTCTTTTCTGATAAGGAAGAACATATTTACTGTTTATCCAAGTAGCACTGAGAAATATTCTTCATGGCTTGAACACTACTTCTCAAATGGCAAACTGGAGCAGAAATGAACACACTAGCTTGAGCTAGGTCATTTCCAGCCTTCTTTTTGTACTCAGCTTTTAATGAGACAAACCTTAATGTAGTAATGGCAAAGAGCCCCTTCAACCTTCAAGCAAAGAGTAGTGAAAAAGGGAGCATCATTTTTTGTGTAAATACATCGAGAAAACATACCATCCCAAATGGCACTTCAATCAAAGGCCCGAATTTATTGTTCTTCACAGATTGCATCTTTCAACGCCTCTAAACCCCGCGGCTTTATCAAAAGAGAAGCTCTAGTGATTGCTTTCGTTAATGCTATGTTTTGTCAAAGTCCTCAATGTGAATTATCTATCAAGTATGGACAGAAAAAGCCTTACAGTGCCCAAAAAGGACTAGTTATGTATTAGCACATTAGCTGTCTTAGATTCTATAGACTGTATTGGGGTGAACAGTCTTATCAACTTAAAAATTGACTTCCCCTTTCAATAGGGTCTTAGCTCTTTGTTCCTTTAAATTCAAACCTGGGTCTTTTTATATTCATGACTAGAAAAGTATAGATCTAAGTGTATCCTAAATGCAATTCCGAAAAAAAAAGAAAAAAATGCATAGTACAAACCTAAAATTTCTAAAGAAAAGGAGACAAAAGTTTATTGATTAAACCCAATTATAGAGTCAGGTTCATAATAAAACTCAATATTGATCTGTGGGCATGATGCTAACATAATCAGTCACATTTAGAAATTTAGCCCCAGATCATATTGATCCATGTCAAGTCCAACTTTCAGCTGTATTTGTGGATGGAAGAATTATTTAATGCAAGCTGAAAGATCTGCAGCATCACATCCTGGAAAGATGCAGAAACTAATTCATATCACTTGGCTTTGCATTGTCAAAGCAAGAGTCACATCCATGTGACAGATTTCACCAAGGTGGTTGTAGCAAATAAACAGTATGACAATACATCGATGGTGTAAGGTATGAGACTATCATCCCAGAGAAACAGCAGCATATTTTTTTTAGGGTTTAAGATGCAGTAGCATGTCCGATTACACAGATCAACAATATTTCCATGTCCATTAGACTAGCCTATCAGTAATCACAAATTCAATCCCTATTTTTGACTTACACAAAATGTTCTTTCTTAAACAGTGCAAAATAATTTTACTTAAGCATGTGAATTCAAAGAGAAATAACTAGTATCAACATAACTACATTACTGATAGTATTAAACTATTCTGTAAAGTTATCTGTAGCTCCCAAAATGATCCACACACAGACAATTATTTTTTCAGACACAGTCTGTTTAATGTGTTACTGTTTTATAACCTTCTTGTTAGTTTTCCTTCTTATATCAATATCTAACTTATAAAATCATTATTTAAAATAAAGAGAAGAAAGAATGATTGATATCTATTTCAGTCATTGCTCTCCTGTATAAATTAAACATAGCTGGACCTCTCTCTTAACTGGCTTGATCTTTTCCTCTGGTTAACTATGAAAATATAAAATATTTCTGCCCCCCCTCCCTTCTTTTTTAAAAAAAATCTTTATCAGTATCAGAAAGTAATTAATTTTATTCATTTGGAATCCAGACACTGCTGCAGACACCTAGACATTGGACGCAAAAAAAATGAAATAAATAAAAATTCAACTTTCTGATACAGTAGCCTAGACTGTCAGAAGGTTACCACTGATGGTAATAGAGCCTAGAAAACAGAATTTATTGTTAGATAACTTGGATAATAAGCAAAAAATGTTTATGTTAAAATATACATACTTGTTACATTTAATTCTAAGAAATAACCATGACTGACCACCATCTGACATAAGTGAATCAAACAGTCCAAATAACATTTTTGTCAAACATTAATAGAAATTCTGATAACAAATATATTCTAAAAATAGAGAAACAGTTAAAAGCTTACCTTTACTAGCTATGGGCAAGCAGAAAATAACAGAAAAATAGAGCTAATGTAATATATTAAAATTTATTTTCTCATTATGATAGACATACAAAAGAAACAGTAAATATTTTCGAAACAGAATGAAAAATATTGTTGATAATCTAAGAAATTGGCGGAAGATTGCAGACTAAGAAGAATAATGACTGTTATATGACTGTGATTTAGAAATTTATTAGTATTAAACTACATTTTTCAAGCAGCTACAGAAATGAGCTTTAGAGGCCCTGTTCAAACTATACAAAAGCAAAATACAGAACAATTACTATATAATGGTATATAGCTAAGAAAAAAGAAGAATTCCATTTTCACTCCTACACATTCTCAAGCTTGGGAAATATCAGGAAGAGGAAAAGGGGAAAACTATACAAATACTACTTCTCCATCTTTTCCACAAATAACTTTCTTCTCTTAATAAAATATATTCTGCTTCCTTTTGCCTCTAACTTTCTCAACCACTCAAACTTTTGAGTGATATTGGCTGATATGTCCATGTTATGTGGTCTTCTTCAAACCGCATTATTATTTTACCACTTGGAAACTATTATCTAAAAATAATCATCCACTTTTTAGATCAAGACAGAAAAAAAATGTGAGCTATATATCTTTTAAACCCATGACAAAAACGTAGAAAAGCTCTTGTTGAGGTTTTAGCAAATCTTTTGGGTGTTCTTTTAGACAAGGATATTCATTTTAGAAGATCATCCTGAATATGCCCTCTGCCATCTTTGCAAAAAAACTGCCAGTTTTAGCGCAGCTGCAAAACCTATAAAATCTACTCAGTTAAGAGTTTTCTAAGTTAAGATTACGAAGTACATCATGTCTACGCCACATGCTTGAGGGATTCTTGGTGAGAACCAAATCACTAAGAACCATCTCTGTCCAGTTTCAATCTAAAACCTGGGGCACATTTTTTTGTGACATTTCTTCTGTGCTAGGGTAAACTACTGGCATTGGCTCCGTGAAGTGATGCTCTCCTCCCTTTTGTGGCTCTCATGGACATCCCTGCATGGGTTTAAGCATCGTGGAAGCAATTTTCCCCAGGACACTGAAATGTCACGTACTTGGAAACACAGGCCAAAGAGACAACCTGTGTAAAGACCTTCTTATTTAAATATCTGAAAACCAAATAATAGATGGAGAAAAGGTAGCATAATGCAAGGAACCTTGCATTATGACCAAGGTTGGCCAACCTAGGTCTACCACAAGACTGGGGATAGTGTATTGCTGGTATTTTGCCATACGAGGGATTTGAAGAAGAAAGGTTTTGTATCTTTAGAGTGGCACAAGAGAAAGAACAAAGATGACTTATTGACTGCCTGTTCAGTTGGTGGTGGTGCTGGCATTAACCTAATGGTATTAAATGACAGATGGGGATAGGTGGAGAAAAGCTGGAAAAGAACATGAAGGAGAAGGGGGGAACATGCAGAGATGGTGAAGTTACCCCACGCTTTCAGGGACAAAGGTGTATGGTAGATATAAAGATGAGAAAATTCCTGAGGAAATTATGTAAGAAAAAAATATCTTCTATTTCACTTTGTTTTTAGAAGATTGAATAAACTGAACACATAAACATTTCAGAACTGTTTTAAAAGAACTGTAGTACAAGAACATTACCTACTAATTAAAAGCTGAGCAATGCCACCATAAGATTAACTGGGAACATTCTTTGTGCGTATGCATTATGACACCAGTAACTTAATGTAAACCATATTCTGCTTATTCTCATACAACATCATTTGAAAAATTGAGGGTGATAAAAATAAAATTAGAAAGAAATAATAATGTGGAAATGAATCCATGGCTGTCTAGGACTAGAATGATGTTGGTTTTGCATTGCCTTGATAAAACATGGAAATCCCCTCATATGCTATTGTTACTCCTTTGTTATGACCAAATTATGAACAGACTGGTCATTACTTCTCTAGCTTTTCTAACTGTATGAATATATCTCCCAATACATCAGTCATTAAGAAGGCAATTACCTTCTGCGCCTTAGATGTGACTCAGATGAATAATTTTTTTTTGATACTTTCCCTGAAACATTAATACCCTTGGAAAATTTCTGACTTTTTTACTGTTGTGTTTTCTTAAGTATTCTGTCATTTGGGTTGCAGCATGCCTGTTCAGTATTGCAAAAGTTAAAATCAGTCTCTTTCCCTTGATCACTGCCTAGTCTGTCTTCACTTTTGTTTTGGAGCCACCTTTACAACAGAAGTACAGCATCAAGTTGCTTTACTGAGAAATGAATAAATATATTAGTATCCATTTTTTTTTTAGAAGCAGAAGTGGTACGATAGGAATTTCATTTTAATACCATGCTTACATGTGTTGATCATATTGGTAATGAAGGATATCAAGTTTTTTTCTGAATGCCCTACACAAATAACCCTAATCTGCTACACAACTTGAACAACAAGACATTGTTCATATTCAGTTTAGTTAGAAATACACAACTTGGTCATTCATATATTGCTGCTGCACTCATGCAAAAACAGCATTTCCATTTTCTGTATCTGTGATAATTGCTCTGAACAGCAATCAGCAAATATTTTATTATAAATACATGTACAGTTCCTTTTCAGGAGTTCCTGATGTGTTTGTTTTGATCCCACTCTGGGAGGGCTAGATTTTGTTCACATTATTTTAAACACTCTTTTCTACAAAGCCTACAAAAAGTTGCTAGTATCTGTCTCTGACATAATCAAGATTTTGCTTTTGTTGCTCATGACATTTTTTTTTTCAAATTGTGTCTTAAAATAAAAGCTTGGAAACCAAGCTTTCATTTTAAGAAATTATGCCTTATATTAATTATCATATGACTACGGGTAAGGCTGAAACAGTAAATCAAATCTTGAAAGAGTAATGATAAAAAATGGAACTCAGTGCAGAATTCAACTATAAGGAATATAGGCTTTTAACAAAATCTAAACATGAAACTTCAAAAAAGAATCTTCTTTTTATAACCTTAAGGCTACACTGAATTGGTCACTAGAAATAAATATGAATGTCTTCATATTAATGACCTTAGTTACTATAACATGTTAGCTCAGGATTCTCTTTTTATTCTTGCAACCTAGCTAAGAATAGGAGAGAAATAAAACTCCTGAAAAAAGTTCATTTTTTATTTTGTGAGAAAAAAGTCTTAGCTACATAACACATTGCTAAATATTATTACAAAGGTTCAGTGACTATTGCTGTGTGTAGGGCAAGGTTTTGAAAGAGCAAGTTACCTCCCTCTGCCTTGCTGAGGCTCAGCAGCCCAGCAGTAGGGAAGGACAAATAGGGTTTCCATTGTGCTCTGCTGCACTCAGAGATGCTGATATTCATATGGAAAGGTCTCCTGTGGAAAGATTTCAGAGCCTTAAAGGGGTACGGGGAAAGGAAATGGACTCCTTTGAAATTGGATGTGGGCAGGGAAAACATTTTGGATAAAACTGTTATGGCAGATTCCTTTAAAACCAAACACAGAAGCTTAATCCAGGTTGGGGACTCTATTGATCCTAACATAGAGTACTTGAAACCTAAAAAATAGCTAGGGAAGAGGAGGGTTTGAAAGCAAATGTGAAAATTTTGTGGAAGCATACCAAAAGATTGCTCCTTTACTAAAGAATGCTTCATTTTCTCACAGCACTTGGTTAAAATCCAGCATGCTTTAACTCAGAGCTAATAGTGCTACTCAGCACCTTTAAAACCAAAGAAGCACTGTTGGTTTTAAAAAAATGCAATCAGTAATTAGTTTAGTTGCCCTTTCAGTGAAAACAATGCAAATATGAAATGTATTCAGCGGCAAAAATGATTCAAACATAAAATGTAACTCCACTTCCTCTAAAATAAATAGTTGATGTTAGAGTTATTTCATATACTGAAGCCTTAGGTCTATCATATTTATGATGGACCAAGTCCAAGATATATGACACACAGCATCTGGCCCAGTGCAAATGCTACAAAGCAAAGAAAATTATCTTAAAAAAAGATGAAATCTTAATTTAAATATTACTACATGCAATTTATTTATATTTTTTAGCAGATGTAAAGATAAGGCACTGCACCTTCTCAAAATAAAAAGAGAAAAGAATGAGGCTGTTTTGGAATTAGCAAGGAATTATTTTATGTGGAACAAGCCAGCAACGGCTGCAAAAGACATACCCTATTGCATCTACAGGGAGAGGTTTCTTAGTCATGTCATAGATTGTAGGCAATAATTCTACCACAACTTATAAGAACAAAATCCTTCAAGAATTTTGACATGATAATATAGAAAATAGTGGCAGTCCAGGAAAAAAAACATTTATTGTCATTTATGAATTTAATTTTATCAAAAACATTAAAAGGACATTAGATGAAATTCTTGCAATTTGGTAAGTTACCATTTTTAGCTAGTAATACGATACTAACTTTGGTAGAATGTTGTCTACGAAACAAAAAAAAAATGTTTTTTTTCTTTATTTTTTCTTTTGCAAATAATTAACAACAACTTTCATAACACCCACTCAATACAGCTCGGTATGTGACATATTAATTCTCATCTAATCTTTTCATTTGTTTAATGACAGCTTTCATTTGCTTTTCTTTATCTGCCAAGAGTATTTCAGGACTACAGAAGATACTTTGTTTTTTCTACTTAATATCTAAAACTATTGAAGCAAGTCTCCTTTAAGCAGGTTTTCTCTCCATCCAGAAGTTTAAGGATATCTATTTTTTTTGCAGTCTATTACAGGTTATTTTTGTACATTGCATCAGGACAGCTAAGTTGCATTTCTTATGTCCCTAAAGGATGAGGAAGATTGGGACAGACTTGCAAGGCTCTGGTATTATTAAATTACATTTACTTTATAGAGTCCTAGTTTGTGTTCTTTTCTCTTAGGTAGAGGGGATTCATGTGATATAATTCCAGAATGAGCACAATGTGATCTTGTATTGGTTGGAAAAGCTTACATGGTGCATTGAATGAAAAATAAGTAGTTGACAGACTCTCTGGTCATTAATGTTGCATGCAGCACAGCAGAAAAACTGGAAGTGAGTTTCAGTTAATATGTAAATTAGCTCTCAAACACCTGACTTTATATCTTTATTAAAAATAAAATGACTTCAATGACTTCTTGCACATTGATTCATTTCATTATATCCATTTTTCTTTATGTGCATGAAATAGAAGAATAAATTTTTCTTTATGAGGGCAGAATTGCATTTATTACCGAAATCAGTCAAACTGATTCTTTAAAACTTCAAATTAACTTAAATTTCATATTAGTTACTCTACTGCCAGGAATGCCATGAATTAATTACAAAATACTGACATTAAAGTGTATTAAAACCAATAACACGTTAAACTCTGATTTCTGATTTACATGCAGTTCATCATTTCAGCTTTGGCAAGCTGATACATACATATGAGAGAAAAATGCATGATATCTAAAGGTTTTTAATTTTCCCCTAAACTGCCTTAAAAACAAACTTTTTTTCATTTTACCCAAGAATGGCAGTTACTCTCACTGACTAAGGTAAAAACAAGATATGGAGACTTGCCTTTCAAATTCTTTATTGCTATCATTAATTTAATCTCTGAAAACACAATATATCCAAACTTATAATTGTTTTTCATATCTCAGCTTTGCACCCATGTTGCAAAGAAGACTTTTTCATTTGTTTTTTAAAGACTGTGAGTTTTTTAATGAAAGCAGTATGGACACCATGCAGGCTTTAAAGTGAAAGCATTCTGAATTAATAAAATTATAAACTTTTAGAACATTTTTTTTCTCAGTAGATGCAGTAAAAGACCGCTTTAAATTCCTCATATATATGCATAAATACATATATATATATGTTCATCTGCTCCTAAGATGTGTAACTAAGCATAAAATTATGCTAAAACCTTTCACTGCTCAACACAATTTGTTAAGCAAAACCCAAGACTTGCAACATTCTTTGCTGTTTGCCCTGTGTTTTCTCATTCCTCTCACCTCAGTGAAATCTCAGTAGCCCAGATAAAGACTATTTGGCTGTTTCTGACTAGGGCCACTAGTTTTATGCTTTCTATCTGACACACATGAAGTAAAACCTTAGGAGGGTAACACAGGATACTCCTTGGGATCCAGCCTGGATTCAGCTAGATGGGAGGAGATGGGCAGAGGCTCTGTCCCGCTGTTGCCCGCCTTGGCTTTAGTGGTGTTGCCTCACTTCTGCAAAATAATTCACATTCACACCCCATGGTGGTGCCTGCTAGTTCACGGTCTCAAACTGTTTCAGACTAAAAATCCCCAAAACGTCAATGCTTTTGTGGCATAGGACAGATTTTTTCAATTTTCTTTACAACGTACTCAGGATTTCGGTTGGCTATTTCTCAGTTTAATCGATGCATTTTACTGTCTCCTAATGGCATAGCAAGAAATTACAGGGTGGATAAAAGGATTTGAGATCTAGTGATAGAAGTAGGACTAACAGAGAGGAAAGGCTGTGAGGCAGGGTCTGCCTGCTACACACTTTGGATATTAAACCAAGTTGAATCTAAAAGTGTGTCTCTCCTCTAGCAGTTTATATGTAGATGATGCTGAAAAGTATTACTATACACACAAATATGATATTATATACCTTTGTTGGCTATCACAAAAAAACTTTGGATCATACTAGTTTTAAAAGACAGGCTCTCTCCAGCCCTCAAAACAAAAAAATTATACATGCTTCCTACGTGTCTATACCTCTGTGACAAAATACTTCTAAATAGATTATATGAAAAAATCATATATGCTTAAAATATGGTATATATCTTGATTTTCTTTGAGGCTACATTGTTTTCAAAGAAAAATAAGGAAATCTTAATTTTTAGTCTTTAGAATTACGATTCTTTAATACCACTGTGAAGTCCTCATTACAGTTTTGAGATTTTTATATATAATGTATTTATTTTATTTTTATATATATATAATGTATAATAAAGCTGGCCTAAATCTAGCAAATTCTGAGAATAAATTGATGCTCTTCTATTCAATATTATACTGTCTGACTACCGAAAAATATAATGTATACTGAACAACTATTTCCATATTGTCAGCTGTAATGAAGATGAAGCTAATTATCATATTTTCATGGATTATAATAAAAATAATGACCTTCAAGTCAGGATTTCCCTGGCTAGTAATAACAATGTGAAGTAAAGAACTGGCTAGCAAAAAAAAGTACTAGGCACGCTTCCCCAGTGAATGAGTTCTGCTTAATAAATCTTCACTGAGGGAACCAGGGAACCATATTACTGGCTAAATAAATAAATAAATAAATAAATAAGGAAAAGAAAAAAACAAAGAACTTACAAAGCGGGGAAACATCTGCATTGACGTTTCCTCCCTTAGTATTCATCTTCTGGGCCTGACTTGCAGGAACAGGTTTATATGATTGACCTGTAGCTCTGTACATCGCTTGAACCCATAGTATCCGATCCTGCTCGTCGTCACTGGCAAATATTACTGTATCACCTTCTTTAACAGCATTGAAAAACATTCGACCACCCTGAAGACCTGGTTCAAGAGATAGAAAGGTAATGTTAATAAGAACAAGATACTTCTGCTTAACAGTTAACATTAGCAGCTTAATAAATTAGTTTCCTTCTGGGTGTGGGGGAAGATTAAAAAAAAAAAAAACATAAATTTTATAGGTATTTATGATCTGGAAGTATGAGAAAACCAAGAGCTAGAGATTAAATGGTAACATATGGAAGTAAAAAACAAGAATAAATACAGAAAATGGGGAATTCTTTCCATAAATTTGGATTTGCTTTTTTTCTGTTGGATTTTTTCTTCCTTAAAGAACTCTTTGCTGGACCTCTTTATACTTTCAGTTTCCATTACATGAGTTTTATTATTTAATTAGTTTTTTTGGGAAAAAAAAAGCAAACTTTTTTTGGGATAGTTATCAGGTGACCTGATAGTTTTGACTGGTGTACCCCATTCTTGCATTATGATCAACAATGAAAAATGAATCCTTTATTCATCATCTCCATGCCATATGTAATTTTATATTCTTCTATTATATCCTCTTTCAAGGCCTTACTTTCTTAGCTCAAAGTCACCATCTTCTTATCTTTTCTTAAACAAAAGCAAGTCCATGCCTCTGTCATATCTGCTGCTCCTTTCTTGGTACTTTTTTGTTGTTGTAGTATTTCTTTTTCGAGAGAACATAACCAAAACAACACACAATATTCAGTCTGGATGCAGAAGAGTTTTTTATGTGGCATAAAAGTGTTGGACTTTCCAGATACCTTCTCAACATTGCTTGCCTTTTCCGTTAGTTTAAACGTTTAGCCAATGTTTTCAAAGAACGACCTTCAATAACTCATAGGTCTCATACAAAAACAGTTAATTCATAATCCCCCACTGTGTAGGTACAAAGTGTTTTTCTCCAATTCCACAACTTGATATGTCTCTGTCATTTTATTGCTAAGTTGTGTGTTTTTTCTGATACCTTCTGTTCTACATCTGATTAGTCTGAGTAACTTGTCTTTAGCAAGCACTGTTTTTATCCACCTCCTTTTCTACATCATTTAGGAATACACTTCACAGTACATTGCCAGATGACTCCATCATCAAAACAGAGAAGAAAGTGAAGTGCTGATTAGAACTTACGCTTTTTTCTTTGTATCACACCCACAGCTCTACAGCATTTCAGACAACTTTAGTGTGAGTTTATTGTTACTTCTTCTTTCAGCAACATTCTTATAAAATCATGATTTTTCACACTAGAAAATCTTACAGGAGTAATTGCAAGACCTTTAGATGTGGGTAAAAAAAAACAGTCTTGGTTTTGTTAGCTGGTAGATGAAAATGAACAAAGTGACTAAGCTGTTTTACACAAACTTGTCATACTTCAAAATTAAGAAAAGTACCTGTGTGAGGAGCTGTATAATCCACAGTATATCCTTCGAGTTGCATCAGTTCCTGAGGTTCAGATTTCTTTTCTCTGTAACTGCACATAGCAAATGTGTACTGGCTAACCTGAGTAAGAAAGAAGGGAGATCTTAATTGCTGAATTCCATCCCATAGCTTTGCTTGACAGTAGTCAGTGGGCTAATGTTGCATATCACATGTGCTGCTGTGTAAATTAGTTCTCAGTTGGGCCAAAGAAATAAAAAATATTTTTTGAGATATATTGTATACCATGCAAACTGTCAGAAATTGTCATTCATGCCTGTCAAAAGGATGGAGAAAAGCCAAAACCATACATGCTTGCAATTTTCTGGAATGTGATGTGTTTTAGGGTATGACTTAAAGAAAAATTGAAAGGAAGCAAACTAGGCACTGTTAGGAAAAAATCTTGGTATTGGCCAAACTGCTCAATCTGCTGCACTAGAAAGTCCTGTATTTCATGAAGTTGTAGAAAAAAAAAGACTTTTTCTGTATAAAAATCCTCTTTGCAGAGGAACTTACAGAACAATTATCATGCAGCTGAAAGCAAGAACACACACAAAACACATAACTCTAACAGTTATTTTATTTTAAAATTTCCACATCTTTCCCATCTGCATTCAAACATCCCCACATTGCTTAGATTGGTAGAGTACTAGATTGGTAAAGCAGCCTTACATAAGTTACTTCTGAATGACTAAGTTAATCCCCAACAGCAAAAAAAGAAAGAAAGAAAGAAAAAAAGAATATCATTCACCATGTGATTTAAGACTCCACAGACAGAATAGAAGGTGATAAGAAGAGCTAAAGGAAAAAACGATTGGAAAGATAAGGAAAGTAGCAGCTGAGGGAGGAAAAGCAATCACTGAAAGAAACTGAGGTGTTACCAGCTTTAAACAAAGAGCTGGAAAGATATAAAAGGTGACCACAACAAGTTGCTTCTCAATCTGAGAACACCTAAGACTTAAAGGAACTGAGTTTTTACAGGCATCTGCAGCTCCCATCTCCAGGATCCCTGGACTACGGGTTGTCTGGCCAACTCACTGGTAAGGTCTTGCTGACTCTAGAAAGGCAACATCACTTGCTAGGTCTGCCAAATTATGCAAGGATCTAGTGATGCTTGCCTGATACGGGATGGACTGTCTCTATCTCAGCTGTTGATCGCGTGGCTCACCATTACCTAGAGGTATTGCTTTGGCTACAGTTTCAAGAATTATATCCTTTCTGAAGTCAAATTTCAACAGCCGACTTCCATGTAATCCATATTTCAGTGAATGCTGTACCTGCACACTGCTGCATCTCAAAACATGACGGCTTCAACTGCCATTGATAAAAGACGTTTGACTTTTTGTGTTTTGTGTTGAGCTGATATGTATGAAAAATAACAATGGAAGGTATGTGATTAGCTGCATAATGCTCTGAAAATATTACACCGTTTTCAGTATGTTTTTATTACATTCATTCTGAAAATCCTTTGAAAAACTGGGTTCTACTGTTATGTGTATACCATATATAGTGACTGAATGTCCTCTTCCACAGAGCACACAAGTGAAAGCAGTAACAAGTATAACAGCTCTCTGTAAAATTCAACTAGTTATTCAGCATCACAGAAAAATTCTACAGTGAAGAGAAATCTATGTTACAGAGAATTCCATTTATAGACAATTCTACATTATACCGAATTCTACATTATTATAACAGGGACTATAGAGATATTCCACATTAATTAAAATGAGTTTTACAGAATATATAGTCCAAGTTCTGATTTTATGTATATAGTTTCTATGCACAATACTAATTTATTCCAATTAAGTAAATAAAAAAGTCTCTTGTAAAATAAATATGTGTTTGAGCAATATTGTAAGGTTAGAAGTCAGACAACTAAAAATTCAAGTTTAGTAAATCCACTTTAGTGGGATGCAAAAAGGAGACAACTAAGCATAAATAAATGGAAAAAAAATCTAGCCTATCATTTTCATAAACACAGATTTTCAGGCTATAAACAAAAACCACAATCAGCAAGCCTGTCCCCAAAACACACTGCAGAATTTTACCTAGCATTGTACATTGAGTCCATGATTTTGCTTTCTTGTATGTATCATAGAAAAGTACTGTATTTTGGCTTTAAATGATGAAGAATCTATTGCATCCCAAGCTATGTTGTTTTAACCATCACCTACAATTAAAAAGAGATTCTTATAGCTCCACTCCTAATGTGTCTATCTGTAGTCAGTGATTTGATTTGATCATTATTAATTTTTCTCCTAAAGAGTCATTTATTATTCAAAGCACCTTTCCATTTAAATACTCATTCAACATGATTATGTCATCTCCTTAACTTTTTTCCCTTTGTTGGCTGATTTAAATTGGGTTTTTCAAGTTTTATTATAATGCAAATTTTCCAGACTGTAATTCTCACTTTCACTCCCACTGCCTTTGACCACTTCTTGCTCATTTCTCTCCTTCAGCCAGTGCTAATGTCCATGAATTTGTATATTTAGGACCACATTCTGGTGAATCTTTTGTATATATATATGTGCATATATGTATTTTAGCTTTAGCTAAAGCAAACAAGATTAAATCTTAGAATTTTCACTTTCTCAAAATAAAGTCTAAACTCCTCTTGACAGCCACTAAAAGGCAGCAAGAACCAGCTTGTATCTGAAATGTTCAGAAAAAGATTATTCATGAAACAAACAGCTGATTCCTTAAATTATAGAAGAAATGAAATTAAAGTGTCAAAAGCAAATCTGCATTTAGATTAATGATGGGAGATGGTAAATAAGTTAAGCATTGCATGGACAGTTGTGGCTTCTTTCTGAACATGTACTGTCTCTGTCTTTTTCTATTTTGAAATGGATAGTCTTCTAGAGAAGCGACTGGACTGCAAAAGGTAAAGCAGTAAATATAACACAATCATTTAAATTTCCAGAGCCTGTAACCTTTTGATAATGCTGAGCAAATAAAACAAAGGACCAATAATTTCTACTATGTGCAGTAATCACAACATGCACATTATTCACATCATTCTCTTGAAAAATCAGCATTATTCATCTAATTTCACTCCTGAGTTAGATTTCAAAAACATGTAAATCATACTGATAACCTCTATCTTGTAACAGAATTTCATGTCCTTAGTACAGCTTGTAGTATAGTACTGCTATAGAGGAAGAATCATCAATATGCCAATAATAAACCAATACAACAGACTGATATTGCTTACTGATTGCTTATTTCACATGTGTCAGCCTAAGCCTACAGTCAGTGTTAAGTAACATGTGGATTATATAAATGAGCCAGAGCTGTCAATATTGATTTCAGGCAGCATCTTTTACACAGCCTTATTGATTTTTGTGAACTGCTCTGAAGTGATGTCTATATTCCATCATAGTTGGAAAATTCCTGTAATATTCTTCCTTGATATTTCAATTTGAGAATAGAAAGCAGAAGATAGCTAAAATTAACTTGGCTGGAATCTACTATTCTCTCTGTTTTTCTAATGCAACATGGACAAAAAGATCATTGGTCTCTTAGGAGCTTTTTTGCACTTCAAAACTCAGCTTTAGTCTGTGGCTTGGAAGAAGCAAACATGTAGAATCATGCAGACGTTACTAAGAAGTCAAACAGAATCACCCAGATTCAAGATCCCCACATTTTCACTCTTGTAATTTCAAGGTATGGTTTCAGACACTGATCAATATATGGGTTAATTCCTTTATTTGTAAAAGTCGGTGATACTTATGTTTACTAAATATGCAAGTTTAAATAAATTATCCAGGAAGTGTCTGTGCTGTAAGAAGCTTGGAATTGTGCCCCAGGACCCAAAGATACTGATTTATAAATTACTTCAGAAACCATAAGTAACAGAACTGGTAGAGTTTTTAATGAAATTTCAGCCTTCATCTGACAGATAACTAACCTGAACAAGAACAAAGTAACGTTTTTTCCACCGCTTCCAAACCTTCTGTCCTAGAGCATATAAATATCTGCAAAGGAAAAAATAAGCTAATGTAGTTATTTCATTCCATAAGCATGATATTAGGACCAGCAACAATTTTTTTCTCCTATTTACTCAGAACACAAAAATATATAAAAAGCTCTTTTCAGTTAAAACCAGGTTTTATAATAATAATAACAATAATAAAAACCCAGAAACTAAGTATTACACTTTTTAAGGCTCACCTATTCATCAGTTTTATTTTGACAATTACCTTTAGAATTAAACAATAGTTTAAAGCAGAACAATTTTGACTACACAGAAATACTGAATACTGGAAAAATTCAACTCATTACTATTTCGCTTTGCTTTGCTTTGCTTTGCTTTACTTTGCTTTACGTTTTACATAGATAGCTTTGGTTTCCATAGATCTCTTTGCCTGTGTTGCCTCTGAGAAGCCAGTCACAGTATCAGTTTGTGAAAATGCTCAAATAACAAAATGCCTGCAAGCAAGTAAGAATAAGGATTTTCCAGTGTAAACAACAGTTAGATTTACTGAATATCAGTTGTCCACTATAGAGATTTTTAAATTAAAAACAATTCCTTTTTCCCTAGGCAACTTCCAGACTTTTCATCAGGTGCTTTATCATTTGGTGAAGAAGTACCTACATTATAGGTGAAGTTACAGCCAGTTTTTTGGCACTGTGTCAATGCATTTTTGCCATTGTGGTTATGCTGCCACATGGTTAACAAAAAGAACAAGAGGAAGAGAATGGGCTCTGTGCCTGTGAGGAAGAGCCTAAAAACACTAAGGAGCTGCTGCTTATGAAACTAGAGAGGAGTAACACATCACCTACGAGTTATCCTATCTGGCTGGTTGGCCTCTATCAAGGGCCACTAGAACAACGAATGCTGGACCAAAAAAGTCCTTGACTCATGGACTGCCCAGAGCAACAGAATACTCAGTTCTCAAATGCTACAGTACAAAGATTTCCTTATCATGTACCCACCTTTCTTGTCTGAAAAAGCTGTAAAGGATTCATAGACTAAGAGAGGATTACTCTTAGTCTATACAGATCTTTTTATTGTCAGCAGTGGTAACTCTGTTCTAACAAGAACACATCAGAAAATGAATAGCCTAGGCTGGGGTAGAAAAAGGCTTTTAAAAATCAAGATGTTAATAGCACATTTTTGGCACATTTTGGAAAAAAAAACCCACCTGTTTTTCATGTCAGCTATGCCACGTACGGCAGGTATAGGCAGAACTGAGACAAGTTACATTGAATCCAAAATTAAAACATAAGCAAGCATAAGAAAAAATAAATTAAATACCAGTGTTCATTTCTCCCTCCTATAAATCACACTTAAGTTAGGTGCTAAGTAGCAGGTTATTTGGGGAAATAAAAGAGCATGAAATTGACTATTTAGCCTTAAAAAAACTGTTAGTCTTACATGAGGACAGGTTACAAAGACATTAGCATTCATGACATAAAGCTGGGATTTAATATAGAAGTGCAAAGCCTTATGGCACTTAGTTTTACAAATCAGTATAAACACAGACTGATAATCTCACATCATTAATCCCTCTTCCAGTGCATCTCTCATGGTGACAGCTTTTTTCCTATGGCAGAAAATTTAAGTCATTTCCAAGGGATTTAGCCTATGCTCATTTCAAGTGTACAAGCTTCTGTAAAATCAGAAGATTAATATTTACTGAGAATCTAACATACACATCTTGAACCAGCTACATTCCTAGACTCCTAAACCCTAATTAAGCTTCTCTTACCCATTCAATATCCATTGAAATCAACGAGAAGTGAAGAAAGCAGAAACCTTGTTAAACTCAGACAATAATATTCAGGATCTGAAAAAACTACAGTTTGTGTCCAGGACAGAAAAAGAGCCAATTCTGAGACATAAATGTTACTTGAGTTTCATAAATTTTCACAAGAAAACCAAGAGTTCAACAGATGTAGAAATGAACTAAGGCTAAGTTAAAGAATATTTTCATTCCAGGATTAGTAGTTTAGGATTAGTAGATTCTAAGCAGGTCTCAGTTAAATGTTTGTAACACAGACCAGAGCAGTCTCTCTCATAGTCACAAATTCACAGAACTGCCAGTTTCTCTCTACCCACATGCATGGTTGCGTTCACCTACAAGTTTTGCTACTTTCTCCAGCCAAAATATATCAAGAAGAAACTCTAATTCTTTTAAGTACTTTCAGCAGCAATAAAAAACAGTCAACAGTTATTCCTTCAAATGCTGTACCTTTCTTTAGGTAAAATATTCCAGTGTTCAACCACCCTCACGGTAAAAAAGGGTTGTCTTATGTTTAACTGGAGTTTCCTGTGTTTCAGTTGTGCCCTTTTCCTCTTGTTCTGCCACCGGTAAGTATTTGGCTTTTTCCCCTTGGCACCCTCCCATGAAGTACACACATAGATGCACATTATATCCCTCAGAGCCTTCTCCCTCCAGCCTAAACAGCCTTCAGCTCTCTCAGCCTTTCCACATATGAGAGATGCTGCAGTCCTGTAACATCTCTGTGCACCTTCACTGCATCCACTCCAGTAGCTCCCTGCCTTGTCCTGGGGAGCCAGACCCCTCAGGTCCTTCCTGCAGAGCTCACCTACAGCTTGTCAGCCCCATGCTGTACTGGCTGGTGCATGGGTTGTTCCTCCCATGGTGCAGGACTTCACAGGACTTTGCATTTTCTTTTGCTGAACTTCATGATGTTCCTGTCTGCCTGCTTCTTCAGCTCATTAAAGTCTCTGAATGGCAGCGTAACACTTGTGTGCCTCAGCCACTTCTGCTGGTTTTGTGTCATCTGCAAACTTGCTGAGAGCGCATTTGGTCCTACCATCTAGTTTAGCAATAACAAAATAACACGACTGGACCCAGTATTGACCCCTGGGGGACACCACTAGTGATGACTTCCAGCTCCAATCAGTGCTGCTTATCACAAGACCCTGGGCCTGGCAGTTCAGCTAGTTTTAAGTTCACCTCAAGTCCACCCACCTATCCTGTACTTCATCAGCTTGTCTAGGAGGATGTTACGGGAAACACTGCCAAATACTATAGTAAAGTAGAAATAATCAGCATCCACTATTTTCCCATCATTATCAAAGCATTTTATAATACAGTTCATCAGTAAAATTAAAATTTCAACCAAAGGTATTAACTTTGCAATGACTTCCTTTAGACTTAGGCTTTTAAAACCAACAGTCCTAAAGTTTTCTTTTCTTAAATCATGATTTAATACTTCATTCTTCTTCAATCCAAAATTGAAACGTGAATGTCACAACTACTAAATGTTATAGATTAACCTGGTTTCTCACTGTGTACAAAGTGGTAATAAAATAAACATTTAACATGCACAGTTCACTTCAGGGCAAAAAATATGAGGCTGTTACTTACTGCATTTCTACTATAAAATATTGAAACACTTGGATAAACATGTTTTATATATCACTGTGACTCAGTTTTATTTTTCACTCTGGAAATGGATGGAGTAGAACAACAAACTAATCAACCATTTCTTACTTAAGTCTGATTGTTCCTAATTTTTAAATACATAAATGTTGAATATTTTTCTAAGTTCATAGCTTTGTAATATAAAAATTCAAAAACACATCACTAAATATCATAGTTCAGTTTTGATTATATGATGGCATACATAGGAAAGAAAATAGCAGCTTATATGCTCTAAGTCCACACTGTAAGAGCATAGGATACTACTTTTTGATGAAAAAATCAGCACTAATGAATAGCTAAAAAACATAATTGAGTGAGGAATACTGGAGCTATTCACTGCTGGGGAAATGAAAAAGGACTTATTACTTCTGCAGAGATCATTTTTAGACCAGACTTTTTATTCTAAGGAATGAAGCAATCTATCTACATCTTGAATGATAAATTCTCTACTTGTAAAAGGCTTCATTTATCACAAACAATGAAAAAAATACAGAAAGAAAAATCAATACATGTAGCAGTTTAGTCCAGCAAAGGCCCTTCTTAGAGAGAAACCTCAGTCAAGGTTGAAAGAGCAATTAATGCAGTCTCAAAAATCTGGGCCATTCTGATAGAGTTCGGTTAACATGTGGCAGAAGTAATCATCCACTTGTGAAAATGATTTTCAGTTCATTCTCAAACACCTTTCAGACACTCATGATCCCATTTAACTGACAACAATACAGGCTATCTGTGGGCATCATTGCCTTCTATGTGAGAACCAATAGGGACCGAATGCCCACAGGCACTTTCAGTCATCCCTGGCTTCTCTGTCCCTTGCATAAAAGGAATCTTCCTTGCACCACATTCCTTCTTTTATTTAACCCTGCGAGATTAAGCCATTTTTTTTTGTCTTCAGTTGTGGATAAGAGAGAAAACTGATTCAAGACAACAATATGACCTGGGTCATCAGAAGCCCAGCAATACACATTCTCAGATTCATTTTAGTAGTTTCTGTGCTCTTGAGAAAGAGAACTAAATAAGCCTTCAACAGATGGGGAAAAAATTCACCCTAAACTTCTGTTGTAATTATGACTGCTAAAGATACAGACAACTTGAGGAATATAAAGTAATACAAACACCACAACCAAAGAAAACATATTTCCAAACATTCCAATGAGACACTCATGATATGAACAGATTTTTTTTTTCCTCTACACAATTTTTCACTTAAAATATTAGATGGATATAGGTATGCTAGAAGATTAGATATCTGAGAATTCTTTAATGCTGATATTTTATTGCAATCCTGATCACTTCAATATTTGTGAATATGTATGCCTGTCCTAACAGAAACTGCGTAGTAATGGCAGCGGCAACTTGAAAATAATTAATTCCATTCATGTCATACCATGAAACCAATCTGGTATGTAAACCAGAAGCATTCATCATGACAACAAACATTCTTTAACCTTGAGAGGCAACAGAAGATTATATCCTTCAGGTATAACTTTAAAAGTTTCCTAATTCTAATATCATCTGATTATAATGTAAATAGGCAGAGCAGCACACCTGCAAAACAGTTGATGCTGAGAGCCAGACACCCACTCTCTATGTATTTTGATGTGGTTTTCTTTAGACGGGCTCTAGCCTGGTCTCATGGAAGTACAGTAAGCAGGAACGACTAGCAGATTCATTCCAAAAGTATGCTACTAATCTGAATTTAAATGCTAATGTGGGTGCAGTAGCAAAGCTTTAACCTCACTCTTTTCCTTGAGCATCAAGTTTGTCTGTGGCAACGTTCTCTATACAGTCAGAACTTTAATCAAGTCAGAAGGAGAATCTGCCCGGGAACCTCTCCATCTCACCGCACCAGGACACTGCAATTAACTAGAGAAGCTGGAGAACCCTTTTTTCCTGGCAGTCAGTGATAGTTTTTCTGATTTCCAAAGCTGAAATGGCTAGGGACCTGCTAATAGGAAAAAGTATTTTTGTTGCTGGGTCATACCGCCCATGATAAAATCAATCAAGAAGCCCTGCTCAGAGTCACTTTGGCATAACATAAACAGATGAACTAAGGTGTCAACTGAAGAAAATCCAGTTTTGGACTCCCCTTGTTGAAAATAGCCCAATTTTGGGTAGAGTGGCCAAGACTAGTAGGAATATTCTTTTATGAATGCTAGTTTTGGTACCTCTGGCCGTTATATTTTCATTTTCACTGCCCAGAAAGCTTTAGTTTTGAATTGATATAACTTTATTTTTAATTTCATAGAGAACAGACCTCAGTAGAGCTAATTCTGTATTTTTGCAAGAAAATATATAAACAGAACAAGACATCCTAAAGTTGACAATTCAAAGTATTTTCATAAGGTTATCATCGTAGTGTTATCATCCATTAGCAGGTATTTGAAAGCCACTGTAGATTACTATATTATCAATAGTCCATCTGATCTTGCAGAGGCATGGGGAAATATGATGTACCTCGTATTCCTGTTTGTGAGCAGAAATATTCCAGAAAGTCTCAAACCAACGCTCGTCTTCCAGTCACTAGGAAATGCATTTCAATGCCCTGTAAAGCGGTTTAGCTTTTTCACTGGTTGTGTCAAATATGGAAATCATCCATGAATTAAGAAGACGTAAAAGAAAGCAGTTCAAAGGGAAATGGCACATTAGACATGTTTGTCTTCCTCATTTCATTATGCCACTTTCAGTAGCCACATTTCAGTTCATTCTCACTTTACTTTCAGTAGCCACATTTCCCCTGTATTAGGTATAGATCCCATGTAAGCTATTCAATTCGAAGCAGATTTCACCTTTAGAGCTTAGATCGACTAAATTACCTTTTGGAAATGCCCTTCTATATCTTTTGGCTATATCAGATCCTTGTAGTGACAAGTCCCCAGACTTAGGCACTGCAGTTGCCTAAAACCCGATGAAATCAATGTAAGACTGTACTTGATACATAATGAGAGGTAGATAATTTGTCTTTCAATTCAAATTTAAATACTTCTGTGGGCATTAGAAACAAGGACTCTGCACAAGTTTGATATCTGATTAGTTATTTCAAAGCACAGTTTATAATATATATATATATAATAAGATTTTGAAATAATTCTATAAAATAAAGGTGTAATCCTCTATGCATGCAATGACTGAACTTATCAGTTCCCATCCTTTCTGGAAATCCTAATGGAAGAAATATGTATCTGCAGTTCGGCAATCAGTAAAAGCATCGCTTTAAAATGTCAAATAAAATGAGTGATAATGTTTATTTATTTGCTTATTAAAAAGAGGAATGAGAACACTGTTCTAGTTTGACAAGTTGGTAATTGCATTATTTTTCTTCTATATTACAGCTCTGAGACTCCAAGTCCTCACACATTGGAAAATGCCCTTGTAAGTATCAGACTTTACATAAACATTGAAACTATCAAACAAAAGCTTCTCATTTCATCCAAAATCCAAGGAAGAATTTCATCTAATAGAAGACACATTATATTGCTTGTATGTGTGAGAGCAGACTTAGTAACTATAGGAAAGATAGATGCGCTGGCAGTCATGGATTTCCATTCTCACAGAACAAAGGAAGAGTTATGATTTGTTTCCATGATTTCAAGCTAGTTAAATTTCATTGTACATTTTATGCATTCCTGTATAGGTTTGTGAAATACACAGAATCACAGACTGGTTGAGGTTGGCAGGGACCTCTAGAGATCATCTAGTCCAACCCCCCCTGCTCCAGCAGGGACACCCAGAGCACGGGGCACAGGGTGGCAGCCAGGCAGGTTTGGAGGATCTCCAGAGAAGGAGACTGCACAGCCTCCCTGGGCAGCCTGATACATTCAAATACATTGAAGATGAGTATATTACTAATATTAATAAGATACACACAGAAACTATATGTGGCTTGGGAAGTCCTGGCCTTGAAGATGATCAGAATCTGGAGAATCTGGAAGGGTACTGAGGGATGTCCTTTTTTAAGTTTTCCTTAGCTATCTCCTGCTGGCCATAGTTGGAAAACACCATATCAGTTCAGATGAATATTTGGTCCCACACAATAAACTATTTAACATGCTTATTGAAATACAGAAATGCTGCCACGGAAAACCTGCCAATTCGGATTGGCAGCTTGCAGTTATTGAAAGTTAAGTGTTAGGAAAGTACTTACTGTAGCTCTCGATTGCCTTTTTATCATAATTCACTAGTGAAAACAAGGAAGAAAGCTTTCATAGCACGACCCTGCCAATTAGTACTCTTAAAATATCAATTTTAAGGAACTTGCCATATAGAAGACATGACTGCAAAGTTTTAAAGGATGCCAAAGAAGCAAGAAGACTTTCGATCCCATGTCAGTGAGGCTCTTTTGAAGAATCATTCTCTGCAATGTTCATGCATGTTCATGCAAAAGGACATGGCCACCCAAAAGCACAATCAGGCCTAAACTTTGTTCCCAACAGGATGCTGAGAGAAGTAGCAACTGGATGCTGGGCAAACATCCAGTTATATGTCACCAGAATAGCCTCCTATATTCCTGCTATTAGTGGCTCTAGGAGTTTCTTTAACCAGAAATGGCATCTGTACTTACTACTTGTAATGGATTTTTTTCAATAAAATTCCATAGTCATTTCTTGTATCCTTTATAAATTTACAACATCTAGTAACAGAAGTTTCACATCTCAAATGCATGTGTCTAGAAAAAGCTCTCTTAATTTGCTCTGAAACTGTCACTATTTATTTTAATCTATGCATAATAATTTACATTATGACCATAAATGTAAGTGAATACTCTTAGAAACACCACATAGAAAAGAACAATCTGAAACCAAATTCCACGGAAATGATTCTAGGAAATAATAGAATTCCACTGCTGAGAAGGACATCCCCTTTATAAACCTTATTTTAAGATTCTCTTTTATAGAATTCAGGATTAAAATGGATTAAGATCATCAGAAAAAAAAATACTAAAGAAATGTTATTTCATAATCAATAGTATCTTGAAAATAGATTTTAGATGATTGTTAGACGAAAGCAAAAGTGATACACAAGGATATAACCTTACAACAGAAGGATATAACCTTATAACAACACCACTATTTGTTCTTGTCTGATGTTACCTTTATCGCAATAAACACGTATTAAAAAAATATTCATATGTATTTCTGTGGCTGTACTGGAGCTGGTTGGGCCCTAGCCCTGTCACACTTCAGGAATTCAGCACTCACCAGTGCAAGGGAGCATCAGAGCCATCTACTGGGGTCAGCCCAAAACTACTGCGCAGGACATCTCCCACCAGCACCTATCATCTTCCCAAACCAGCAATACCAAAGTGTCGATATGGACGCGGAACAGCAACACTACTGCTACGTACATTTCAAAATAATATCCTTAAGATGTAAGAATAAACACTGCAGACTTGCACATCATGGCAGGTTTGAAGTTAGAGGTTTGGAAAGACTTTAAAAAATCAGATATATTTGTATATACTAAAGGGGCAAAATGCCTTGCCTGAGCGCTCTGGGGACTACTTTAAATACAATAAGAAATAAAAATTCATCTTAGTAGTATTGATCAGTGATTATTGTTCAGATCTCTGACATTTTCAATTTCTTTCCCAAAACTGAACTTTGTATGTGCATATACGTATATAAAGGTATGTGTGTCTGAGTGTGTGCAAAGAATAAATATGGAATAATTTCTTGTTGTAACTGAGTCAAGATGTTAGATAAAAACAGAGTAGTTACAATGCCTCTCAAACCTATTAGAATAGCTACCTCCGCCCTTGAAATATCTGACTTTACCACACTATTCTTATGTTTTTTATAGAATTTATGGAAATAAATTCCTTCCTGGCTTCCTGGCTTCCTCCATTTCTATGTTAAATATTTTTAAACTTTCCTCTAAAATAGTATACATCCAGAGAAAACCTGTGGTCTTAGCTATTTAGAAAATTAACATGCAATTGCTCATGATGTACTGGCTAGATATACTTCTATAGATAATAAAAGCACATTTTAGTTTTATAAAATATACATTTACTTTTTAATGAGACCATATAAACAATCATCTAGTGTGAAATTCGTTTACCGAGATCATAACCATATGCCAATCTTGTCCCTTCATTTAACCATGCTGCCCTCTTGTGGATGTCAGGATACATCTAATGCAATAGCTCAGAGGATGAAAATCTATTTGCAACTGATCCCTGCTACCTGCACTGTAACTGATTAGAACAGTGAAAGATGTGAAGACTGTGAAACCATAAAAGTAGCTAAATGAAAATTCAGACCAAGGACTATGAAATATGGAAATTGTTTTAAAATGAGTATTTTAATAATAGAATGTTTTATATTCCACAAATCATGGTCAGAGCACAGAGCCATGCCCATTAATAACACATTTATTCTCAAATTAGGGGAGAACATTTATCGCATAATGCCAACTTACATTATCTACTGAAATGCTGACAAAATTGAATTCATATATGGTAAATATTACCCAGCAGATCCAAAAGCAGAGAAAAAAAATTGCAAAAGTATGAGTATGTGGTAAACTGGAAAAGTACCAAGTTGCTGAAAATTGTAATCATTTTTCTTGTACAGAAGTACCAAATACATCTTGATGAATTTTAGAAGCAAATATTTAAATAGAAAATATTGGAAATTATTTTATATAGCAAAATCTAAAATTAAGGAGAGTTATTATCAATTATTTCAAAAAAGAATAAAATTTGAGGTCACTAGTACTCTGATAGAATTGTCAGTTTTGTTAAATCCATTTCAAAGCAGACCGGTATAGAACAGATACTTAAATCACAGGAGTATAACTACTCTAGTGACACAACACTTGCTTTTCTTCTAAACTAAATCTGCAAATTCTGCAGATGCATAAAGTCTTAATTATAGAACATCTTATAGATACACTTCTCTTTCCAAATAAAGATCATAATTTCTAAGAAGAGCTACACAAGGAAAAGCCATATTTTCTGATTTGAAACTAAATACCCATGTTCTTTAAAAGATTTTTTTTTTTGTCCTTAACTTAGAAATAAAATTGTTGAAAGTGAAGTGGTAAATTTTAAATCAGGTAATTCCCAGCTGAAATATTTTATATATTGTTGAAAAGACAATGGTATAAATAATTATCTCAGGACACAAAAACCAACCAAACAAACAAAAAACATGCAAAATGATCTTGGACAGAACATTTAGTATAGTCACATGCTATTCTATGCTAATTAGCAAAGTTGCTAACACGACATATTAATAAGAAAAAAACAACTGACCTAGACAGTAAGGCTAATTAAATGAAATAAGATAATTAAATGCTTCTCAGTATATAATAAAAAATTATGGCTGCAAGTGTTCCATAATGTTGTCTTTTTGTTTTCCTATTATCTGCTTTTCTGCAGAGTTCTAATCAGCATATCCATATGCAAAAAAAGAGAGAGCCCAGATGTTAATATGTTGGTGGCAGGAATGAGGTGCTCAATTAAAAATTATTAAGTGTGCAAGGAAAAAAATTAATAAATCTTCCATTAAGTAGAATATATACAGCTCAATTAAAAATGAATGTAACATTTGTGATGAAATTGTACTCTCACATTTGATAATAACAATAAAATTTTACAGGATATATGACCACTTTATTAACTTAACTTTAATCAGACATTACTAACTTGTATTAACTCTAAGCCTCTGGGTATTTCTTGTTTTAAAATAGATCCGTTGCTTCTCAGCATAAAAAAGAAAAAAAGGTAAAGAGGCATTTATACAAATTGTTGGTCCCTCTCCTCTGATGAAATTTCTTCTTACGTAAGTTGGGAATGAATGAAAAGCAACCATAATATATGTTGAGATCATAGTCTAGCAGATACTTTCAGGATATTTAATATCAACCCAGGCTGTGTGCTTGCATAAAAAAAAAAAAAAAAAAAAAGTTTGGAATTCATTCTTTATTTAGAATTCCTTTCTTGACTGAAAGATTCTTAAAATGCCATCTCCCAATAGTGTAATAGTGTGGTGGCTACCAGTCTTCTCCTAGGGAAAAATACTTCTCGTAGGGGAAACTCTGGCCCTTGCTCCAGAGTTAGCCTGAAAAGCCAAGACTTGCAGTGGGGTGAAAAGGGTTAGGGGCTTGGAAATACTCAATTTAAACACAAAATGGCAGTCAGGAGTCCAGTGTGGCTGTATGGAAGCACATCCTGTGGTAACGAAAAGCTTCCCGGTGACAGCACTGGCACAGACTCTGCAAATCCTTCTCCTTGGCAAATGACTGTGCATTTCACATGAAATTCTGACCCTAAAACCATTTACATTTAAACTTGTTTAAAATAACAGAGCTCTAAATCATAAATGAGGGAATAGATAATATAAATAGCCACTTCTAAGCCACTGTTTAACAGAGTAAAGGTTAGTAGTTTTGTATCTAGGATCCTCACGCATTTCTCTCACCAGAACCATAAGCCATCTCTGGAAAAAACCTGGAAGAGAAGCAAGGGGCAGTTTTGGGCTGACAGTCTCCCTGTGGTTTATCAGAAGAGTTCCCCATATGGTAAAGCAAGGCAAGTGGGGCTGACCCCGCTGGAGATTTAGCAGTGGAACCCAAAGTTGCACCTATTATAGCACTTTCCTGACAACTTGTCCCCATTTTACATCGCAAAAGCAGCACAAAGGGATAATCTAACAGGTCTTTTCAATCTCTTGCGTAAAGAAAACCAAAACCAAAATGAAAACAAAACATGCACAGGATTTAACATACTGTTTCACATGCATTTTTTGCTTAATCTCTTTTATTCATTTACGCATAAAGTGAGAAAAAACAAAATCAAACTCCCACACTTTATAAGACATTGATATGATACTGAACACAAAGTTAATTTGGGATTATATTAAATTAAAACAGGTTCATGACAATGGGCACACCAAAAATGATTCTTTGCAGTGCAAGGGTATGTTCACTATAATTTTTTGTTGTTTTTAATTTAAACGAAAACGCATGGAGTGAACTCATTGCACAGGCACACAGATGGTGCCACAAGGCTGTAGAAACCGCCAGCCCACCATGATGGTGTGGCACACTCAGGGAGGCAGGATGTGCCCAAGGACCCGGCCACAGTGCGGGGGGAAGTGCCAGCACAGCCATGCTGGCCTTCAGCAGGACATGCGCTATTTAAAGGGAACTCGCTGTGATGATATTCTGTATTGGCAAAACAACAGTAGTCCAGGACCATGTGGAACCTGTTACTACACCAAAATCAAATGTCATATTACAGCCATTGGAATCATATTACTGAGGGAAAAAAAAAAATCGAATGTATATAGGGTTACCTCCACCTTTAAGTCCAATATAGTCTAAAACAAAATTGTAAATAAGGGACTTATCAGCCACATCCAACATCGTATTATCTTTCTTTTATGCAAAGTAGTGCATTTTAAATGGAAATTCACCCTCAGAGAATGCATAGCAAAACCGATCCTGTGCTTTCTAACTGAGACGCTATCTTGGCCCACTGAGAGGATTATATTGGTTATGTATTATTCGTATTCTAAATTGATTTTTTTCTGCATGCCTTTGATTTTGTAAGGGTTTATTTTCCATAAGACAAAAATTAGGTGAGTTTTATCTGCATTCAAGTAACAGATGGACAGTTCAAGTGACAAAAGGACACAACACAGGTGGCATGCCCCTATCCTTGCAGCTAATAGTACTGGCACTCTCTCTACAGGAAGAATTCCAGGCCATGCCAGACCATATGTAATGTCAATGCATGTCAGGTGGAAATAACTTTTAGGTTTTATGTCACAAATTAGTGTATGGTACTAAGAAACAAGTTACAACACCTTACGAGAAAGGCTAATAAATAAATGAATCTCTTATCTAAATAATAGTGGTGTCATGCTTATTTACAATAGAAGAAAGCAATGTAAAATTAATCTAAAATTATTTCCATGATGCTTTGCATCATTTACCACTGTACAACAGGAAAATAAGAATATTGCTTATGTAAGTATATGCAATAATAATAGTAATAATAATAAAATGTAATTTGTATGCAATTTTATTCCACTAATGTATAATAAAAGATACTGTCAGCAATATTTGGAGTATATTTAACCGAGAAATATTTTTTTTTTCTTAAGTTGTAAGCAAATTATAAGAAGAAATGTCAGATTTTGTTCTGAGTGATACTTTTCCAAAGTTATGGGACTATGTAGCTAGAGATAAAGAAATTTAATTTAAAGAATCCAATCTGAAAAAACAGCCAGATCAGAGTCTCCTCAATCAGACTGTAAACTTAGTGGGAAGTTCCCACTAGTCTGAACTTATTATTACTGTTGATTTTAAATGACTTCTGATGTGAAACTGATCACAATTTATGAGAGGAGTTAAGTAAAAATAACAATCCTACTTTATGCTCTCATTTTGGTAAAAGACAAATGATGCCTATGGGAAAACTGACCTATATTTCATTTCACGTACATGTAGTAACTAAACTGCTCAGAACATAATCTTCCTTGCAAGGTCCTAGTGTCTTACTTACCTTCCTAAATCATAACACCGTGCTTCTTTCATTTCTGAGTGCATACAGACTGCGAGGACGGGGCTCTAGCTGGAAGATGTAGAAACTTCCTTGACATGGGAATAAATGGAACTTGTTGCTCTGTTTCACCCACCTTATTTTAGGCATTTCAGTAGAGTAAAAAGCCATAAAGGCTGCTCTACACTGGTAATCAATATAGACTCAGTTTGAATAAGTATGTTGTTCAAGTGAATCTCTTATCCTTCCATGTTCTGTCCTTCATTCACATTACCAAGTGGACTCAGAGCATGAGAAATTTCTTCCTCCTCTTGGATGAAATGAAACCAGATGTAGCACTCCATGAGGACATCTAACATACTCTAGCCAGTATAGGGCATTCAGTCTAGGACAGGACCAGACAAACTAAATTAAATTCCCAGAAATGCATATAATGTCGATATCAGGTCCTCAGCCACAACTGAGTCACGCTGTAGATATGTTCAGGCACACTTGCAGTCGAGAAAGAGAGGCATGTGCCAAACACAGCCCAGGTCTTAAAGGGATCTAGAGGTTTCCATCTGGTACTGAGTAGTGTAATTTCAGAAGCTATTACTGCCCAAAATTCCTCATAGGTGCTTCAGTTGGAAAATATGTAGGTTACTGCCCTTTGGACCATTCATCCTTTCATTCTTCTTTCTCAATGATAGGATGCTGACCTGCAATTTACCATCTGTATCAACCTGCACAGGGGTTAATATTGTCCCATTGCTGCAACAAGTGGCTATTGATAACAGGTAGTTGGGTAACCTGTCTCATGAAGTGATGCTTCATTTAAATTTACTAAAGGGGATAGCTATTAAATAATCCTGACCTTAAAGGTAAACCATAATCACAGAACCGCAGAATCACAGAAGGGTTGAGGTTGGAAGGGACCTCTAGAGATCATCTAGTCCAACCCCCCTGCTCCAGCAGGGACACCTACAACACGTGGCACAGGGTGGCATTCAGGCAGGTTTTGAAGATCTCCAAAGAAGGACACTCCACAAGCTCTCTGGGCAGCCTTTTCCAGGGCTCTGACACCCTCACAGGAAAGTTCTTCCTCATGTAGAGATGAAACTTCCTGTGTTTCAATTTGTACCCATTACTCCTTGTCTTGTCACTGGCCACCACCAAAAAGCACTTGGCCTCTTTACATTCTCAAGTATTTGTACATATTGATAAGATCCCTTCTCATTCTCTCAATCTTCTCTTCTCCAGGCTAATAGGCCTAGCTCGCTTAGCCTTTCCTAAAAAGATAGCTGCTCCAGTCCCTTAATCACCTTTGTTGCTCTACGCTGGACCCTCTCTAGAAGCTCCACGACCCTCTTGTACTGGGGAGCCCAGAACTGCACCCAGTACTCCAGATGTGGCCTCACCAGAGCTGAGCAGAGGGGCAGGATCCCCTCCCTCAACCTGCTGGCAACACCCCTCCTGATGCAGGCCAGGAGCCCATTGTCCTTCTTGGCCACAAGGGCACATTGCTGCCTCATGGTTAACTTGTTGTCAACCAGGACTCCCAAAGCCCTCTCTGTGGAGCTCTTTCCAGCAGCTCAATCCCTAATCTGTACTGGTGCCTGAGGTTATTCTTCCCCAGGTGTGGGACCCTGCACTTGGCCTTGTTGAACCTCACGAGGTCGCACAAGGCTCAGGTCCCTCTGAATTGCAAAGCCTTTTGTATTGTTGGCCACTCCACTCAGTTTTGTATCATCTGCAAAGAAAACCCATATGAGACAACCCATGCTAAAAGAATAAGACGTTAGGGCCTAGTGAGACTGACATATAATTTTATTAAATAATGTTGAGAAGAGAACATAGCATGCAGACCTTGTGTGAAAAATGATAAATGCTGTATGACCAACACACTCGAACTGAGTAGGCAGTGATGTCAAATAAGGATTTTAGCAAAGATGAATCTAGAAGGGACTTGAACCATACGCAGCACCAGTTGTAGGGATTCTCCACGCCTAATTGGTTATGCAACCCTATCCAACCCTGGCGAGAGTAGGGAGATTGAACAAGTGATGCTCAAGTTATGATCTAAAGACAACAGAAAGACAATGGAACTTGCATCATTTTGCTTATCACAGAGCTGAAGAAAAGTCATCCTCTGATTTTCAGACGCATTCAGTTTTTCAGTGACATATAAGGAATAAGAAATTTTTATAATAGAGGTTTTAATAATCTTTTTATCTAACAGTGGAATCATGCTTTAAATATAAATTATATGAAGTTCTTAAATCCGTGATCAGTTCTTCTCCTTCATGTTTTAAAGAGTTACAAGAAGAATCAAAGTGAAAATTTCATTATTCTAAGAAAAAAAGGATATTTTGAGTTTTCTTACTATTAACCTTGTTTAACTCATAGATCTTTTTCACATGAAGTCTGTTGTGGTTAAGCTAAGTGAGTTTGGATCTAAATTTATATCTCAGCTTTTACAAATATTTCAGATTAATTACTATGGAATGAATGAAGAATGACACCTTAATTAGTAATGCTTCTCTTAGCAATTAGGATTGTCTTGGCTTCTCTCAGCAATTAAAGTGGCAGTGGCATATCATTAAGGTCTTCAAGATTCCCCATGCCTCCTCAGTAGCAATTACTGTGGGAAGCATTGAAAATCAGACTCATAGTTATAATCTGTTCTCTAAGGATCTAGCAGCAGGATAAACACTCCTTCCATAGTAATTTTGCATTAACCCATTACCATTACCCAGTCAATCATTAATGCAATTTTAATGTGTCATTTTTCATGAAGTTCAATTTTCATTTTTAAAAAGTAACCGATTACAGTCAATTGATTCTGCAGAAATGTATAATAATAGAATCATTGAAATGAAGACAGTTAATGCATTAGTACTTCATGGCAAAATGCTAGCATTTAGCACAGTAAAAGACTATCACTTCATTCAGTCTAAACTAACGTAACAGAGTATACTGCTATGAGACACACTGGAATAATAACACATCTGTAAATTGCTAAAAGTGAATTAAAATCAAGCTATTCTAGCATGTTGCTTATCACATAAGCAGGAAGTTGTTACCTCAGTCTATATTAGGGCATGTTGATTTAGGAATATAAAATTCAGAAAGCAGTTGTCAAAACTTAGCAAGAAATATAAGATAATCATAGCTACAAGAAATATATTTTTGAGTGTCTGTCTAAACAAAAAATATGTCATTTCTGTTAGTCTCCAAATTAGAGGTGCTTGTTAACTACAGGTGAAAATTGGAGCCATATTCTGTTCAACTGCAGTATAAAGTCACTAGTGTGTTTTTCAAATTTAGTGTAAAGCTTCTCACTTCCACAAAAACTCCCTGATTCTTTTATGAAATGTTAGAATACTTCATCTCTTTAGATCTTCTTCTCCTCTCTGTAATTTCTTTTCTCCCAAACTTTTTAACAAATAACTTTCCATATGTTTATGGTCAACTCAAATCTGCATCTTTCATTGATAAAATTTTAGAGAAAAAGAAAATCACAAAGCTCTAGTAACAACAGTGTCTGAAAGACAGACAAGCAGGATAGGTATGTTCTTCATTGCCTCTGGTCACTCCACAGTATCAGTAATCCACACTCTGTTTTGAAAATAAAAATATATTTCTAGCCTTCATGTTTGCAGATGGGCTTATTAATGTGACCATAATGTCATGTAATGTCTGAGTGGCCCAAAATAACTCCTCTGAAAGAATAAATCATGCCATTATTATTACCCGAGTGTTAATGGGACGTTAATGTCTCTTGGCAGAGAGCTGCTCACATTTTTCCACCACTACTCCAGGTGATGAAGGATGAAGTTGGCCTTCTCTCAGATGCTGACAAAACAGTCTACTTTTATGTCCTGTGCTGGATCTTGTCCAGCAGAAGACAATGAATAGTCATAGCAGCATAAGCTGGGGCTTCATGAAGTGCTAGTCAATCTGTCACTGTTAGCCCAGAAGCTTGTTCACAGGAGCAGCTCTTGTGATGAACTCCCTACAGTCATTACCATAACCACAGTCATGTGCGGGAAGAAACGTGATCATAGGTAGAACCACATAGGCTTATGTAAAGACTGTCATAACAGCAATTTATACCCAGAATTTTCAAGTGAGCCTCCTTTTGTTATGGTGAAGTGATAACATGGGGACAGATAGTAAAGACATAAAATAATGAAAGGTAATAGGGGTCTGAAGCAAAACATTTTGTCTTTTAGAACACATTCAAGAATCATCAGGTTATGTTTACTCCATTCTCTTCCCCTCCCAAATACTGCATACTATTTTTTTTTCTTGTTGGGGAGATAGAATTTAATGTGAAATCACATTAGCTCTGGTGCCATCTGCCTATGATTTGTGGAAAAGAGAAGTGTATGAAGTGTTCTATTTTCTAAAATCAGTTAGCTTACAAATCTGTTACAACTTCAAAAAAAAAATACTTCTAGCTATTTTTAACTCCCTTTCAGTATTCTCTTAAATGCGTACATATATTTAATGTTTGCTTATATGGTCTCTTCTGTAAGTTTTTGTTTGCTTGCTTGCTTGCTCGTTTTGTTTTTTGTTTCTTTTTCCTGGAGATATGTTAACCTTGACCTAAATATTGTGGTCAAAAGGGACAACAAAAGCTTCTACAGTCTGCCCTTCCTTTCTGCCCGCAGGCTCAGCACATACATTTTTATCCTTCTCACAGCCAAGAAGTTCTAACTCTTTTCTGCATCTCCTGTTCAATAGAAGGTTCTTGTTCAGAAGGAAACATGACAAATTTAACTGTTAATTTGAGATTGGCACAGCTCAAATCTTGTTTTTTTTTTTTTTTTTTTTTTTTCTGTCCATGCCAACAGTCAAGCATTCAGATCATATCCTCATTTTTATCATCTTGCATTAACTCTTTTAACTTCATACAGAAACCTTTTAAAAACTCTGCCATAGGCCAGAGACTGTGGAGGCCCTCCTCGAGGACAGCAGTACAGGATGCCTTGTTAGTAGATAACCAGCCTCAAGGACAGCAGTGCAAGTGTTCTATCAGCAAATAAGGAGCAAAGCAAGAAAAAGGAGACAACTGCAACCGCACGGCTGGCGTGTGATTAAGAAGCTGACTGGATAATCTTGACGTAATTCTTTAGACTATTGATTTATTTAGTAACCACGCTTCATGTGCTTTTATGGAAATAAGGATTATATCTGGGACAGCACAGTATATAAGTTGTGTCTGATGTGGAATAAAGGGTCTTTGGTACATTACACCGGAGTCTGTGCGCATCATATGCTGCAAACGGTGCCCAATGCGGGGCATGAAGATTAAGGAGGCTCATGAAGTCCGAATCCAGCAGCACAGCACAGCCGAACAGGGAACGGAGCAGGAAGAACTCCAGGGTGCACCCATCGCCTAATTACAGGTGAGCGGAATGTCTCAAGAGCAGAAACGCAGCCTGGGCGAGCTGCAGTGCATGTGCACAAGCAGAACCGGGAAGTCTCCGGAAGAGACTTAGTAACTTTATTAGAGTGGATCTGGGAGAAGGTGTCTACCTTTCCAAAAGAAGGCACATTCCAGCGAGAGGCTGAGAAGATCTCGGAAAGTGCCTTAAGGAAGGCGATGGCAGATGGTGATACAGCTGCAGTAAAACATGTGACCACCTGGTGGCAGATTATGCTTACCCTGAAGGCGGCGTGGGCCCCTCCAAGTAATAAGACTGACCAGAAAGAAACATCTTCGCCTTCGGCACGACCGTATGAGGGGGTGGCTCACCCCACCGACCGATGATCCGTTTGACCCTTGCCCTGTGGACCTGGAGAAGGAACCTGATTTGTATCCGCCAGACCTGGATCACAGGGATAGAAGAGGGAATCAGGGGTCGGATCACTGGGAAATGTTTAAGGGAGAGGCAGTCTGGTGGGGGGATTTAGCGTTGTTAATGGCCATGTCGGTTGTGTATGGACCGAAAGCGCCGCCGCAGTGGGAGCCGCTGCCATATGAGGCTGTAAAAGAGTTGTGGAAAGCGGCCAGGGAGAGTGGAATATTATCAAATGTAACTATGACTTTGTTAGAATCTATAGCAGACAGTTATATGTCAAGCTCATATGATTAGAAGTCAGTATTGCGCATGGTTCTAACTCCTATGAATTATCGTGTATGGTTAGACGAGTTTAAGGAAATGTCCACATTACAAGCTATGGACAATATCTCGCAGGGTGTGCCAACCTCGTATCAGATGTTGGCTGGGGAAGGCCCTCATGCTGCCCCGCAAGCGCAGGCCGGTTAGCCGAGGCCAGTATATGCGCAGATTAGGGATTTGGCTTTGCGTGAGTTGCGACGTATACCAGATGCTTGGCCTGAGACCGCCCGATCATTCGCAACAATCACTCAGGGCCCTGCAGAGGGTTACTCGGCATTTCTGGACCGTTTGCAAAGAGCCAGGTCTCAAATCTAAAAGGGAGAGTTGGGAAGTGCTTTAAATGTGGAGAGGATGGCCACCTGAAGAAAAGTTGTCCTAGAGGGTCAGGGGGTAAGCCAGCCCCAACCCGGTTACGCCCGCGCTGTCAGAAGGGACATCACTGGGCTAATGAATGCCGATCTAAGTTTCATGCCAATGGTCAGCCCCTGAGGCCATTGTCGGGAAACGGGGAGCGGGGGGCGAAGCTGCGCGCCCCGATGACTCAAGGAAATGTGGGCAGTCAACAACTGGCCAAGTCAACTGGCTTGGCCAGTACACTCCAGCCAGTCACAGGAGGGAGTGCAGGACTGGATTTGGCCACCTCCCGAGATGTTACTTTGAATGATACTTGGGTAACATTAATTCCCACTGGGTGTTTGGACCCCTGGGGAAAAACTGACAAGGGCTCTTATTAGGACGCTCCTCTATAACAAGGATGGGATTGTTTGTGCTACCTGGAGTTATTGATGCTGATTACACGGGGGAATTTCAAATTATGGCTTGGACTCCCATGCCCCCATGTTATATCCCTGCAGGACAACCAATTGCTCAGTTTGTCCCCTTTCTGAGCCCTCCAATGAAAGAGCCAGAGCGAAAAAGGGGATTGCACGGTTTTGGGAGTATAGGAGAACCACAGATTTTCTGGACTCAGCAAATTGTGCAACAAAAGCCACTGTTGACATGTACCATTAAATGGATTAAATTTACAGGGTTTGCAGACACAGAAGCAGATGTTTCCCTTGTGAGAACAAGTGACTGGCCACCCCAATGGCTGATTAAAGAGCCAGCAGCTACTGTTACGGGACTTGGAGGTACGCAACACCCACGGCAAAGTATGCATTTGCAGTACTGGGTCCGGACGGCACTATAGGTCGCATAGCGCCCTTTGTATTTTCTGCACCATGTACTCTCTGGGGCCGCTATTTGTTAGGACAGCTCGGTATGACCTTATGTGTCGGTTCACCCAAAGAGGGCTAGACAGTTTTCAGTAGGGGCCATTGGCAGGCAGCTTATCCCGCTCGCCTGGCGTACAGACACACCGGTATGGGTTGATCAGTGGCCCCTGCATACGGAGTGGCTGCAGCAGATACAGCTGCTGGTGAAAGAGCAATTGGCAGCAGGACATTTACAACCAATAGCCCCTGGAACACTCCTGTTTTTGTTATTCCAAAGAAAAACGGTAAATGCAGAAGGCTCCATGACTTACGGGCAGTTAATACAGTTACAGAATCCATGGGTGCCTTACAACCTGGATTACCCTCACTCGTTACGCTGCCACTAGGATGGCCTTTGGTTGTCATAGACTTGAAGGATTGTTTCTTTACTATACCAATACATCCCCAAGATGCTCCTTGATTTGTGTTTTCTATGCCCTTTTTTAATCATTGTGAGACCATGTGCAGGTATCATTGGACTGTATTGCCGCAGGAAATGGTAAATAGTCCCAAGATTTGTCAGATGACAGTGGCAAGAATGTTGCAGCCGATTAGGCAGAGAAAAACAGAGATTTTAATCCATCATTATATGGATGACATTAAAAAAAATTAAAAATATGCTAATTAAACAAAAAGGGGGAACACAGGGAGATGGTCCTCAAGGGAGATTAAACAAGGCTTTGTACGTACTTAATTTTTTAAATCGTAATTTAGCAGGTGAAAGCCAAGTTTCTCAGCATTTTTGGTCAACTTTCAACTTGATTTCAACTTTCAACAGTTGAAAGATAACTTTCAACTGAGGCCCCAAATGACAATAAAAGACCTTGTCACAGGTAAATGGGAAGGCCCTAAGGACTTAATAACCTGGGGAAGGAGTTACGCTTGTGTTTTGACAGATGGAAGACCAAGCTGGGTCCCTTCGCGCTGTGTAGGGCCACGGCTATCCTCAGCAGCTGTGGAGCCGTTATCTCAAGCAGGGTCAAACAGCTAAGAAACATTTGGGTAACACTAACGGATGTGACAAATTAAGCAATCCTTTTGCTTAGCCATGTCAACACAAGTTTTAAAGTTTCTAATTATTGTACTAACTGTATTTTGTTTATTGTTAGTGTGTCTGCCTTGTTTCTTATTATATGTTCAACGATTGATCATTTAACCAAGTTATGGCTGCTCAGGCCCTCCTCGAGGACAGCAGTACAGGATGCCTTGTTAGTAGATAACCAACCTCAAGGACAGCAGTGCAAGTGTTCTATCAGCAAATAAGGAGCAAAGCAAGAAAAAGGAGACAACTGCAACCGCATGGCTGGCGTGTGATTAAGAAGCTGATTGGATAACCTTGATGTAATTCTTTAGACTATTGATTTATTTAGTAACCACGCTTCATGTGCTTTTATGGAAATAAGGATTATATCTGGGACAGCACAGTATATAAGTTGTGTCTGATGTGGAATAAAGGGTCTTTGGTACATTACAC
>VZSV01000031.1:1729186-1751679 GCA_013398735.1 Nothocercus julius
ATATATAGGATCCAGGGGCTATATTTAGCTATATTATAAATGCCTTCCTAAGAACACTTCAACACTTCTCATTCAGTCACTTCCAATTGTGCAAGACAGAAAGTATTTTAAAAGCTTAGCAAATTTATGTTGATCTTTATATTCTGAAAAAGCACCCATAAAATATTAATCAAAAGAAGAGGTGTGAGGGAAAATTTATTTCACACAGAATCAATACATGCCTTAATTTTAGAGAGCATAAGCATGAAAAAGAAGAATTTCACTTTGTTATTATTTATTTTTAGATATGACCGTTACAGATTGCTAATCATTTAAAGCAAATTATTTGAAAAGCAAAAAAATCAATATTCCTGTTTAATTTATTTATTTATGAAAGCAATAGAATGATACCCTTTAGTAACCACTAGGCTATGCTATGGCACAACTCAATCAAACTGTAAAATTTACAATCCATTTGGGTCTGTGGGTTCTGCTGTCCTTGAAGAATATGAAATATTCTGACAAAAAATAAGCCTATATATATATATATATACATATATATTTCATGATAGAGCATTAGTCTACAGAAAAGTCTTTTTCTGCAATTGGCCGCATGGTAAAATTGTAATTCAGCTTGAAATATGTTTTCAGATTGTCAGATGAAAGTTGTTACTCAAATTCAACAACAGATTGCCTTCCTCGGCTATGAGCTAGATTTGAATCTTTTATGTTTGGTTGATAACTCACTACTACGTCGAAAACACAAGTTAGCTAGTTCTAAGATGAGACAGAGATAAAAAGACACAGATGTTTCTGAAAAATAAACTGAAGAATAACAACTTAACTGGAATAATCACCCTGACACTACATTAAAGGTGTGTTACTAAGGTTTTGAAAACAACTCTCACACATAACAAAATTCCAGACGTAAGGATACATCACTTTATTTTATCTCCTTTCTATTTACATTATGACACTGTGCTTAAATCTGTGACCACATGCTAAAATTAAATAAAAATAAAAACCTCCCAGACATTTCCAGAAATCAGGACAGTAGCACTAAGTTGGTTTCTAGCTCTTCAACAATTATTTTCTTTAATGATCTGTTTCACTGCATGGTATGCAAACTCTGCCTTATAGACAGAATCAAGCTATCTGCTTTTCTACCTCATTTAGCTTTACCAGAGGGCTGCAGAACCTGGGGTCTCAGGAACACTGATGGGCAGAGCATAGCCCATTGGTTGCATGTCATAGCAGTGACTGCTCCCCTTGGGTTGCTTTCCAAGACTCACCTTCACAGGTCTATGAGACTGGCAGGTGGTATTATTGTCACTTTGTAAGAGAAGAATTGAAGTAACAAAATTTTAAGGTTTAAGATACTAAGATAAGATCTAACTTTTAGGGTATCTGGGCTCTAAAACAAATACTGTACCTTTGTAGTCCAATTTCCACTGATTTTAATTGTGACTGTCGGGCACCTTTGAATCAAATCAAATTCCCATTTATCAAGGTGGGCACAGGAAATGAATAACATCAGCTACTACAAGTGGAAAAGCTCTCCACTACATCAACCAAATGTTAGATCAGATCTAGAGAAGGATGTGTCACTACTCCCAGTCCAGAGGTGATTGGTGACTGCGAATCCGTGCCTGGGGCACCACACATGGAGAGCATTATGTTGTAGTACAGACTCTTTCCTCTCTTTTCTTCATCTTCTCCATTCCTTCCAGCTTGTTTCAACCCTGTATTCCTACATACTCCTGCCATGTTATCCCATTTTCTTTACTCTGGTATTTGCAGTCCTAAATCTTCTAGTTTCAGTCCCAATCTCCTAACACACCAGTTCCAGATCCCCTTCCCATCTGGTTTCCTCTCCTTCCTCACAGCTCCTAGTTACCAATCACATGTCTCCAGCCAAGAAGTCGCACTCTTAAAATATTGATCAGTCATGTCTAAGCTTTCTAAAATGAAATGATGGCTAAGCACTTACTTCAGAAATTTCAGCCCAACTAATTATAACTTTTATAAATATTAAATAAATATATTTTAAATGTTTATAATTAATTATATACATAAATATGATAGCATTTGCATTTCCCAAATAGCAAGTTCTTGCTTTATTTATTTATTTATTCATTCATTCATTAAGGGCTATAAATTCTAGCATTCAAAACCAGTTTTTAAATGACACTGTACTTTTACTTTTGCATCTCTGTTTACACATCATCAAATATCTGAACTGAGTTGAATTCCCAACTATTGCAAACTCAATAAAACAAAGATATAACACAACGAACTCTTACTGTTGTACAGTTTTATATTGTTTTTGAAGCATCTTGTTTTAGCTAACTATGGTTAAAGATAGGCACAGCTGGACAGAATAATAAAATACAGACATTCAGAAAATGGATACTTACCCACAGTGCTTCATGTGTGGTGGCTTATCCATTCTCACTGCCAGTTTTATTTTCAAGTCACTGTCCTGGCTGTTTTTGGGGACTATCATTTTATGCAGATCAGGAGACTTTGAGCTGTTGGATGTTGGATATAACACTACCTGAAAGTTGCAAAATAAAAACTTTAGTTGAGTGATACAGATAAATCTTCTGGTCTTTAATGGCACAATCGAATCAGTTAAGATTTTGTTGCATCTCCTCCAATTTGAGAGAAGGCTGAAAAGTTTTCTCCAGTCTAAAAAAGCAGCTGACTCAATCTTATTGTAACATAGAAGTTTTCAAAATGAAGTTTTCTTACAAATGCAGAGTTTCATATGTGTTTCATATATGTGTCAATAAAAATTATCCTCTACTATTTTCTTCTGAATTAACACTCAGAAGCACACACCTGACACCTGAAAATGATCATGCAGAATCAAACAAGAGCATATATTTTTAGTATACACCATATTCTACTGGAAACTCACTACTGAAACTATGCACTATAGTACAACATACAGCTCCTCCAGCACTGACATTATCTGAGTGATTAAACCCAAAATCTCTTCTTTTTTAATATCGTCATTATTCAATCTATAGTATTGATAAAAAACAATTATAGTGAAAGTCACAGAAATCAATGATTAATTTCAAAACATCTTTGCTGCAAATGAAATATAATAAAAGTATGATACTATGCAAGTTCACATGCTATAGGTAAAACAATCATGTTGTTACATCTACAGTGACAGACATACATATGAAAAAAGTACTAAATTTAAAATATTTAATTTTTAAAACATTTCAACAGGTATTAGTCAAATTACCTAATTAGCAACTACATTAATTAAATAATTTTTTTGATTACTATTAATTTAAAAATTTTAATTTATCTCCCATCCAAAAAGCCTTTTCACTTGTAGCTAGTACAACGAAGACCATGACTATTTAATAAAATCCTTCCCACTGTCACAAGTTCATTTGTTAAATGCTGCTGAAATATAATTCCTCTTAATTCTTATTATGGACAATATTCTTGCCTCAGTTTAGACTGCAAATGATAAATATGCTACTTTGGAAATTTTTATTGCATTTAGAGAGTTCTGGATTACCGTTTTCACAAACAGTATTTACAAATAATAAAACACACAAACCCCCTCAATATTCTTTATAGCTCTTATTTCCTATAACCTAAAATTAATCATCGAGTTAACCATTAATTAATTCCATAAACATATTAGGTATCTTTTGTCCCGTGTATCATACATAACATATTTACCTCTGTGTTATTGGGAAAGTTAAATCAAGGACTTGAAGAAGAATCTCCCAGCAAGCATAAACCTAAAGGATAGCATTTAGCTAAAAATACTGCAATAGTGTCATTCAGATCTAATCAAGCAAAAGATGACATAAGCTGAACATCTTCAGCTTCCCGCCCCAGTGTTTGGCAGAAAAAACATGTGCCAATACTCTTGTGAAATAGAGATATATGATGCATTGCCACTTTTTAAGTGGGCAAGTTTATTAACTCCAGCGGGAGAAATAATCTGTCAGAACTACTGAGTAGACTAAGTTCTTTTTAAAGAGATAGCAGAACACACAGTATAAACCAGCTTTCATAAATCATATGGTTACTTTTTTTTTTTTAATAAATGCATAGCTAGCTTATAATCAAACTTATTCCCCTCTTCCCAAGAAACAAGATCATTTTCATTTTGTGTAAAATTCATCACTTAAAACATGTTAAATCATTCTGAATATAGTAATCTTTGAGTTCTGAAGCATCAAATAGAAAATGACTTTTAATTTATTTATCTTTTTAAATGCAAGATTATATAAACAGAATTATTAGTCATTCCTTGCATTTAATCACTTGATAATTCATATAGGATTATCAGTAATGTTACAATTTTTTTCCCTTTTTACAAGCTGCAATTGCTGTTGTTCTGAAACAGCTTATTACTTGTCATGAATCTCAGATGACATCTTTCTCCTGTCAACTTTTTGAATTCTTAGAATGTTAATGAAAATATAAACAGACAAATGCACAATTAATTCATAACTTCATGACTGTTCCTTGTCTGAATTTTTAAAGAAATATTTTGTAGTTTTGTTTTCAAAGCTCTAGAATGAATAAGCACCTGTCAGAGGTGCTTATTAAATATGCACTCTTATATTTGCCTTATATTTTGTCATTCCTTCCATCTTATGAACAACGCAAACTGAAAAAGCTAGCTTATACAAACTGCATTACAAGAAAATCAAACATTTTTAGCAGTATACACACAGGCATGCACACATAGCATTCTATAGGCATTAATTATTTCTACAATATCCTTAAATCTAGCAGGTAAGCAACAAGACCCATCAGGAAACATTTTCATCCGGTGGTACAATCTGTACCCTTCACTAAATCAATGAAGCCCAAGCACTCTGCAAACTTGCTTAGAAAAGGAAAAAAATATTGAAATGTGTATTTGAAGTATTTTTTTACCCATTATAACACAGTGTTGTGCAATGTTATCCCCACTGTTCATGGAGAAACATCCTAGGCTGTTTTGTCTCAGATTTCCTTTCAACGCTGTTTAATGGATTTTAATCTTCTAGCTGGAATTCTATAATCTACTTTCAAAAATAAAAGGGTGTCAACTTGGATCTTCTTCGGTAGATAAAAGACTCACTCAGAGGATATTTTTTACTCTTCCTAGTACTTCTAAAAGTACTTAACTGAATTTCTGTTATACTATGTAGCACTGAATTAATTCTTGTTATTTATTGTTCTTATACTTGTGAGAACCATCATAGCAGATTACTGAGCAGCAAAGCAGTAAACTATAAGATCTTAGTCTAGGACTGTGTGCAAAATAAGCAACCTTACAGATAATCTTGATTGAAGTTATAATATTTTATTCATGATCAGAATAGTATATGGAAAACAGCTACTGTGCATTGTATTGACTCAGTTTATTTAAAGCAAAGGAGTAATCTTGGTATACTGTGATTTCAGATAAATCAGTAAATTCAACCATCTTACAATAAAAAAATACTTCTGCAGTTGTATCTAGTATCATATTGCCTCAGCTCACACTGCAACTGAAAAAGTGGCAAGTTCCTTTCTTTATGCCTCTCCTCAAGTGGATGCAAAATACACAAAAAAACTTAAATATTATAGAACAGCATATTTTATGCACTTGCGCAAGTTCTCAAAATACTTTTGTATTGACCAATAAATACCTTGAAAGATGCCCAATGCCCATGGGAGCCGTCCCAGCTGCCTTGGGGACTTGTTCCATTAGCATAGTAGGACCTTAGCCTAGTCCACACAGGAAGCCACCAGCAGAGCTGCAAAGCTAAGCTCAGGAAGGTAACTCTGATCTGTGTCACGTACATCCTTTATTTCCCTGCTCTCTGTCCATCTACATGCCACATGTTGGCCAAGTGTCTTCCTGTCCTTTCTTCAAACTACATAATCCCCAGTAGGAACGACAGGGACTTTTAAGGGAGAGAGGAAGTTCCCATGCTTTACATGCTGCTCCAAAGCACAAAGGGTGCTAAAAACGATTATTTTTTATCACTGATAAAACAGCATATTTCCTTTTTATCTTATTCCAGGACTAGAATGAAGAATTCCAGCCTGAACAGCTAAGGTCTGGGTAAGTTACAAGCAAATGAAACATCAGATGGCCTTAATCATTAGCAGGATTGCCAGGTCTGCTTAGAGTGAAAAATATACTAACTATTCTAACTACACAATACTGGTAAGAAGCACCAAAGTGAATTGGAGAAATAAATTCTTCAACTCTCATGTTCTAGACAAGACACTTTTTCTGCCTCAAAATATGGGTATTTAAACCTACGAAAACCAGTGAGTGCCCTACATGTCAGACCAAATGTTGCCTCACTTGTATTTTCCAGGAGCTTTCATCAAGCAACAAGACTAATAATTTATTCTATAGAAGGTTTATCCTTTCAGGCTTAAAAACGTAGTGATTCAAAAAGATAAATGAGGCCAGTGCAAATAGAGATGACAGGCAAATTTTATGTTATGAAATAAACAGCCATTTTTACTTGGCACAACCATCTGTCAAATGGAGCAGTACTGACATGTTCTGCTAGTCATTGCCTAAGTGAAGATCACAGGGAAATTTCCTAGTCAAATATGTTCTGTTTCACTGATTTTAAAATTACAGACTAAAAATTACTGAAGTTGACTTGGGGTAGGAAGCAGATGCCTGATAACAATGTAGGAAGCCTTTAATGTTTCAGTAATTCTGCCCACACCTTCACTTACTTAGGTGACACTTATTTTTGCTCCTCTATCTATGACCCTTCTCTCATAATTTGGAAGATTGGAGCTATTTAGAGTTACACCAGCTCCTTCCCCAAATGTCCCAGTAGTAGTTACCCTAGCTTTGCATCTGAGTCCTTTTGGCCCCTAAGTCTTGACTCACTGTCCCAACAGCAAATGGAAACAAGCTAAAGCAAGGGAATAAGGTTGGAGACAGAGGCTGAAAAAGGGAAAAAAAAAAACAAGTGTCCTGGAGAGCACCCTGGAGGTGCTCACAAAGGGAGCACCCAACCTCCATGGTCTCACCTGCTGAGCAACCTCTTGCTTTCCAGCTCTAATTGTATTAAATATGAAAAGTCAATACAACATTTTCATTAAAAGGTGGTTAGAAATCTCCAAATCTCAAGAAGGAACTAGGAAGACTTTGTAATCTATGCAATCAATGGGCATCTGCTGATGCTGTCACCTGAACATTTCCTTTAATTGATTTTAGCACTTGGTAAGAGTTGCCTAAGTGATTCCCAAACAGCCTCTTTCCCAAATCTAAGGGAGAGCAAGCCTGAGTGAAAAATATGTTAAGAATTTCTAAAGAAAAACACTCTCAGCGGAGATACTGAGAAAACCCCTCTTAGCGTGGAAACAGGAACACTAAGCCAGACACAACATAGTGCTGACAGGCAGACTACTCAGGGGATAAGAGAGAAAGAAGAGGTAGGGAAAAAAAAAAAAATCCGTTATCATTTTCTGAACTTGAAAAAGATAGAAAAACGCAGACCTGCAAAACCTCAATCATTTCAAAATTTGATGGAGAAACACATTTCTCCTGTTGGCAGGCTTTAAATTAACATATTCACAGTATGAAATCGTCTCCTCTCAGAAGCTCGTTGAACACAACGCAGAATATAAACGATATGCCTGGTGCTGTCAGCATTCACAAACTAGACAGTCATGCAAGTGCAGATACCGAGACAGTAAGCTATTTTATAATGTCTTTAAATCAAATTCAGAAAAAGAGCACTAACGGGAAAAAAAAATAACCAGAAATCTAATTACTGTTGGCTGCTGATGATTGTGACAAGCAGGTTGGAAGACAATAGCCTTCTTTTAATTGAATAATCAGTGCAAGAAGACTGAGTTATTCCTATATTCAAAAAGTCAAAAAGTATCACTAATCAAACACCACCTGCTGTTCTCACATTGTATTCACATGTGTTAAGCAAGCACAATGGTTGTCACTTTGAATTACTAGGTTTGAACATCTTCATACACAAAGTACTGAACAAGGAAAAGTGGTGTCAGGGAGAAGACAAGATCTCCGCTGGGATGGAGAGATGATCAGCACTCCCACTAGAGTGGGAATTTCAGAAACCACCAGGTTGCAGGTTTTCAGAAGTATTCATTCCATACTCTGAATGCATCTTCTCATACATCCTCAGCTGCTGCGCACACAAACACTAACATTTCTATCAGTTCTGCCTTTTGTATGAATGCACATTATCACTGAAGTGGTCTGAGCAGTGTCAGCCACGTAGGAATTGTGCAACGCAATTCAAAAATATGTTAATAAATGAAATAGTGAGCATTGATTTTCTCATTAGAACAAACTTAGCTTCACAGATGTACTCTGCTTCGATTTCTAGCACTTACGATCCGTGAGTCACTGTATGCTAAAGTCTGTACAAAGACAGCTTTTCACCCATGACGCTCCCATTCTGCAGATCTCTAATGCAAATACTACCCCTTCCCCTCCTGAAGCACACTTCTCCTTTTTTCTTTTTTTTTGCTTCAGTAGAAAATTGAGATTGTTTAAAAATTCTCCAGGTTGTGTAGAAGAGAGAACAAAATCTGGTTGGGGGTAGGGTTTACTTTTCATTTAAAGACCCTCAAAGAGATCTGCAGGGAGTGAGAAGAATAGTCTTGTCAACAGGCAAACCCTTGTCTTTGCATGCACAACAGGACTTCTTTTGTCTTTTTTTTTTTTTTTTTTTCAAGAGCAATGTCAGGGAAGTAACATAGTAAGAAATACCTCCTGTCACAAGAGCATCCTGAATGCCTTGAAAGGAGAAGGTGCTAAATACAGATAAGATCTGGAGTCGGAAATACAAAAGACCTAAAGTTGGAAAGGAGAAGAGGCAGGGGAAAAAAACACAAAACAAAAGATCTGAGACCACAGCATGTAGTTGAGGTGAAAGTTAAGTTTAATATTTTACATTGAAATATTTCAATTCCCTAAAAATCCTTTAAAGCCTTTCTCACCTTTTGTCTCAGATGCTCTGATAAGCTACAGTATAATAAAGCAGACCAAAGCCTGTACCTAAAATTTGATAGTTTTGTGCTACAGAGCAACAGGATTGTATTAATATATGTGATTCTTCTTAACCTCTCTGGATTTTAATAGCACCATGTTATTAAGACATTTTTTCCAGGATCATTCCCCATCTTTTTTCATTGTTCTGCATCCAGATATTACTGAATGCAGCCTACTCACCTCCATGACAGAGCTGCCCCTGTAGCTCCTTGGCCACATCTTCCATGGTCCCTGCCCAGCTCCCTCCCTATTCCTGTGAGCTCTTCCTCACACAGATACCAGCTCTGCCTTGGCAGACCACAACCAAATGACCTTCGAGGTCTCTCAGAAGAATATGAGTGGCAAGAAAATGCACAGTGCAGGGTCCTTACTTTAAAAAAGGCAACCTCATATGTGGAACAATCTGTTGCATATCTGCCTGCAGCTGGAGGACACAAAGAGAAGAGCCCTGCTCTTCTTAATAAGCTGTCCATACTTGAATGAGATATATCTATGAATAGAGACTTGAATTTTAAAATCTGAGCTATGTTCCATCCTTAACATTCTGAAAGGGAGAATTTCAGAATGTCCATGCAATAGAGGAGTAAGAAGTCTCATTTCTTGGATAGTGGTCCACAAATTTTTTCCATCACTCCTTCTTGTCCCTCCCCACTCTTGCACCAGTCTTGACCTTCCTTCCCTTCCTCCTATCCCTCACTATATTTATTACCCTCCAGGTCTCTCTCCCTCCCCTTTCACTCCTACTTTAAACATCATAAAGTGGCAGAAGTTCCTCTAGAAATTAAAAGAATTTTTAAACAAGGCAAGCATTATGAATCCATCACACAAATTTCTGAAAGATAATACCTGTCGGCATATCAAATTTTGAACACTGAGAATGATCACTCTTAAAAGAAAAAAACAACATTTTCACAGAATCACAGAATGGTTGAGGTTGGAAGGGACCTCTATAGATGTAGTCCAACCCCCCTGCTCCAGCAGGGACACCCAGAGCACGTGGCACAGGGTGGCAGCCAGGCAGGTTTGAAAGATCCCCAGAGAAGGAGACTCTGCAGTAGAGCTACTGCTGCAGTGAAAGCCTTATGCCATTTCACAACATATTATATCAATATAGGCATTTTCTACACATAATACTCACTCTTCCTAGTTCTTTATCTTCAAGGGCCAGAACCCCAGTGCTTTCTGTAAAGAGTTTTACTTTGACGACAGGACGAGGGTGAGTAGTAGTGAAATCCCCTTGAGTTCCCCACCTGCAAAAAATAAAAGAACAAAATTTAATGAGGGCAGAGGGAAAGTTTTAGAGTGACAGGACTGTAATCGTTTGCATAGTATACAAATTATTTCACTTCCAGGACATTCCAAACTATTTTTTTGGCTGGGGAGGGCAGGATGCAGGGTGAAAAGGAGAGAAAAGGCACATTTTTTATCCTCCAAAACGAAATATCTACATGGGAAAACTGGGTTTTATTTATGATAAGACAAATCAGATCATTGGTATGGTTTTTATAATCAAAAATTTGCCATACACTTTCAAAGAGCTGAAATTATATCCCCATGGTGAAGAATGTAACCAAGCGAAAAAGCAAAATAAATAAATAAGCAAAAAATCTTTAAATGTATCACTATCCTACATATTTTAATGTAGCTTTTTACATTATTATGTATGCCATTAACTTATTAGCCATTAACTGAGGCAGAAGTCAGAAAATACAGCATAATATGAAACTCCCAGCCCATAAGAACACTGTTGCTATCAACAGTTCATAATTTGTATTATTGTTTTGTCAGTTCAGAATGAACATAGTAAAGATAATGGCTTTACTCTCTACGTGTATCTGTGTCCCGCACTGTCAGTGCCCACTAATAAACTTTTGCCTTAGGAAAAGCAAAATGCCACTCTGAAAGGATTGTACCAAGAATATACAGGATATCAAGTACTCAACATTTACTAAAGGCTGTTCAGAATAAGGGATGGACTGTGTAGAGCATACATTCCTCCAACAGCTATCCAATTTTGTAACAAACATAAATGTTCTGAAACGAAATAATATTGGTGCTGAAGATCTGACAGCTTTCAACTACTATAAAAACACCTACAAGTTAAATTTACATTTAAAAGAATTAATCTTTTATATTTAAGAATACTAAATGCAAATCATTAATAATGCTATAAAGTAACTGAATTATCATCACAATCCTGTCTCACAACTTGCATTTTGTTAGTTGAAACTTATTTTTTCCTGTTTGCAAAAAATCACATTTTTTAAAAAAAAACTTAATAGATTAACTGCCTAGATGTCCCATTCACAAGAAATAAGTTCAAGACAATTCCTGTTAAGGCTGTTAAAAACAATAAAGCAGATATAACTGTTAAATGAGTATTAATGAGATGAGCAATGGACTCGGGAGACACTGGATATAGTATACTCTGGTTATATTTATTCTGTTTTTTTATTAATAATATTTCATTTTAACTAAGTTCTGTTAAATGGATATCACACTCATGTTCTTTGTCTGAAAGCATAAAAAGGGATATCAGATTTTCAGTATATGGACATCTTTAAATTACCCTATATTATATTTGAAAACAATAGCTTCAGAGAAGCTGCTGTCCCTTCCACATTTGTACCTAAGAATTATGCAAGTAAATTGTCTCAATTCCATGTCATGCTGAGACCCACTTTAAATATAGCCTTCCCAATAAATATAAATTTGTTTCTGTATTTATTTCTATGGTTAAATTCTGTTAAGTTTCTCAAAACTTTTAGTTATTTATTCTACAAATACAACTCTATCCAAAGAGCTAGTAAGTTTAATGGTGAAAAATAGGTTAGGAGGATACCTCTTGCTTCATGGAACCAATATCCAAACACTAATTAGCACAAGGCAAATCCTGATCATCATTACTGAAATTTCTTATTCCAGCTTTTAGATCTGATGTGCTGATATAATTACATAGACCTGTTTTTTTCAAAATTTATCATTTTTCTTTCAAAGCACCTTTATATTCTGTCAAATGCATTTATTAATAACTATTAAAATGTTTAATATTTCCTGTTCTTATTTTCCCTTCACCTCATTGGAATAGAGGTATTGGAATATTTTCTTTAAAAGCTAAGCTACTAGACATATTTGTTTTTATATGTACTTATTTTAGGATAGAGGTCACGGTCTGGCATTTTCACTGGAGACAATATTGTTTTCCTCAGAAATGTCTTTCTGATGCACACAATTTTAAAGTCAATCACCACATGAGGGATGTAGTATTAGTCATAAGATTGCATAACTTTTTAACAGCTTAACTGAAGACCTTATTATTTTCAAATAAGAAAAATTTTGATTTTTTTTTTTTTTTTGGAAACACACAAGCTTAATTCCATCCTCCTTTTTCTTTTTTTCTTTTCCTTTTGAGGTTTGCCTATTATTAAAACTTTTCCTGGATGTCTATCCCCTCAGGCATGCATGGTGGCAGCAACACACAAAATTCAGGCTGTTCACAGCAAGAGGGAGCAAACCAGTTCCTAACCTTTCCTCACTCCCCATTGCTAGGAAAGGCCATTCAAGCTCACAGTTCAACTTAGCGGCAGGTAAATAAAAGATCCCCTGTGGCAGAAGAGCCAAGTTTCTAAAAATCCTGCAATGTTCAAAGATGAACCAGTATCTTTTTGCCATCATGTCATGGCACGTCTTCAAACGGCAAGAATACCTTTGTCATTATCTTGTTTTCTACATCCCGTGGGAGTAAAAAGCAGTATTTCTTACGCAGCATTTAAATTAGAACAGTTGCACATTCTTTCACAGGCAAAAATATAATTTCCCTCCCAAAAAAACACATTTCTAGAGGGATAATGAAATGTACTGCTGAAGAAGCTTAGTGAGTTTATTAAATATGATTAAGTCATTGACTCATGACCTTTTCTTCACAAATGGGAATTGCATTACGAGAGAGAGTAACAGTAGAAAGGAGGAAGGATGATGGGAAGAAAGGAGGAAAAGGAAAAGAGGAAACAGTATAAATCTCAAAAATCTCACAAAAAAACACATATGAAAAGTGCTTCTCCCCCAAATTTTTTATAGCACATCCAAAACCAGCAAGTTTTCACCATTATCTTAAATATTAGGAATTCTTGTGTTATTTATTGGAAAATTGTAAGAATTATAATCTTCCATGTGATTTTATTATAAACTGTCTCTTTTCCTAAAAAAAAACCCTCAAAACAAACAAAATCCCCACCCTGTCAGCAATAAAACAAAGATTCTTTTAATATGAAAAACTTTAGCTATGTTAAAGATCAAGTTACCAGAATGCTTAATAAACTTTGACATTTTACCTTTACCTGAAAAATACACAGAATTCTTTAAACACAAACATACCAACATCTATCCTGAATGTCTCTTTCTACATTAATCTTTAAGAAATCAAAGTGAACTGATTCCACAGTTAGGACAAAGAACCTTTGAAGATGAAAATGCTACAACCTATTACACTGGCAAATTTAATATGCATGCAGCTTTGGGGTATTAATAACAACAAAGAAAAAGCTATTAGATTGTTCTTTCCAAACTCTGAAAATGCATCTACCTTCTTTGAAAAGATATATAAAAAGATATTTCTTTGAAAAGATATATCTTTGAAAAGACATATGGACAAACAAAAGACTATGAAGGATCTTTAAAGAGAAATGCTGGCAGGAAAAATGAAAAAAAATCTGAAACAAAATGGAGAGCTAGCCATAGTTTCAATCATTCAATCCAGGGAGATGATAATATGTGTCTATTTTGGGGTTAAGATGGGAGAGACGGCTATCTTCTTTAAAGATTACTCTACCACCACCTCTCCTTTTTTTCTTTTTCTACTAGGCTTTTCCAATAGAAATGACTCCTTGGATAAAGTCAGTAATCCTCCCTCTGGTCGTCTCTGTTCAAATTAGTCCTGCAATTACAGAAAAGGGCTGTTGAACTTTCTTCCCACCTAGACACTATTCTGAATCACTGAACAAAAAATCCTAGCAACCTATTTCACTAGCACTCAGCTTAAATTTTGCTGGAAAATTGCTTTGAACACTATTTTTTGAGTGTGAGGAAATCATTTCTCCATCATTTCTAAACTGGTTAGAATTAGTTGAGTTGTTAACTATTCTCATCAACATCCAGAGCACCAAAGAAAACAGGGCTTGCCGCAATAGTTGGAAGTTATTCAGATGCTTTGTTTTGTGCAGTGGGGAGGATGAAGAATCATAGAATCATTATGGTTGGAAAAGACCTTCAAAATCATTGAGTCCAACCCAAGCCCTTCAACACCATGCCTGGTAAACCATGTCCTTCAGTGCCTTGAACACTGCCAGGGATGCTGACTCCACCACTTCCTTGGGCAGCCTGTTCCAATGCTTGACTATTCTTTCCGTGCAGGATTTTTTCCTAATATTTAACCTGAAACTCCCCTGGTGCAACTTGAGGCCATTTCCTCTTGTCCTATTTCCCGTAGGTATTTTGGAGAAGAGATTGACCCCCACCACACTACAACCTCTCTGCAGAGATATGGTTCTCTGATAGATTGGAACTGGAAGCAAAGCAGATTTTTTTTTTTTTTTTTTTTCCTCCTAGGAAATGGGGTAAAGTTTGGAATCCCTTCTCCCTTTGCACTACATTGTAATAGAAACGCAAGATTCTACTTCAAGTCATATGGAGCAAGTTTTATAAATAAGGAAAACAATCTCTAAACACATTTCTACAGGAATGCATTTAAAAATCTTTGGTAAAATTGGAAATTGGTAACAGTGTTTAGTGACCTAGGAATAGGATGCCTCCTACACGGCTAGTATGTAAGATCTTTAAAGGTCGGTGATACAGTGTACAAATAATTTATACAACAGAGTTCAAAAACCCTGTGATGGGACCTTGAAAGTACCAGCACAAATTCAGTTTGTCTTTCTCTGTAATACAGGGAACGCCTAAGCTTTAATGCAGACATAATTTATTGAGTCATGAAGCTAAGAAAACAATCAGGACAGATCAGTAATGCTTTTCTACTCAGTTTTGGAGTTTATTATCTGACTTTTGCTGGCTTGGTTCTTTTTCTTATCACTAATGGCTCAGTAAATGCTCTGGTATAGCTGTATGGGAGTGAACATGGGAAAACAGAAGCCAATGGATCTGTGAGGAGGGCAAAGATGGATCACCACCATAACTGACTTTGCAACAACAAATACGGCAACATCTCACTTGGTTTTATGTGAAAATAGAAAAGAAGAAAATTGAAAGCAGTATTTTGATCCAGTTTAGGTCAAATTATGTTGCAGATAATTTACTTCAAGTTTGCTCCATTATGGAGATATAGAACCGTGGAAGAAAGAGTGAGGAGGAAAACCAGGCAAAACCAGGCATACCCAGCTTTGGAAGTGCCATTTACAATAAGTAGTAGATCTTCAATAATTCATAAATGTAAACAATGGCAATGCTTTATATTTGTACTAGCACAAGTTTGGACTACCAAATGTACGTAAGCAATGGAACCAGCTACTCAGCCAGGTCTTGACACAGCGGCAGGGCAGGAGCAGGCTGGAAAATCATTACCTATCTGTCAGAAAACATCCCTCAGCTGGTTTACAATGCAGGGGCACTAACAGTTTCTAAAGCAAGCTACGATTTTCAAAGGAATAGACCTATAAATAATGCTTTAAGGAAGATTTTACTATTTTTCTTTTTTTTTCTTCTCTTTCTAGCATATTCCCTTTCAATAGGAAATGGGCTAATGTTGTTCAGTCTCACTCAGTATATGGCTCTTCAGAATTCTTTTTACAATTCCAGATGTCCGTAGCAAAATAATTAAAAAAGTCTCCACTCTGAAGTTGCATGAGAACTGACAGGTCAATCTGAGCCACTTATGCCATGCACATTTACATATTATGTCTCTTCTAATTTCAAAATATTTCCTTTTCCTTTTTTTTTTTGGACTCATGCATGTCAGAAACTCAGAAAATGACTGACTCATTTTTGCTCTATGACAAGCGAAGGTAGCTCAAGCAATGAATGCAGTACTCTTGACCTGAGGGGAGAAAAAGGATTTTTAATAAGCTTGATATAAGCAGGAATTAATTTGACTCTCTGCCAGTCAAGAATTTTCCATATTGATCTAAAATTAGTTTTATCTTTAATAATACCAACTGTGAACACCAGTAACTGATGATCAGGTTCTAGGTAGTGACCTATGTGGAAAAAAAAAAAATACAAAAGATATTTTTTATATTTTGGCATTTTTTCATCTACAAGTTTCTAATGCCTACTGCTACCTTTGAAATTTCCAGCTCGTAATTCATCGATGGTCCAGAGAAGTCTCCTTCTGATCTATTAAGCTATATAAGTTTTAGGGCTATTGAGACTGTAGTAGATTAGTTGCCACTTTCACAAACTCAGAGCAATTCTCAATTTATGGATAAATGTTCAATGACTTTTACTCATGTGAACAATTTTGGATAACTGGATGGGAAGCGCTAGATTTTTTTCAAGAGACTATAAATGCCTACAGTCTCATACTCATACAGTACTGATATTAAATTAAGAAATATGATTATTGTCTATTTTTTAAAATCTTGTTGCAAAGTAGACAGAGGATACAGCAATTTATGTGCTAAATCCTGCAGCATTTCTGTGCTAAATGCTCTCAATGTATTTACAGTTGCTAGCTGCAGTACAGGCAGAATACACCTCTGAAAACACTAACTTTAAGATTAAAAAAGAAGTTCCATGTTCTGGCTCTCTTTTTTCTTTTGCTACATTATTTTCCTTTGTACGTAACATTTTTTGCCTACACATTCTCTTTATGATAGAAATTGGGCTTATTTGAAGATTGATCAACTTCCAGTTTAAGCTACATTCTTTTTACCATGTTTGCAGAGAGAAACTTTGGGCTGACACCATAATTACTGACAGTGTCTATTTCCAAAGTTCATTTCCTTTCATTGCAAAAGAGTCCCTGGATAATCCCACTACTAGCAAGAATCTAGATATCATTTCAGGTAAAGATTTATCATTGTGTCACAGAATCTATTTTAAACAAATTTATTTTTCTAATTCATTTCACAACACATTTGTTTACCTGGAAACAGGAGAAAATATCCCTCTCAAATTTCTCATTATAATCACAATGAGTTACTCAAAAAGTCTTCTTTAGGGGTCCTTACATGGAGGAGAATATTATAACATTTATTACTCTAAGCAAACATCTAGAAATTTTGTTTTAATACTATTTTTTTTTCTGACAAAATATTAAGTCTAAAGAATATTGCACTAAGACCACTTGATTTTTCCACAGATCATTGCTCTCCTTTTTGTCTTTCTGAAACCAAAACTGGAGTGAATTGGTCTGCTAAGTGCCTTCTTTAAGGTTTGAATCATGGATTCCATTTCTGGATCTGTAATCTATGCCCACCTGGTTGTTTCTATACAGTTTAGATACATGCTTAACTAAGGAAATATAGATATCTATAATTTCTTTGGACTAGAAATTGCACTCACAGTACAAACAGCAAGCTGAAATGTCAAGAAACAAGAGAGGGACTCACAGTACAAGACTACTCGGAAACATCTAACTAAATTGATATTTTGAGCTAGATTAGAACCCCCCACTAAGTCTAGGCCAGAAGAAGATTTGTGAAGTATTGTGTGAGCATGGAGCTGCTGATGTGTCTCACCCTGGCAGCTGCAACTCCCTGTGCAGAGATGGAGAAGATGTAAGAGGAGGTGAGCAGCTCTATCCGCTGTGTGAGCTTCCCCATAGCAGCCTGACAATAAATCTTCAACCAGGAGGCTTCATTCCGCCAAACAGAAATACACTTATATCTATGCCTATCTGCTTCTGGCTTTTTTATTGAAACTCCCAAATAGAATATTAATTGGCACTAATTGTTTTTAGTTCTTCTCCACTAAGAATGGGAAAAAAATAGCAAACATTTCCTTTTCTTTTGTGAGCACAGAGAATACCCAACAATTTTTACTGACTACCAAGATGCTAGCTGAGAAAGCATGGCCTTAACGCTAACAGCTCTATCATACAACCCACTAGCATATTTAGTTTCTATATCTTTGAAAATAATGCTAGTTTCTCTTTTTCTGAAAATTTTCTTATTGAGAAAAATTGTTGAAATACTGACACACAACGGACAAGTTTATTATGTTGCCTCAAGAATTTAATATGATAATGATTATTTCTTATATGCTACATAAAAACCATTATTTCATTCAATGTATACTTAAGTATATATTTAGGTATATATTCCAGATAACCTCAGTGTGATTTGAAATTAACACTTGAAACCACAAAGTTCACATATCTGTACCTTGTAAGAGCAGAGATACCCTGCTTCCCTCTTGACTCTTCCTTAGGCAGCTATGAAAAATCAGCTTGAAGTATCCTCTGTTAATCCATATAATGCTTACAATGGCTCAGGTTGCAAATATTTTTCTTGGCAAAAAGAAAATCTACATTTTCCTATTAGTCTGTTTAAAATTACTAATTTATTTTGATGAAAGTGCAAGGAGCATAATTTCCTACTTCAGAGCAAATACACTGAATTGCAGCTGAGAGGCAGCGCATTAAGAAACTTCCAAACAACCCAAAATGTGTTTTCTACAGCGGAGGCACAGAAGACCCCCATGCTTAGGCAAACGAAACTGTGTGCTTGACGCATGGCTATGTTATTCATAACTAACCTCATGTTAGTTATAACTAACTAACCTCAACCTCATAACTAACCTCAACTAACCTTTTATATGTCTTGACGCTCTATATATTCTTCCTTGTGTTACTGTGAGTCCACTGTTTTATGCAAACATCTTGTTTTACAACAGAGCACTGACACAGGAGCACGGACACTTTCCATAGATACTTTCAGGTCTATCAGCTAGTGAAAGAACCTTTTCACAATAATGCTTTCACTCCTGAGGTCCCCACCAAATTTCTGCCAAAACTAAAAAATACTGATATGAGAAAGGTAACCAGGTCTAGGAGGATGGATAGCAATGAAAAGGAGGGGAAGTACAGAAAGAGGGTGTATTTTGGATGAAGGGTGGCAAGGCATATGATCACCTTTATGTGCCACCTTTTTTTTTTTTTTACACCTAGCTAGGGTCTTCAGTTTTTTTTTTGTTTGTTTTTGTTTTTACTTTTCATGTATTTCCATCCATAGGCCTACAATACCAATTAGGGTGTAAGTCCAACCTTTCCTCCTCCCTCCCTCCCTCCCAGAAAGACCCCTCCTCTTCCTTGCAATAGCAAGAACTACCTCCCTCCTCTTGCTAACAGCACAAGCACCCTACTTCCCTCTGGACTCCTCCTCTTGCAGCAGTCACCACTTTTAAATTTCGCCTTCTAACATCCTCACAGTAGAGAAATGTGGGTGCAGCTGCTGTCAGCAGGTAGATGGCGGATGGTAGATGGAGGCAGGTGATCTACTAGGAGGCCATCACACCCCCAGGAGAAGCAGCAGTCTCTTTCCTATGGCAACAGTAGCTCTGCTCTTAAAAAAACATTCAGGCAGTGCCATCCAGAGTTTGGGCAACTCTTGGTCCTAACAATGTAATGGAATTCTACCCAGAAATGTCTAAGTGCAGTCTGCATTTGCAAAGAACGTTTCTCATGTGTCGTCTTCTCTTCTACTGTTTCTATATATGGCTTGGAAACTTTTGCATAAGCTGTTGGAAATGAAACACAAGCTGTTGGAAACTAAGAAACTGAGTTTTCATTACTTCCTGTACAGAAAAGTTGGGTGTTCAACACCTGTAACTGCAAATACCATTCTAAGCATCCCAACTTTCCATTTTTTGAATGCTTAGTCTAGTCTCCATCTAGTACAGTGACTGGGAAAGAATGCTTTTTCCCCTCTGCAGCTTCAGCCACAAAATTAAAGGTTTTTAAGCCAATTCTGCTATAAAATATTGACAGTCCTTTCTTGGAATCGTATTCTGAAGAACTTACAGCTGTGAATCTGACTTTTACTTGGGCTACAGAAAGAAAGCATCAGCTATCTTGTGCTATATTTGATGTATATTCTGATCATTTGGAGTTTTTTTCATTTAGGAATCTGTTTACTTGGGATTTTTCAGTGCTTACTTTTCATAAAATTAATTACTGTGTTTTAAATAAGGGAATTAGCAGAGCTTGAAATCACTAACCATTTCTCATAGAACTATTAACCTGCTAGACATATTCATGTATTTCTTTTTAAACATACAACATTTTTAATAACTGAAAAAAAAATCCAAAGAGTAAAATGACAAAACTGCATTATTGTTGTTCAAAGCAAAAATTTTCTAATGCATAAGAGAAAGGAAAACCAAAGAGAAGCTCAATACATAATAAGCAACTAAGTAAAAATAGTCATTTTGTCTTTTTACACTGAAAAATGAAAACAGTACACTCCAACACTACTTGCAGAAGGCTATTAGAGCAACTATTTTCATTACAAGCATAAGAGTATGAATAAATTATTACTTAGTCTTGCTTTCACATCTCACATTTCTCAAGCCAAGAATCTGCTACGTACATTACAGGAACATAAGGCAAGTCAGGGAGAAGGTCTTCAAGTGTATGAAGTGTATGCAAGACTGACAGGAGCTGGGAACCTTTGTTGTGCATGATGTGAAGAGTCCATGAGAGACTCCAGTCTCCCATCGACTTTCAAACCCAGGTAGTGGTTGGTGGGGGAGACAAGACACATTATGCTCTCAGAGTTTCTATATGCACACTTACTAAACTTCTAATCAGAGAAAGAGAATTAGGAATATATCTCAACACATTTAAAAACTGCAGTATCTGTTTTTTCTCATGTTGTTTTCTATATGTGTGGCACTTAAAATTTTCAAAATGTTGCACCACTCTTGGTGAACTGACAGCTCTTTTATGAAGCAGAAAGATGTTGTCACCTCATTTTAAAGATGTGGAAAAACAGATTGCAAATAGGATGACCTATCTGAATGTGCACAGTCTATCAGGGGAAGAGCCAGCAATCAAACCTGAAAACTTCAGTATTCCATCTGTCCATTATACCACTTCCCTTTTATTCTGAAATTACTTTTACTCTTCTTTCCGACTCCTACTGTTCTCATCAGCTGTCCACATTATTCTGCCTCTGTTTCTGTTGTCCTCCTACTCTCAATCTGCTGGTATTGCTTTCAAATAGATACATTAATCTGTGGATTCACACTTTATATGCAAAGAGGTTATTAAAAAAATCATGATCTATAAATTTTCTTTCTTTATCTGATCATTAGACTATTCGGTATTCTTACAGGATTGGATGCCCTGACATCTACCTCTGAGTATTCATGCACATAATAACACAGAGGCAGCAAAGAAGAGTCTACTCAGTGTGGTGAACAACAGTTTTTTGGGTGTCACAATTTGAGATTCGCAAACTGTTCTTCACCTGATGGATCAAACAAACAAACTTCCTTCTTCTAACACCTTTTTCATCAGTCTTTCTCTTCACTCAGAACAAATCCAAAACTGAATAAAAACATAAAATTTCCTGTGATCCAAACACTACAGATGATCATATGTTTAGAAATTTTGTCCAATATGATTTTATTGTTTTGGTTACCACAATTCTAATTAAAATTTTTAAAAGTCACTTCCAGCCAAGATTTAAGAACAGTATGTTTTGCAAATGTAACATGGGCAGTCCAATACGTGAAAACTTAAATAAACTAAAGGAATGCTTTTCTCATCACCTGTTGCTTGAAAATGATTAAGTTGCAACAGTTCATCTTCCAAAGGCAAGGCAGGTGAAGAATGCTTTGAACAAAAAACTTCAAATCCATTCAGCTGTTCAGTAAAATTTGAGGGAATCCTTCCCTCTCCATCTTATTCGACAGATTTCCAACTCTCTAGCTGTATCTATACAATACTTTGCTGGCAGATGTAAGCTGCCTCTGCCTTCACTTTGACCCATCCAGACATCATGTAGCTATTTTAGTATGACAGTTAGCTTGATCCAATGCATTTTTCTTCTAAGCAGGATTTATTTGGCTGTGGCTAACACCACACTATTCATAGCTAAATGCTTTCCAGTTCAAAGCTGCACCACACATTACATACATTAGCAGTAGCTACAAAGCCATGATTACTGTAGTGAAGGTGGTAACAGTAAGACATGCATTTTAAGGCCACAACGTTTTCAAAATTACCAGGAATTACCCAAATAATCAAAAAGACTACAGAGAGGAAAAGAAAAAAAAAATTAATATGTTCTGCCAGGAGAAGGATTATCTTTATTACCCAAAGAGAGTAGAGATTACAACCAACTTTAATTATGTCTTTCCTGTTCTCATCCCAATTATTCCATTCCACAATGCTATACTTGTTGCCTAGATCTGTAAATATTCCCTTCTCACAACAGTGTTTTCCACAAAACCCTTATGCAGATAGGGCACAGAAAATATTTTGGGGGGTTGACTGTAGAATCATAGGAAAATTTAGGTTGGAAGG
>VZSV01000031.1:1751749-1771738 GCA_013398735.1 Nothocercus julius
AAGAGCAGGGGAAGATCTCTTAGACAATATAAAATAGCAATCAATGACAGCACATAGCACATAAACTTACTTATTTCAGAAATCCCTTAACTTTTTCTTGGGTATATTATGCTGCTTTTTATATTTGAGCTGATGAGCTATTATTTCCTTTCTCTAAAGGAGCAAGCAATTGATCAGACATCAAGAATAACCGTATTAAATTGTCATGTAAATTCTCAGCTAAATCCATAGCCCTTTTGTGAAACTCTTCCATCATTAATCCAGAACACAGTCTATAAAAAATGCGTATTTTTCTTTTTCATCTTTTTCTTTGCAGAGCCAGGAAAACATCAGATAATTTCCTGCTAGCAATTTGCTTTTTCCTCTTCACAGTTGGATATTAGACAGGCATATATCTGTTCATAGCATCTAATTTTTAAAAGGTAATTTCTTCAATCCCAACTTTCTGAATTGCCCCAATCAGGACAATGCAAAGAAGAATTACTTTCTAAAATATGACAAAGTGAAAGTCACGATGCAATTTATCTATTGAAGATATAAGGATGAATCTTGGAGCAAATAATATCATCATTATACAACTTAAACAAACCTAGTTTATGAAAGTAGACACACTTAATTTCCTGCTATAATCTTCATCTCATTGACATCCCTAAGATTCTAAAATATTTATTTAAAAAATCTGTTCATCTTGGCCATGTTTTCTATATATATATTCTATATTTCATTGACATTCAGTTGTGGCATAAATTAAAAATATTTTCTAAGTCAATATTATAGATAAATATATGTATGGATGCATTTTTAGAATGTTATTCACCACTTTATCTTTAAAATGAGGTGTTTTTAGTTCAGTGGAAACAAGTACTGCTTCAATTCAAAACACTGCCCTGCAGGATCTTAAGTACGCATTTCTTAACTTTATTAGGTGATATTTCATTTCAGATTGATGAAGGATTCAGGTCACACACAGAGATAACTCTATACCCTCCTTACTGGTCTGCAGCAATGCAGCAGTGAAGCTAGACTTATTGGTTAGACGGATTTAAAGAAAATTTGCATTTACCAGTGTCCAAGAAGGGGTAGGAAATCAATAGATAAGTCACTGGGTAAATGAGTCAAAACTTCCCTGTTGAACTGGACTGCTTGTGCCATAAAGTTTCTCTGTAATGCTGGGAAAGTCACTTAAGGCAACCTATCAATCAGCTATTTCATCAACTATTGATTTATTTTCAGATGAAGTTTCTGATAAGGATAAGTCTGATTTACAGAAACACACAAACAACTGCAGTCATCCAGACAGGTGCAACTAACACACTTAATCATGTGTGACATAAAATATCTAAAATTTAGCATCCAAATCTTTTTGTGCCTTATTTTTCTACAGTCTAAAAAGGAGATGGCAAAGATCGGTGGGCCCTACGACACAGGAGCAAGACTCCAGGGAAGCAGAGCCCAATGGAATGCAATTATTTCAGAAAAGCTGAGAATTTGGAAGAGCTAACACGAATAAGAAATGTCTTTCTCTGAAGAAAACAAAAATGCAGAGCAGAGCACTTTAAAATACCTTTTTCTTTGCTCTTATTAGCCATGCTGAAAAGGGTTCAAAGACTGTTTTACAGCCAAAAGAAGCTATTAAAATTTAATAATAAGCACTGGAGATATTTTGAATGGCTGATATTCATCTCACCCAGTTTAGATGCCCACAACACAGACATTGTACCTCAGGAGTTAGTTATCTGCATTCCCAGCGGAAAGAAAATCATATGTTTAGGGTAAAATTTTCTTTCTGTCTTCTCTAGGTGTCTAACATGAGCTGGCAAATTAAGCATGTGAATTTGGACAACTTCAAATGTGCATTCCTACTTCATGTAATTTGGAAGTTAGAAGTGAGAAATTCTACTGTCATGTCACTGCAGTTCCAAACAGAAGACAAGTGCAGAAAACAAAGAAAGGAGTTGGCACAGCATTGTTCTCTGTACTCATGCTTGGAAATCCTGTGCTGATGAAGGCTATTCCTAGAGCAGCAACACTGCCAGGAACAGAGAAAGAAAGGAGAATTCCTCAGGTAGAAACATGAAGGGGTCAGCTCAGAAGCTCTGAGATTCCGGGAACCGTATACTCTGTTTCCTCTTCACCTGGATAACTTGAACTGTGTCTCTAAGGTGTTAGCTTTTGAAATAACCTTACCAGAAGCACTGCTTAGTGATTCTTTTAGATACAGCATCACTTCTCTAAATTTCCTAAAATGATGCATAATATATATCTATGCCCTAAAGAAAAATAAGTTTGGATGCCAAGAGACTCTGCATCACAGCACACTGCACAATTTTGCTTGGGGATCATCTCCAAGATCCGGATCTCTGGATCACCTCACTGCCCTGAATTGTAATGAAACAACTACCACAGGTAACAGACAAAAGAAGTGAAACTCATCAAATAAAAGAAACTGCTTAAGAAGCTCAATCCTAAAGAGAATTTATCCTCAAAATGTATAACAGAAAGTGCATGATGACAAGCTAGGCACAGTCTGATCGGGCACTATAATACTGCAATCTCTTTATCCCTCTTTTAAAGTCTCATGAGCAAAAATTCTCATTTTAACAAAGAGGCACCCCCCCAAAAAACACCTGAAAAACAAATACACCAACACACACACCCTTAGGTGCGAGTTAGGTGGGTTGCCAGCAACAGACCACTATGACTGCTGCTTGATTAGTAAAAGTTATCAATAAACAATTTGTTTTTATTTCTCCGTTCCTAGTTCCTTCCCATCTTCAGTCTCTAGGTTTGTCTTCAGATTTGAAGCAATATTGGGCACATACAATCTTTTCATTCATCATCTCCTGGAGGGCAAGAGTAAGAGAGTCCTGACAAACAGTATAGGTTCCTCCAGGTGTGAACAGTACAGTGAATGATTAATGAACATTAATGGGATAGCTGAACTCTTATTGAGAGAAATTAATCTTATTTGTGCATCTAAATAAAATATAGATCAATAAAAACTGAAACAAGATACAGACATGCTTACATGCTGCACATGCAGCTCTCCTGCAAACATGAAGTTGATGATCCTTGTGGGTATTATCATCTCTATGTTTCTCTTAATTAAAAATAAAAATTACAAAGCTGCAGGGATTGTGAGGAATAAAATAAAACTAACTTATGCCTGGAACATTATTGTCACAGGTAATTGATGCTGTCTACCCCTTTTGTCTCCAGCAATTCCATCTTAGGCCATATTATCAAAACATTATATTAAAAAATATATTTCTTTTTTTTTTTCATCCATGAACAAGTACGTCATCTCAGGAAGTTCTAAATTAAAAATGTTAGGTTATTTCTTTTTTTTAACTCTTATATACATTTTTTCCAAGTAACCTTTAATTATGTATCCACAAGTACCAACTACCACCCTTCAGAGAGTTTATGGAATTAATGATGATAGAGTACTGAATAAAACAAAGCAAGAAATATTAGCTTTATTTGTGAGGTCTTGACTGAGATTCTCTGACTGCTCTGGTTGGATATTTAATCATGCACTCTTTCTATGCTTCTAATATATAACAGACCTTTTTAATAAGGTTTATATATCACTGAAAGCAATGATCATCTGATTTGTCTTGTTTATATGAAGAATATCTGGTTGCATTAATTCTTTTTCATTATAAGATATGATCATTTTACATTTCATACATATCTAACAATAGAATGCCACTTCTAGTATTAAATATACTTAAAAGATAACATATTCCCAAAAGCTAATCATCCACTTTTTATCTTCAGGCATGATTATACATACCCAAAAGATGACACTTGCAAGGATTCACATTATTAAACATCCAAATGACGGAAATTGATGATAAGAAAATACGTGGACATCAGCCTTCACAAGATTAAAGAATAAGCCACATCAGTAATATTTGAAAAATGAAATTAGCACTGGATTTTGTAAGATGAACCCCTGCGGTGCTGCAGTTATGCAAAGCTTCATACAATGGAAGGGGTTCCTGTAAAGGCTCTGCTTACTGATCTCTAGCAGAAAAGGTCACAATCTATGTTGGAGGGTTTTTCTGCAGGGCTAACGGCAGGAAACAGTTGGAAGGAATGAAGAAACATTTCAGGAAGAGTAATAAAATTTTAATAGCTTTTGCATGAGAAGCTGTATAATTGATCCTTTTGTAAAACTGTAAGACTTCCCCTCAATCGAACTATGTTGTTTCACAGCATTTGTATTTTCAAATGACCATTAAATACTCAGTAACATACATATAAGCAGAGCTTTACTGAGATTGGTAAGGAGGAAGAAAATTGCATAAAGCATTTCAGTATAAACTTGTAAGATTATTTTTCAAATAGAAAATGGACAAAGGTTAAAAGCAATAAGAAATCACAAAGTATTTCTTAGCAGTAAGCTGTCAGATAATAATGCATTCTCTTCTCTTGGACTCTGGATCTTTTCCCTTTCAGAAGGAAAAGCTTTCTTAATTTCCTCATTACTCTTATGGAAGCATTTGGAGATTCAAAGGAAAACTGAAATGCATATTAATAAAAATCACTGAGTAAAATATTCAGTATTCTGGAATAGTGGATGAATCCTGAGTTAAGTACCTACTTGAATCACAATTCCATTAATCTCCACACTAAGGTCACACTGGCTTGCACTTCATTTTAAAGTATTAATCTGAATATCTACTTTTCTACTTCTCACTGTCAAAGCTTTGGAAACTTTTTTCTGAGCAGCAGCATTGAACTTCACACACTGAAATTCACAGATGAAAATAGTTTCCTGTACAGCTTCTCTTAACAAATGTATCTATCAGTTTAAAACTATAAAGCCAACTAAAGAAAATGCCTGTGACAGGCACACAATTTGCAGCTCTTGCTAGCAGTCTCCCCAGGCTGATGGTAGTCATTCATTTTTCATCCCAGCTTCATTCTGCTCTTAGTATGAGAGCTTTGTTACCCTTTTCTAGCTACACGTTCCTATATAAAATCTGAAATTATGTTCTCATTTATTTAAGATTTCTTCCTGCTAGGGATTTAAAGAGTTGAGCTGAGCTACAGTTCTTAATTCTCAGATTTTTCTTTTACAATGAGTTTTATATTTCCTTCTGCATTAGTTTCCTTGATACAAGAGTGTGAGTACAGAAAATTATCCCAGTAAGAGGCCAGCTCCAGCAGCAGGCAAAGTAGGCACTACACTGTGGTGACAGAGAGCCCGGTTTTGCCTGTATCAGAAAAGAGATGCACTGACTGTTCTGGCCCAGCTGGGCTTTGGTTTCTACTTCATGGCTTCACACATAAAAGGCAGAAGGATGCAGCTCTTTTCCCAGCAGCGACACTACTACTAACAGGAGCAGAAAGCTACTTTCCATACTTGCTAGATTCAATTACTGACCCTTCTCATCACCCTAGGAGGTTCATATTAGAAAATAGTGATGGGTGCTGGAAAAGGCTTGAGAGGAGGGATGCACTGAATACAAAATAAAAATTTTATAAAGATTGGGAACCTGCTGGGGCAGGGGAGACAGAGAGAGAGTGAGAGAGACCTTACAGTCTCCCGAAACCTGGTGAACTTCCCAACTCGTAACAATACAGTCTAGACTTTCTTCACCAAAGCATTTATCTGTTTAAACTCTACCAAGTCTTCTCAATTCTCTCTATCACCGATACAAAAAAGCAGTACTACTACTATCAAGAAGACCTGATTTGGCTCTAACATAAAAATCAGAGTATTTGGAATATAGGATTTTCCATTCAACAGGTAGCTTCCTCCACCTTCTTTAATGTTTGCCCATGACTTGCTCATTTCACAGAATCACACAGAGACACAGAATGGTTGAGGTTGGAAGGGACCTCTGAAGATCATCTAGTTCAATGCCCCTTTCATGCTTGTGCAGTCAAAGATCCTTTTCTGTTGCTTCAAACTACATCTCTTTCTGTTGTATTTAAACTGCATAAACCACATAGCTGAAGCATAGGAGGCTTGAGAAGAGCACAAAAACTGGACAGATTTTAGAACCATCTCTATCAGCTGTGCCCTTCCAAGTCACTCTGTTTTGCAGAAGAGCAGGTCTATAGCACTGGTAACTTCCATTCCTGTATGTACAGTTCAGAGATCTCTCAATCATCCACTTTCAAATAATATATATTTTTTTTTATGTCCCTTTTCCTATAAATACACTGGCTGCTCCTGACTTGATATCATCTACTGTGGCACTTCCTTTTTATAAAGTTTCTACTTTGATAGGTAGGCAAATCGAATCACTTTTCATTAGCTTTTACAGGATGTACACTCCACAGTAGATACGTTCCAACTGAGTTTATGACCTTTACCTTAAACTGTAGCCCTTAGTAAGTAATTGGTCAACTATGAAGTGACAAAGATCCACCATATCTGGAAATAACTAGAGGTAAAAAAATTCTCATACCTAAGAAATATTTCCTGGAAGGAAAATGATTTTGCCTGAGATCTGAGAATTTGTTTTTTCTAGTTGATTTTGAGAGTGGAAGACTTGCAGACCAATATCAGTAGCACTAGAGGTTAATCAAGCCTTTAAAACAGAAAATAACAAGTTCAAGGAGACTGGTAGGAGAAGAAGACAAAGAAAGGGAAATTCCCTTCAGAAGAAAGGGAATCTTGATTGCAGCAAAGGTTATAGGCAATGGCTGCAGAGAACATTTTGAGAGCAACTCTAAGCTTGAGGAGAAAGCGTGACTTGGAGGAGTGCCCTCCAAGGCCCTGCATCCCACATAGGTTCCTGAGCCATCCGAGAATGCCTGCTCAGGCCAAAAGATGATCAGCTAATGCTGCATATCCAAATATGATCTTACTGTAATGCACATGCCTTTTATGCATATACTTTTAATATGTGTTTGCCTTTTATGCTATCATTGCCTTCAGAAGTTCTTCGCAGAATCTCTGTTCGTATGTTTCAGGTACAACACAAAGTTTTTAAGATGCAGCATTCCAATGCCCAAAAGGACAGGGACTGTGATAAATGAATTTTTCAGCTTGTCCCATCTACTTAGAGATCTGCAAGACTAGTTGAATATCTTATAGTCAGATGCTGGCATATTTGTCAAGGAAATCTCCTGCATGACTAGGAGAAAGTTTACCACATCAGGACTTCCAGCCTTCCCCTCTGTATTCCCCCACCAAATAGGCTCATAAAACTCTGCTTATCATTTTACCCAAGGAAGGTTGGTATTTGTGTTCTGAATATAATAGAAGCTAACTCAGCTAGCTATTTCCCAACTCAGTGTAAGATGTTTTCTCAGATATCGTAGCAGCTGCAATTTTTGAATTGTTTTTCATGAGGCACACTATGGTGCCAATAAAACCCTAACACGCTGCCTGCAAAGTTAGCTACAAAAGATACCGAATGACATTTCAACAGAGAGAAAAGTGTCTGAAGTCAGTGTGTAAGTCAAACAAATCAACTGAAAAAAAAGAAAAAAGCCACTTAATTTTCTTCATTTGTGCCACTCTGACTGGCTCAGCTACAGATGACATGATGTTTTCCCCTCTGAGTCAGTTTGCTGACTGCCTCCTTCAAAATTAATTGAAATAAGTGCATCCTATAATTTGAAGTGAAATAGGCTCAGCAGGTGAGTAAGTTTTGTCAAGACTGATTACTGAGTATTGATTTTTCACCAATTGTACAAGTTACACTCCATGAGGCCACCTTCACGTTAGCCTATAATACATAGAATCACCTCAGGCTAACATCCACTGGAAGATTCGTATTTTTAGAGCAGTATTGTGAAGAAAAACACAATGCCACAGCCTCCAGCTTGTTTCTTTGCCACACATTCGGTGGCACTTATTTGCACAGCATTCACACATCATACTTAATTCATCATAACGTAGTATGTGGAGGCCCACTTCAAGAACAGTAGTCCCGGATGCCTTGTTAGTAGATAACCAACCTCAAGGATGGTAGAAACAAAGAACAAAAAAGCAACTGCATGGCTGCTGAAGAAGCTGACGTAATCCTTTAGACTATTGGTTTGTTTATTAACTCTGTTTCACATACTTGTAAGCAAATAAGGTATTGTATCCGGGACAGTACAGTATATAAGTTTTATCTGATGCTCAATAAAGTGTCTTCGGTTCATTATACCAGAGCCCGTTCGCAAAATGCAACAGTAGTATGATTTCTTTTCTGATTCCCCAACAAGAATTTAAGGCAATGTCCCAAGACAAACTTTCTAAACCTTATTTCTAAGTTAACTTTAATAATTGTACAGATATTAAATTAGATTCTCCCATGACACAAAAGAAACAGGTGCCTCTATAAAGTGACAGAATAACTTACTGTGGCCTGGAGGCTTCTGCTTGGTCTGTCTGAAGCTTCTCTCCACCTTCCACTTCCATAGTGCAGTAAACAATCCGATTGGGAGCTACTGACTTTAAACCTTGCACTTCCATTATAACAATCTGTAGGAAAGAAAGCAAATAGCTTATCCATCTCATTTCACAACACATTATATGGCACAGATATCAATGGATTAAGCTTCACACAAGAGAAAGAAAAAAAATACCAAATCTTCACAGACACAGAAGAATTTTAGTTTGCCTTCTTTGCCTTCTTTTCCTAATTTCAGCTACATACACTAAGAATGGAAAATGATGCTCTGTTTCTACTTCAACAACATCTGAAAACTCCTTTCAATCATAATTCAAATGCTAATAGCTCCATCAGGCATTTTATGACATGTGAAGAATAGATGCTTCAGTCTAAAAGTCTTAATATACTTAATTTGTCAAAACTCTCAGACAGGTTCTGGGACATACAATAATTTGTGAAGAAAATACACAATTATACAATTTTCTAAGATCTTATGTTATTTGATGAACACTCTTCCCTGCTGTAAGTGAATGTCTCCTGTGCTCAGTGAACTCAGGATCTGAATGTTGATGGATCTGAATTCACTGAAAAAATTGGTGCGGTGAAGTAGAGATCGCAACCTTTGAATTTCAGAAATGATTTGTGCTGTCCTGAGCAGAAGACAGGTCAGAGCCTTGCCATCAGTGGCTATAATTTCCTCCCACTTACTTGCAGTCAAGTTTGGTGCCCATATGAGGAAGAAGAGGGGAAAAAGCCACCTCTCTTAGCTGAGTCCTGGCTGAGAAACTTCCTCATTGGGGAAGTTTTGAGCTTGGCAAATCCCACAGGTTTTCAGCTCCTCTGAGCTACTCAGTTATATCTCAGAAGAGCCAAATGCAGTCTAACGTCAAGTGCTCTCTGCCTTTTATAAACATTGCAGTTTGACATAGTGTGAAATTATTGGAATTTTTACACTTCAGATGTTTCCAATTCAGAGAAGAATTGAAAAGAAATTCAGGTTTTCCAGCTTGCTTTGGGAAAGTTGCTTTCCTTTTTGGCACCGTTTTGACTGATGGGAAGAATCTAGAAAAATGATCTTCATTTGCTCTTTAGAAAAGCTATTCTCAGCTGAAAGTAACAAAAATAATAACTACTTTTGGTCTAATCAGAAGTAATCAGTTTCTTAGATCAGCAAGCACTTATTCTTACCTAGCAGCATCGTAATGGTTAGGCCTTGCAAAACTGCCTGCGTTAGATAATATGATCATGAGATGATAGTCATTGGCCTTTTAGAACAGTTTTAAATTACCCATATCAACACCATCTATTATTTGTTGTAAATAATAACAACAATTCAAGGACAATGATATAATCATCGCTGTTCTTTTCCATCTTTTGTGACCTAAGATTTCAAGTAGTTAGAAAAGTGATCAATAATCACTGAAAGACTGCAGGAGAACTTCTAGCTCATACTTCCCATACTGCCATTCCACATGTAAAATGATTTTCCTTGTTCAAAGTAGACTTCATGTTTATTCATTTTTATGCTGATATTTTTTCCCTCGAGTTTCCAATTTAATTGGACAGCACATTTGTCTTTGCTAGCATTTTGGGATTACAGGAATTGAAAAAAAATGCATTAATTACAAACAAAAGTGTCACCAGCTGATTAACTTGCTCATTAGCTGATAAACAGCTTTCTAAATATTGTCTGTTTCTTTCTCAAACTGTCCAACAGCTTAAGAATATAACTGAGTAAAAATATATTTTCCGCTATCCTTCCGATATTTCATTTATTTTACAAAGTTCTGAAAATAGGCGATCTGATGAAATATTCAGCTTTCAAAAACAGTCATTGTTGCTTGCAGTGAATACATGTGAATGGTTCTTATCTTAGAGACAGTGAGGTCTATTCCCACCAGAATTTTATAAACGTTACTAACATACTTTCCTGTTCTGTCTTAATAATGACATGCAGCAGCAGCAGCATGAAATCCTTAATATTCATTTGATTTAGGGGGCTTAATGTTTAAAAATACCAGAGTTCCTGTTCACTCATGCACCTGTGCAGCAACCCTCAGAAGGGATTTTTCTAATTATCACCAAGCTCATGAGATAGGCATGCAGTTTAGGGGTGCACAGGAGAAGGCTACAAGGTGCTTTACAAGGTTATGGTCCCCTTTTCTGTTTTCCATCAAATAAATTAAAGAACTTAGTCTTAAGGATTATCTTGATAATCTTATTTGTGTATGTATTCTCATAAAGCTCTGTTGTAAAACACACGTGCATGCAATGCAAATAGGCACACACAAGTCCTCTACCAAATTTTCTCTTGAGATTCCCATCAGACAAAAAGTGTTAAAGCTGTTGATTACACTAGCCCTACAAAAAAAATAGTCTGCAGTAAAAAACTGCCTTCTTCTATCCTTTAAATGCTGGAGTGAGACATTTTAAAATCCAAGTCAAAAAAAAAAAAAAAAAGGAATTCTAGCCGGAGTTCTGATATACTCCCCATAGCTCACTGGTATTCATTTTTTTCATAAACATTTACAATACTTTTGAGTTGATGCAGGTGGATTTCCAAAGGAAAATATATTTCTCCCAAAGATTAATTATCGTTCTTATAAAAGACTGCCTACAATCTACTTTTTATGGGATTGAAAACAAGAAATAAATAGAACATAAACAGAATAAGAGAAATGATATACAGTGAACAAGTAACTTGGTGATTAAGTCCTTATTTCTGAAGGCGGGTAGTCTGCTAAAACCCAGAAAACTAAACACAAAATTGTTTCTACCTGAGTGCAGCTGCAGTGTGAACACTAAGAAAAGGCAGAAAAAAAGATAGCTGTACACAGCTATTATATTGCATAGCAAAATTATGTACCGAGTAGCAGACAGCAAAATAGAGGAGGCCAGAGGGAAGGGGGGGGGAATAGGAGAGACAAAACTAGGCATTAATGTCATCTTCATTCCCAGCAAAACTTTAGTTTCTAGACAGTGTGAGAGATGAGATAATCAAACCTATTGCAAATGACTGACATGATAGAATTGGGGTGGAAGGGGATAGGGAAGTATTGTAATTGCCTGAAAACCGCAGATTTGACATCTTACTGCACACAATTCATTTCCATTGTGCAAAGCTTTCCAGCAAGGCACGGATGTGTTGCAGCATAGAGAACAAGCCAACAAAAATTGCTGCAGAACTGAATAATCACTTGAATCTGATTTTAGGCTTTATTTTCCTTTTTAAAAAAGGGACATTTCAGCGATTATGGTGTCTTTCACTATTGGATGCTACAAGAGAATGGTGGAGATAAACACATTGTGAGGTCCAATATACATCAAGAAAGCAAAAAACAGACTATACATAATAAGTTCTGATGACTAATTTTTCATTGTGCTTCAGTTTATGTTTTGTTGGTTTTTTTCCGCACTACATTAAATATGTTTTTTTTCCTCACTACATTAAATATAATAACAAAATTTCTTTTAACTGAAATACTTGGCATAAGCACTTATTACCTTTTAGGTACTTCAAAACTATTCTTTGTTATGGATATTTACGGTATCATTCCCAAATCTATATTCAACTGCAGAATGACAAACTGTACTACTCTTTGAAAACTGATGTTCGGCTTTTGCATTATTAGATAGCAATATTAAAATTATATACAGTAGAAGAAACAAATCTAATATGCTTACATAGAGGATCTAAACTTCCACAACTGTCCCAGTTATATCTGTAAATCAAATGCCCTTGCTATAGTAGTACTTGGTATTTTGTGTTATACTTGGTATAACACAATTGGTATAATAAATGTGATATTGGTATTGATATAATAAATGAGGTATGTTCTGACTGACAAATACTCTGACAATATTTTGATTTTACTATTCCTCAAGATCAATATTTCTCAATATGAACATTTTCAGAACTAGACCTAAGCTATGATTCTATAATCAGATATGTATGACAGCTAGATGTATTCTGTGGTTTCCTCATTAAATCAGTTGAGCTTTATATGGATTAGGACTCAACCCCCATAGGTCATTTTTCCTGCTTCATCTCAGTAAATATGAAGTTAATGCCCTTAAATTTGTCTAGAATTATAACAGTTGTGTGGGAAATTCACCTGCACATGCTGTTTGAACCCAAAAGCAGCTACTAGCACAAGAAGAAAATCTATTTATATATTTGCACTCTAATGCCTAATTATAAGAAATGGAAAGAGTATCATTTACTTGTTCAACATAAAATATTAAAAAGATAAAACTAATCAAAAAACCAAGTAAAGATTAATGACAAAAAAAAAAAAAAAGGTATAAAGAAATAGGTGTTCTAATCACTTTAACTATCAACAAATGCTAGGTGAAATACATGATTACCTCTAACGTGAATGAGAGGACGACATCAGACTTTGATAGCTGAATCTCATTTTCATCTCCTATGTCCAAGAAAGCAGAATTCTGTGATCGTTTCAACTTCTGCAGTTTAAATTCTGGCCCACCTTTGGACACTGGAAGACTTTCCAGATTTGCCATAAGCAAATTCACTGAAGACCGCAACTCTTCTATGTACATGTTCTCCATTTCTCTTGTTACAAATTTGGGGAATTTTCTTTCCTTGGAAGATATATTTTAAAAGTTAGGGACAAAAAATCACTAATGATGACACATTATACATTCTGTTAAATTGCTCTAACTTAAGAGATAATACATTATAATAACAATCTCAACTCCAATATCTATTTTTACCTCTTCAAATCAGTAAGAAAATGCAAATCCTGTCATACTACACAGCTAATAGTGACTAGAAGAAATGCAATTTGACTTGAGATTTCCATCATATTCCTTAAGTATACTGGACTTAATATCCTTATGAACGTTTCAGAAAAATAAAGGGCATCTGTAAAAAGGAATCTCTTTCCCCCCACATTCCCCCCACATTCATTCTGTGTTAAATCTAGGCATACACTGCATATTCATACACCAGTTTTAAGTATACCTTTAATTTTACCTTCAAATATTTTATAAGTTGACAATATGAATTGTGCAGTAATGATTTTGACCATGGGAAAAAAAAAACACTGTGGCAAAATGGAAGACAAGAATGGCAGACTTAATTATTTACTGTTAAAAGACATATTCCTCTTTTCAGAAGGCTTTTCACAGTGTCTTTTGCTGCACATTTTTATGATTATAATCTTCCATGATTTAAGGCAGCACTAATGGAAGATATGAAGCACTGTCAGAATAAATGGAGACCTTTAGTTGAAACCTGTAAAACCTGAGTGTTCGATTCACAGGAGAAGCTCTCCAGCATTAGCCACCTCTCTCTCTGAAGAAAATAGGTGAGATTCTTCTATAAGGACTCTGAGACTCTCTCTCCCCTCTCCTCTATTTTTTAAGACTGTCAACTTCTCACAAGTTGCTACGATATATAACATTTGAAATAACTTAAAGGCATGATAACAAGAAGAGAATGCAATGCAGGAATGCAATTATGTTGACCTGAAAAGCCCAAACTTCCTAAAACAACACGTTCCCCTGGGCAACACTGGAAATTTTGGGATTGTGATTGCAACATATTGCAACAAATCTTAAAACAAACAAACAAAAAAAATAGGGAAAGGTGTGAGAAGCTGGTTCAGGCGGATAAACAAACAGGGCTTTAGATCTGAGGGTACTCAAATGGATTTCCTGATGCACCTCCTAACGACAAACAGCACTGGCCAGTCTCTCCATAAGATCATATAAAAATTATGTTAGAATAACACTAATGACACCTAGTAAGCACTGATTACAATAGGTTGAAAATCTCATAAAGCCATCGATGCTCCTACTGCAATTATTTTAAATTTAGTCAGATGAAGACTTGTAGACTTCTATCAGCATATTTCTAAGATTCTTGCTTCCAATAGTTAAGCTATTTTTCTCCTTCAAATAAACCTCTAGTATATAATAAACAGCTTTTATCTCAAAATCAGTAAGTAATGTATTATAGGAATCATGAATGAGATCTTAAAAAATACTAAATGCAGAAATCTCTCTTTAGGTGTGCTGATCTTTTGAGACTTCAGCTTAATAATTCTCTTAAGGGGAAGTAGTCACTTAAAGCCAGTTTCCTTATCAGGAAAAAATGCTGGAATATTTAATCCAGTAATAAAAAGATTTTTCTTTGTTTCTGAGCTTTGAGAAGACACAAGTGGTTCATAGTTCATTTTAAAGCTTTTGATTCTTTAGGCTTGAATGACCTTCAAAATTCTCACAGCTGCCAAAATTAGGACAAGCAGTAAGAGCAATCTAAGTCCCTCACAAAAATTTCTACATTCTAAATAGTTTAAAAAAAAATTCTGATTTCTAACATGCATATAACATATAAGACACAGAGTTCCTTATTCCATGCAAAATTCTGCAATTGACACTGTATAAACAGTGATAATCTTCAAGTGATGATTCTGGTAAAGAAAGAATAAAGACTTTTTTTTTAAGATTACATACATGTAGACATACGCTATACTTATATATGTATGCTTGTTATTTGACAACTTTTGGAGCTAAGAGCAAGAAGGCAACAGAGCTAACAGAAGATTATTGGCTAACTTTGTTTATAACCACAGGCTTCACAAAAGATTGAAGAAACTTGACTTTCAGCAAAAGGATTCTTGTCACCAAATTTAATAATATATGGCTGGGAATGATAGCAATTCTACCTGTAATATTTAATATAGGAAGGCTTAATCTTGTTTATAAAATAAGATTCAAGCTGTAGGAGAGAAACATATATTTCCTTTTCTAAAATTTATAAAAATTATTTGTAATTTGCCTAATCATCATTAATTTCATCTTTAAGCTTACTCATCAGCTTTGTTACCTGCAATTCTAATATAGCTATTACCAACATAGACTTAGACTATATAAAGTATATCATATATATATTAGAAAGTAAAGAAAGTATATCACATCACATATAGTAAAATCTTTTTTTTTTTTTAATATAAGATACAAGCTTTTATAACCCTAGGCACAGTATAATGCATTTTTTCGGAATAAAAGATGGCTTGCTTTAGCTCCAAAACACATACTCCCAAAATTACCAATAATCTGTTTTACCACTGGACTTGCTGATGAGGGGAAAAATTGGATCAAGCAATATATGGCTTTTCAGTGGTTTATTTCTGCTTACCCCTATTGCCATATAAACTTCCGAGCCAGAAAGAAATATTTCTTGCAAACTGTTATGCTTTCTTCTGCTTAGTTTCTTAGTTTTAGAATCAGATTCTAGCAGATGCTAGAAGGACATATTCATGTGTCTCTCGCTTTATTTTCCCACTCATTCTCATATGAGGATTCACTTCTGGTACCTGAAAGCAGCCACTTACCTTTGCCATTTGTTCTGCCAGTTGTAGACGTCCATCTAGTTCACGTCTGATCTGGGCTGCTTGTTCATCTGCATTATCCAGCTTAGGCAGAAAACAAAGTTGATTGTGACAAACATGCAATATGTTTTAATTTTATATCAACCAATGTAGTTAAAAAATAGAAATGAATCACATACTTGGCCTTTAAATGAACTTTTAAAGTTAATAAAGCACTACGAAAATGTATAGCTTTGCACTTTACCAAAATGAAAGAAAGGTACAGGTCACCGGATTCCCACAACAGTCAGTGACTTGGAAGTACAGCTGGCGTTCCATTGAATTTTTAATACTCAGCTAAATAGAAGTAGCATTTTTTCGTTATGAAAATAACAGTTGAAAACATTTCTCCATGAAGCAGAAAACTAGACTGACAGACTCGGTTAGAAAATGCAAGAAGGAAAATTTGTTCTTTAGTCCCATAAGTTTCCACAAGAGTAGGTATAGGGAAAGAAAAACTGTGTGGCTCTACCTTCTAAACATGATAATATTTCACGCTTTGGTCCAAACACTGGCCAATAGCTCAGAGTAAGGCATATCCTATATACTGAACTTCCAATATACAGAAGAACACAGAGGAAAGGCTCATGAGACAACCTCTGATTGCAGTCAGCGAGGAAGAGGAGGAAGGCAGCATTTCTTTACCTCAATAAGATAGCGGCCTCTCAACAAGAAGGAGCCTCCCTCAGTCATTTGCCACCTGCTGAATTGTGAGAGGAGTGAAAAAAGAGCCTAGATGAAGCGGTTTCTTCTTTGGGGGAGAAACGCCCTCCTAGGACGGTGCTGGACATGGGATCCTCCCCGAGGGCTCGCTCTGTCCCTGCCACAACGCCAGACGCTCATCTGACCCTCTGTATTTAGCATGCAGCTGAGCTTTACGGATACACGGATTGTCCTCCATTAAAAAACAATCTTAAAGTGATTAGCAATGAAATTTGGAGAAAAGCAGTCCTCTTTAATTAGATAAGCACTTCAGCTAAAGAATACAGAATTAGTTTGCCTGGAAAATGGCTGATTACATCAAGCTAAGCTTTTTAAGATTACCGTTTGGTGAGACAGGCCCATATATAATACCATTTCCCTTGAGACACTCCTCTGCTAAATCCAGCAGAACTCATTGAACCAAGGCTGTCTTGGAAATTAAGCATTTCTTTCTTTCAAGATCCAATAAAAAGGGAATAATTAAAAATATAATATCCAGTGTTTAAGATTAATCAATCTTATCACATGTAGAAGCAGGCCCGCTGCTGCTAGTATGTAAGCGGTGACAAGACCCCTATAGATCCAGATTACCAGAAAACAAGAGAAAACAAACATCATTTCTCCAAACTGGAGAGCAGGGGATGGATCATGATGTGCCCTTCCATTGGGTCTGTCTCAATCTCTGGGCCCAGTTTGACTGTTAGCGTAAACGGTAAGAACATTCTGGATTAAAGCAAATATTTGAGGTTTAACAATAAACTCCAAATATTGTACTTCTGTTTCTTAATAAATTTATAAGAGACTGTTTATTGAACTTTCTACCGAGTAAGTTCCTAACTTCATTTTCTTTATTATTATAAGCATATCATTTTTACAATTATCTTTATTTTTTCAGTGTAAAAGTCAGTGAAATTGGAAATGAAAATTGTTCTCCCTTTTCATCAGAGAGGAGGTGAACATTATTTAAAGAAAATACCCCAGGATGATCAACTGTGTGAAAAATATGTTCTTGATAGAATTTTGATAACAGAATTATGATTTCTGCAGAAAGAAGAGTAGAATGAAATCAAAACTCTGCTGCTTACAAGGTGCAATTTTTATGACTATTACAAACTTGGCTGAAGAGCCAAAAGCCTTTGTTTAAAGACTGATATCTATTTACTTATTTTTCTATTTAAAAACATTTAAATGTTCATTTCAAGTTCTTGGACTTGTAAATCTTAGTATTTTTTTTTTCTTAACTGTTTATTGCTTCCCCTTATTTGTTTAACTCTTAATGTCTTCAAAATTGTGTAATTTCTCTATTTATTTTCCTCGTAATATTGATACATTTTAATGCTGCTAACTATTGTGAAGTATTGAAAAAAGCTGAAAGCCTGAAACACTAAGGAACACTTACTTATACAAAAACAAGGTAAGAATGGCAACCAAAGTTTTTCATAGGTGTCCTAATAATATGTAAAGCTGTTGATAGTAGACAGTATGCGAAACTAAGTGACAGTCAGAAAGAAGAACAGTAACCTTGATATCACACTCCGTTCAAGCTATTCAAGCTCATTCTATTTGTTTTTATTCTAAATTCAACACAATTCATAAAAAGAACTTTGTAAGCAAAGAGGTTAGTGATTATGAATGATTAATCAATCAGCATTTAGATACCTACTGACAATGAAGTGACAATAGAAAGAACAAGTATATTATGAAAATGCAGAGAGCAGCTGGAATTCTTGATTTATAACTTTTTTTCTTTTAACGTATGGAAAACAGTGGATACAACCCACAGTACAGGTGGGAAATACTGAAAGGGGTTAACATCAAGTGTGTACTTTTCATTAACTCTGTATTCCTAGATCAAACTTAGCTATGAGTGCATGGTTATGACAAACTATTGTAGTAATCTCCAGATTCTAGATGAAGCTAGGAAAGCACACAACATGGCTCACTGAAACTAATGCAAATGTAACATTACCAAAGAGCAACTGAGAGATTTTTTTTTCTCAATATTAAAACAGAAATTTGGCTAAAAAATATTCAGTGATTTTAACAGGTTAGAAATCACTTGAAATTCAAGCAAAAGCTTTTTAAAAAAGTGGCAGTCACATGGCATCACATATGTTTCTCAATCTCAGATCTGAAAACATGCTTTGCAAACAAACAAAAAATTTACTGAAATCCAACTAACTTCCACCTCTTTTTGCATGATCAGATTATTAGAATGATCTGCTTTCCAAATAATTTGCTACAGCAGATTTGAAGGGAATTTGAAGGGAAGAGAGAGAGAGAGAGAGGTGAAAAATAAAGCTCTGGAGATTATTTGCAGAGAGGCTATATATGACATCCATTTAATAAAGGCATTTCAGCTTTCTACTGGAGGAGTAATTACTCCCTGTAGCTATTCATTGCCTTTGCCACTGTAGGGACCCTGCCCCTGTTGCTTAGATCTCACAAAACCCACAGTTCTGTTGCTGAACAGCAGGAAGCTCGCCACCAAGATTCTACAGAGATTTGTTTTCAGGGTGACATACACCAGAATGACCGACCAAGCAAATCACTGCTGTCCCTAAACATTATGTAACTGGTCCCTGAAACTCATCACATTTAGACAGGCATTGACTCCCACCTTGGGGACTAGATAATTCAATAGGGAAAATTATCAATCTAGCAAGAGCATAAGGAAATTTGAGTGACATCTACCTTCTCAGTAAGATAGCTGTGTTACTTGTGTCCTTCCTCTATGCAGAAGATTATTATTTGCATTTCAAAAGCTTCTTCAGACAATTCTTTAGTTTCAAGTGACTATACTTGAATGGGTAAGAAGCTACTTTTCACTCAAAAAGGAAAAAAAAATGAGGAATCTCATCACACTATTGTCTCATCTTATTTTTCAATGGTGTCATTTAAAACAGCTTCATAATTTAAGCATGCCACTCTTAGACTTCAAGCTATTCATTTGCAAATATTTGTATCTATTAATAATATGGTACATATTTACATTTGATTTTATGTAGTACATCTTGTATACAATAATTCTTTTAACTAGTACTAGGAGTTTTGTCATTTATAATTAGTATCTCTGACAAATCCATTAACAACCATTCTAGTACTACAAGTAATCAGCTTGGATTACTTCTGAAAAGCTATTTGGAAAAAATACTAAATATATCAGTTACAGATTTACTAAGTAGCACAGAATCTCTTAATATCACCAAACTTATGAATTTTACATCTTCTGAATCCTCTTGCTCTTCTGCAAATTAATAGGGAGCAGAGCTCAACCTAACATGGACAGCAAACAAGCAGGCACGTGCTTGTTTAGGATGGGATTCAGCTCTAGGCTGAGGCTCTTAAATTTCAGTGTACGTATTTAAGCTAGAAATCTCAGCCCTCTGTAAGTGCCAGACAATGGAGCCTTGGATAGGCCAGAAGGCAGTTAAGGGAGCTATAAGAATACATCCATACATCCACAGCAAGTACTGAGATGCAATAACAAAAGATTTGTAGAGCAAAAAAGTTGCTCTAACTTGGCCAAAAAA
>VZSV01000031.1:1777452-1832480 GCA_013398735.1 Nothocercus julius
AAAAAAAAAAAAAAAAAAAAAAAAAAAAAAAAGCACCGTAACACGCAAAATAATTCCTACTTCAAATAGAAAAGATATTTGTATTTAGTTGAAAGTCTTTACTTGTATTGAAATATATATATTATTGAGCATATTAATAACCATCTTATAAAAAGAAAGATGGAAAATGTTGAGAACAATTAAGACAATCAGTGAGTAAAAAGAAGTATTATCTAAGTTGCTTATGAATACTGTGTAGAGAAGCCAGATGACAGAAATTGCCTAGCATTTTCTCCTCTTATGTTCCACTGCAGAACATAAATTGGAGAATATTCTGTATTGCTGCCTTTTCTAAAAGTCAGTGGCATTAATGACACATCCACACTTAACCATGAAAAAATGAAAAAAAAAAAAAAGTTTCATACGAGTTGAAAAATAAATGTAACCACAGGTTCATATGCCCAAAAGTAAGGTTCATCTATAGATTTGTATTGTATCATGTATTAATTCATTTTTCATTTTGCTCTTTTCTTCATGCACAGGACTACCAGTGATGACAGTGGAGTTCTCTGTTACAAGGTGAGAACAGGACCTCATGTTTAGGTGAGATCAAAAAATAGAAATTATGTATCATGAGCTTATCTTCTGCTTATTTAGTGATCAGGAGAAAGACAAAAAGGAAGAAAAAATATTGTTTAAGCGTGTAACTGGTATGTCCTTCAGGTGGGCAAAACTTTGTGCAATGCAAGAGACATCTGCTGTCCACAACAGTCATTTGTTATTAAAATTGTTATTATTCTGAAAGAAGATGTTCTAATCATAAAATTGCCATGTTCATGATCACCTTCTATCATAACACATATCTTAGAAAACCTGTCTCGTAAACATTTCACATATCAGTTAACCCAAAAGGATGACCAACTCTATTTATCCCAGTCCAGACGGATATTTTTCCAACTTAACTGAAACACCTCAGTAACAAACCTTGCACACTTTCTCTAAGCCACCTCCTCCATTAAACACTACTCCAGTATTTAAATGATTCACACACAATTCAGCTGACCAAATAGGAAGGGTCTACTTTATGGTACTCTCCAATTTCTATCAAACTCCTGCTTGACTATTTTTAGTGAGACCAGCCATGGTTATGTCAAGCTGTCCTGAAAACTTCTAAAGAAGTTGTTTCTACTAGTTCATAGGGTGAGCTGTTTCTTTGCAGCAGTCCACACTAAGGGAGGCAGTGAGGAGGATGGGGCGGCCTCTTCTCAGTGGTGGCCACCGATAGAACTAGAGGAAACGGCCACAAACTGAAACACCAAAAGTTCCACAGGAACTTTAGGAAAAATTTCTTGACAGTGAGGGTGACAGAGCCCTGGAACAGGCTGCCCAGGGAGGTTGTGGAGTCTCCTTCTCTGGAGATCTTCCAAACCCACTTGGACACAGTCCTGTGCCACATGCTGTAGGTGACCCTGCGTGTGCAGGGGGGTTGGACTAGATGATCTCTAGAGGTCCCTTCCAACCTTAAGCATTCTATGATTCCACACACTGAAGCTTTCTCTAGTGATTGTTCTGAACCTCCTAAGTCACAGCTTGTGGCCACTGATCCTCGTTACACCATCTGCTAATACACACCATGTGAATATTATGGGAGAAAGTTTCAGAAACCTTACAGAGTGGATTACTATTTGCTGCTCTCCTTATTCACAGCGTCAGTTGTTTCATGAAAGAACCTGCCAGGTTGGTCAGGCATGATTTGCTCTCAGTATGCATGTTAACTACTTCTGATTACCTTCTTGTTCCTTGTGTGTGTGAAAATAGATTCCAAAAGGCTGCTCCACAGTTCTTCCAGAAACTAAGGTGATGTCCATAATGTCCAGTATTTTGACAAAATAAGGTGTTTTTTATTCCTCAACTCTCAGTACGTGTCCTTTAGAAATCAGTCAGCTCTTTTGGGCATCTTTTCTCCACATGGCAGCTTCCCAAGATATTATGCATAGAGATTCCTTAAATAAGGAGTTGACAGCCTGCCTGCTCAGTCTTTCTTCAAATGCTGAATTCTGTCAACTAGTGATTTCCGCAGTCCAGCTGCCATCTGTGACCACATTTAACTCCAGTTCTTGTTTGTGAAGAGCAGATCAGGTAGAGACTTATCTCTGACTGGTTCTTGTGCATTTGTGTTTAGTAACTGTCACCAATATAATCTAGAAACATCCTTCATTGCTTGCACAGTGCCATGTTACCTTTGTAGTAGATGGCTGGCAGGTGGCAGAAATCCACCATGAGAATTGAGGCCTGCAAACAAGAGATTTGCATTAGTTGTTTGTAGATAGTTTCATCCTCCTGGTCAGCTGGTCTGTAACTGATCCTCATCACAGCATCCTCAGTATTTCTTTTCCTTCTCATCTTGACTCGGAGACTTCTCTGTCGCCCAAGCTCAGTGCATTAGTGTAGACACATTTCTGGACACCCTTCTTTCTGAGGGAACATGTTGAAATCTCCCTTGCCTTCTCTCATATGTCTCTTTCGCACATGCGTTGCTTCCTCATTTACCTATTTAGGATTAGGTCCCTGTCTCCTGATGCACCCAGGCCTGTTCCTGTATTTCCATGTTCATAGAGACAATCATGCATCTTTGTTAGGTGAATAGTCAGACCTAAAACAAGGTAGAAAACTATGACCAAAGAAGCCAAAGCCTCACTGATGACACCACTTCGGCAGGAAGAATGTGTCACACCTGGGTCACTGCCCTTTCGTCTTTGCACCTGCAGTCTCACAGTCACCTTTTTCTCCTCAAGGTCAGGTCACTGGTGCTTACATGCAGAAGCTGTGAGGGCCAGATGGTCCTCAGAAATCTATTTGCAACATCACATATCCAGGCTACACACAAGTAAAAAGGTCTGGCCAGCAGAAAGGTACCTTTATCCTAGGCAGGATGGAGTCACTAATACTAACAGTAGTTTCTTCCTCTTCATGCTCCTGATCTCATAATCTGAGGTGTCCAACATGGTTTTTTTTTTTTTTTTTTTTTTTACAATAGTTCTCACTCTTCCTCCTTTGCCCAGGATTATGAACCATTGTTCTTGAACAGTAGACACAAATGAAGCCTTTTTTTCTGCTGCCAGAAGTCATATGTTTCCAGCTTCCACCTTTCTGAAAACATGTGATTAGCAGGAAACTACTACCATTAACATGGTGAGAAAACACTAATTACAGAAAGTCTGCTATTCATCCATAAAACATAATAGTCATTTAAATATGCTAACATTGAAATACAGGGCGCACAAATTTTACTAAGGAGCTATAGATATTTCAGGCAAGATCTTACTCTGTATCTAGTTTCCTGATGCAAGAATTAGCATGGGGAGAAGGCTCTACCAGATTGATTGGAGTATGAATTTATGATTCCTGAAAAACTGGTGTGCCTTTGGAGGCTCAGTCAGCATATTATTTTTCTGCTTTATAGGTAGTCTTCCTGTTCCCACATTGGAAGAGCCTGCCATTTTTTTTCAGTTAATTCAGAGTTGACAGAAGGATTGGCTAATAATGAGTCTTCCCTTACTACATCACATGCAGAGGAGCTTTTTTTTTCATAGCCTCAGAGTGTTCAGGCTTGCCATGCAATTGCTTCTTTTAACAGCAGCCAGAAGCCAACATTTCTAAGAAACAGCCCAAGTTTTCTTTCAGGTTTCTCCAGTACATAAAAGTCTAGTTATTTTTTGAACGATTCTCAAGAAACAGACTTGCATAAACTATAAAAAGTATAGATGAATCCTGGTTTTCCTTGCGCCTTACCTCTCCTCCTCAGGAGACAAAAAGCTTTTAGATTGAGGAATGAAAGTATTTTCATGTCATTGACCGTGAAAATCTTACTTCAATTGGCCTATGCTTTAACGATTGTAGATAAAAACTGAAGTGACATTAATCTACCTACCTTTAGATAACTTGTATAGTAAGAAACACACATAAGCCTTGTAAACATATCTGTGGTTTTAAATGTTTCACATCTGCTCACAAAGGATATAGTCTTAGCAGTGACACCAAACTGAGTCTGGATGAGACAAGTACCTTTGAGACTTGTAATATAAAATATCAGAAATGGAAATAAGCAGCAGGCCAAGGAGCATGTCCCTGTCTGTTCTTCTGTTGAGAATCAATCCTTAAGTATTTGTTGGGATGAGAAGGTGTCTGAGGCAGAAAAGCTCTAAGGACAACAGTCTAGAGATTAGGACAGCATCAGCTGAGGAGATAGTCAGAAAGGTGACCTAAGAGTTTTGTCTTTTTTTGGAAAAGAACACCTACCTGGTAGACAAAGAACAGACACAGAAATCACAGTTTAGCTGGAGAGAGCTGCAGATTCCTCAGCCATTTTACATACAGAATAGCACTACTGCATTCAAGAATCTATCCTATGTCATGCCTATGCTTTGATATATCTGCTTTAAATATTTTTATTTACTATATATGTATATACTATATACGTTAGCCATTTCATTCCCAGTTTTACCTGTACCTTTCCTTCCAGAGTCACTGAGGAGAGGGAACTCATGAACTTTTTCCTTCAGCCATCTGCAAAGGAAATGACAGATTCCTCTCAAGAAAGAAGAGCTAAGAAGCTAAGAGAGTTCTCCCTTCAAAAAAAAAAAAAAAAAAATCAAAATCAGGAAAAACAGGGACACAAAGGCAGCTAAGCTTCTGAAGAAGACATTCAGTATCAGTAAGCGAGAGGGTTTTGAAAACATTGACTCATTTTTTTTTTCCTGTGGCTTTTTTCAGCTTTGCAATATCTTTGAAGTCAGCTGCTTCTGCTGGCCTCCCACTAGCTGCAGATGGAAGACCCTGCAGAGGAACAGACCTAAATAATCAGATTGATCCTTTGCAGGAAGTGTCTGTTCTCCGAAAAACTGCTTTATTTTGAATTGATAAAAAGAATATTAATACAGAATGCGACTGAGTTATAGCAGAACAGGTGATGAATTCATGCTGAGGATCATTGCCTCTTCAATTTGATCACAAGCATTCATTCAAATACACATGAAGACTAGGAGTTAGGCACACTAGTGTACCTATTAGTCTGTAAGTGTATTTTTATTAATTTATGTAAAAAAAAAAAAAAAGTCTTGTATTTACTTACCTTAGGACATAGGATCTCTCCTTAAAAACAAACAAAAAAAGTAATTCAAATGCAAAGCATGAATTTATTGTTTAACACCAAAATAGAGGAACTTTATCCTCAGCTGGTAATATTAAATATAATGAGTCAAATGCAGTGGTGATGTTAATAGGAGTGCAAGTTACATGCTGGATATATTTGGCTTTGAGTTTTGAGAGAGCTTAACTTAATTGGATCTGGAACAGAGCATAATATCAAAATGTCATTAATTACTTCTTGAAGGCTGCAGAGAGTATTTTCGGAGAAGAAATTCAGATGAGGGTTAAAAAAAAAGACACTTAAAAGGATCTGTTAAAGACAAAAACAACTTCTGTAATTTTTTTTTAATGCTATGGTGCGCATTCTGTTGCTGATTTCCTACTTTCACTGAATGCCAAAAAAAATCCTCAGAAAAACAAATAGCTTGGAAGAAAGATCTTCTGCAACTGAAAATCCACCACTAAAGATTCCAGTCCTGACAGTATGACCGAAAGGCACAAGACAGACTTAGGGAGATGTACAACTCTCAGCTTCTCTCTGCTGCTGGCCACGGGTGCTCCTGGCTGAGGGAATGTCACTCACCTCTTACGATTAGAAAGGGGGTGCACAGGACAACAGGCGGGTGCTACCCTACTGGACACAAGTAAACACCAAACTCTGAGAGCTAGTGCCTTTTAGGCTGTGAGAAACAGCATGTGCCCATCTCACACCCAGACACAAAAGGAACAGAAGCCACCTAAGCAAAAACAGAACGCTCAAATAGAAAATTCCCAACCTGAACTTTGTCTCAAAAGGAATTACAAGCGAGAAACTTAGTCTTTTTCTTGACTAATTGCTTACACTGCACAAGCAAATCTTTGAACATTTTCCCTGTTTTAAGATGCCCTACTCAAAGTCCTCCATTTTAATGTATATGTCAAAGCTAATTTTACTCACCCAATAGCTGAAAGTAACAAGGATACTGCAATATCTCAAGTACTGAAAATGCACTATTGTTGCCAACACACCATTTCTCTCTTAGCATTTTCTCAGTATTCCTTCATCTATAAAGAAAAAGTATTTCAAAGTACTTTTCCATTATGCAGTTTGCAAGGCCTTAAAGTTTTGTTCAGAGTCAGATATTTAAACATTCTAAAACAAGTAACTTCTCTGAGGATGCTTTGATATTTTCCCCATCATTTTTCTACCACTGCAATAAGCAAGAGTGAATCAACACCCTTTGGGGAAGTCAGGCAGTTTTCCCTATGTCACCCAAGAAAATTCTGCTATTATGAAAAACATTCTTAATGCAGGCGCTATTTTTTTTTTTTTTTAATATCACCAGTATGTTTTGCTATGGATCATTTGGGGCTTCCAAAATTTTCTTTTCTGTCTAGAACTCACATTACTAAGCTGAAAATCTAAATGGGACAGAAGTACAATGTTCAGCTTAATTCTGGATTTTTCATAGCCCCATTCCAGAATAAATCTTATGGGGAGTGTTTAAGGTTGCAGCATTCTTCTTCAAAGCACCCAAATTTTTCTGTCTTCATCAAAGAACTCTCCAGATCTCCCTCATGCTAAGAGCAGAATAGAAAAGCTCATGAAAAACATTTAGAAGATAACTGTTGAAATAACTTTATGTTGAACTTCTACATGTATGTAATCAAGAGAGACTTGAAGAAAAGACAGCTTTTAAAATCCAGTGAAAAAATGTCAATTTATTTCTCCCTTGAAACCTGATTTGAAGTATTTTCCTTTCACTCAGAAACAAACAGTGGCAGATCTATTTCTCCCTTGAAGAAAGGAAGAAAAAAAATCAATCAGAAAGTAGATTTTCTTTGAAGACCACAGTACGGGAGAAGATATATTCATATATCTACAGACACTATAGGCCAGTTCAGCTGTCATATGAAAAGCCCACAATGTGAACATTTCTGATACCAAAGGCAGGAAACTTTTTTCAGGCTGATAGACTCAATGACTTAATTTTAAAACACTGGGATGCTCTGAAAGGAAGTATATCATTACTATATCATGACTGTGTAGTTTTCTCTATTTATCATTTAAAAATGCAGTAACCCTTGATTATCTATATATTTATTTCATATTTTTCTACCCATAACCGCCACACTCCACCCTAATTATTGCCTTTTTGATAATCTGAAGTCCACAAAATAACTGAACTGGGTTTTAGGATCTTGACCAAGGAACAGAGCTACAAACATTCAGAAGTCATGAAGGCCTTGTATGAATTAAATTGCTCTTAATTTGACTGATTTCTGAAAGTGCATCATTAACCAGACTTCAGTAATGTGCTCTGAGTGAAAGAATCGTTAGAGTCCAGTCATGAACAGATGTAGCTTTGGGAGAAATTCTATGACAGAAAATTTCTCATAATTAAAAAAATGCAAACATTTATTTATGTAAGATACAGTAAGATACATCTTGGAAAAGCTAAAGATAATCAAGGATGTGAACCTTGATTACAAAGCAATACAAGGCTTTTAAACAGAGAATTATGACTTAAAATACAGGATCATCTAAGGCTATTTCCAGCAGAAGTATAGTTGGTTCCCCGTAAGTCAATGGCAGAAGACTCAGCTGATGATTTTTCTCAAAAACAGTTACATTATTCTCAAAATTTTTCATTATCTTTCAGAAAACAGAAAGTGACTTACAAGAGTTCTTTCATCATGAAAACCAGTATTGTTCCCTCCCCCTCAAAAGACAATAAGCTTAGATCAGCCAAAAGAAGTCAATCTTATAAAAGTACCTTCAAAATAAAACAAACCCTGAGAGCTGAGTGGAATTATGATTTACCTTATACTGAAATTCTGGTTTTGGTGGAGTTGTGTAATAATAGTGTATGACCACACATCAGTTCGAGTTTGACTTTCAGTTTGACTTTCTTCATCAAATAAGGTTATCAGCAAAAAAATCTATATCATGTTTGATCTCTATAAATAAGGATATCAAAGAAACCGTAAGAACACTGAGGCCAGGCACCTCAAAAACAAGTCAAAATCATTAAGTCCCAGCTAACGGGCAATCATGTCCCTCTCATAAAACACAGCTCAAGGCAGCACAATGCAGATAAAAATCAGGTGAAAGCATTCGCACTTCCAAAACTGAATATTTTAACCACAAAGAGATAAAGCTGGTTAGTAACAGGTGCTGGCCTTTCTTTAAGTTGTGAAGCTGAAAATTGGGTCATGAAAGAAGCTTCCTAAGTCGTAGTATGACTGTCCTGCTAATGATCTCTATCTAAGAAAAAGTGTGGGTATTCCATATGCTAACAAGCTGCCCAAAAAGTAATTCTTCAAAGAAAAATGCAAAAAAAAACCCCTCAAAACCTCACAGCTATATGGACTGTATTTGACAACATCTACCATTATATACTTTATCACTGATTAGGTTCTTGTGCTAATTGAACAAACATTGTTTCTGCTGAGATCACACAAACAATACAGACCTCTACGGACCTGCCATAACTGACGGCCTAGTAGTGTGAAGTGCTGCTGCAAGTTATCCAAAGTTTAACAGCTACAAGAACGCTCCATTTAGCACAGGCTAGGGGTAAAGGCAGCTGATGACCAGTGGAAAGTTTCTAAGTGCATAAAAAGTCATGAGGAGAATGGTAGCACGTAAAACCACCTACTGTTACAAATAGCATCTATGTCTCTTTTCCAGACACCTAACTGCACAATAATTTACCCTTATCATTGACACTGAAAGACATTTTGCAGTTGAGTATTTCCAAAGGGCTGAAAGGGCAAAAACAGCGAAATAAAAAGGCACAGAGTTCTTTGCACAAATTGTAACTGTACAGACTTGCTGTCAAGGGCAGCTGCTGCAGAATACCCAGACTTTCATGAAAAGGTCTGATTCTCAGAACCACAAGTCAGAGGCCAACTCATCAAAATCTCTATCAAAAATACAATTTTATCATCTGTTTAGACTTTCACTTATCTCACAGCTCCCAGACATTATTGATTATCACTATCTGCAACTCTGTAGTATTAAGAACAGTGGGCAAAGGGAAATGAAAGCGAGCATTTTCATACAAATAGTTACATGCTTCTTGGGGAGCATGAAAACTGCTGGCGCTGACTGAAATGCATGTCTGACTTCATTTTTATTTTCCACTTTACATCATCTCATCCTTTGTAGACGCTGACAATAGAATGAAGTAAAAGTCTAAAACTAAGGCCTTTATTAAAACTATATCGAGAAATAAGGGCTTCATCCATCAAAAAAGGCATTACATTATCAAATATGGGTTGTTTTCTGCAATACCCTTGCTGCGATGACTGTTGTCTTTCTTCAGTGGAATAGCCCTCTCCAACCTTTAGCATATTGCGTTCTTCACTGGATCACAAGAATAGGCTACAAAGTGTAGTGACAACAGCAATGCTGCACTGCTGGAGAATGAAACTCCTTCAGCAAAGCAATGTCGTGTCTGCCTTGGAAAACTAAAATATTTGGAAAGTTAGGACCCACAGCAGGAAAGTTGGGTATAAGCTTGAAAACAGTTAAGCATGATTATTCTCAAAGATATCAGTCCTTCTCAATCTTGTTAGCATCCTATATGCCCCAAAGCTAACTCTGTGATATAAATGTATGTGGTTTTGAAGGCAAAGGAGAAAAGCTGGGGGAAACAGAAAAGAAAAAGATCTCTGCTCATTCTACTTCTATTCTGTTAGTAAAGTGTTCACAACCAAAACAAGAAGCCTCCACAATTTGTTGCAGAATGAAATACTATACTTTCCTATCATGACAGTAAAATCTATGGCTGTGAGAAGCTTTAAACGGCAGGGAAGTTTCAGTAATAGAACAGTTCTCTAACTGTATGACAAATTACCCCATAAATGAGGCAGTCAGCAGTGCCCAAGACTCCTCATGTCTTCCTGTGCTAAGTTGGCTCATAACTATAAACCAGCCTTCAGTGTGATATATGAAAAAATAGCTCAACTGCAATCTGGTGTGCAACTTCACATATATTGGCTCAAAAGTTAGATGAGCTCATTTTCAATTCCATACCCACTTGGTCTATTGCAAGATTTTTGGAAAATACCTCTCTGTGTTCAGTATTCCCTCACTCTACCCATCCAAGTAGTTTATACTTGCATCACTCACCACTGGAAAATTGTCCAGATAAAATATTTTCTTGTGTGATTTAAATTGCTGATCACAATCAGATTATACAGGCTAATCTGAATATGATTGCTTCATTTTTTTTCCTCTGCAGTTTAGGGGAAACAAGTTTATCCAACAGAATAAAAAAGTTAAAATGTGCAAATTAGCTTCATAGATGGTGTTTAGAATGAAGGATATTGAGTTCTAACCCACAGAAGTTCTGGACCCTGAATCAGTATAAATGCATTCCTCTTCACATCATTCATGGCTAAGAGCATCTTGAATTTGACCATCTGTCACCTAGGTCTTTATAACAGCATTTTTTTCTTTTTAAAGCGGACACACATGCACAGAAATGCACAGAAATGCACAAACACACATACATCAGACATATGCGGGCACGCAGGCACATCGGCCATACTGCAGAATCACCCAAATCACTACAGCTGTGACACTGTAAAAGGTCTCAGCAGATCTCTGAAGCACAAGTATCAAACATTTTAGCATCTCCTTTTCCAAGTCCTCTCCAGTGACCAAATGATACCAAGATTCCTTTCTCAGAGGTCTCATCTTCTCCGTGTGTGAAGATGAGCTTAGCACTGAAGGAATCTCTAGCGCTCAAGGCTTCAGCAAAGATAGAGGAAGCCCATGACCTGGGATGGGGGCAGAGATTTTGAACACAACCGAACCGAGTGACTTCAATACTTACTTGGCAGGCATTATAAATCAACTGGTGTTCCAATTTTTTGATCCCTAGAATCTGTTGAAACATTTCATAAAGCTGTTCCTTGCTCAGAATCAGCTCCGAGACAGCACTTAACGCCATTCTATTCGGCTGTTTGCAAAAGTCCTCTTCTCCCCTGTAAATGGCATCGTATTTGGCTAGCCAGGAACTTAACACCGTCTCTTTGCTTAATCCATCTATTTCCGGCAGACTTCGGACCCTTTTTTCTATGTTTTTCTTAAAAACATCTCTAAAGTCATTCGCAGAACATCCTCCACTGTGAACCATTCTTGCGACCCGGTCACTCTTGAGAAATACCTTTGAAAATAGAATAATAAAACAAAAAGAAACAGAGTTACATGTGGACACAAACAGAACACAATCCTCTATAAAGGGATTATGAGACAGTGTTTTGCTTGCATGCAAAACGGCCTTATAAAAAAAATTAAACAGGCTAATGTTGGCTATATTTTTCATACAAAAAAGAGTGAACATTTTTTAAAAATATTTTTCTGCATTGAACAAATACTTCAAGTACATTTAAAGAAATTCTGCATAAATTTGCAATAGTTCCATTTCAATAAAGTTTGAATTAGCAGCATCTGAGTAACAAGATTTTTCTTTCCTCCGTAAGAACCTCTTTTCTTGAAGGAAGCCATGGGAAACTCTTCCTCTACAAAGTGTAACTAACAGAGAGATGAACACAGTGGCACCAGCAGCAGTCCAAATGACCGACTTGGGCTTTGGACAGGGGATGAGCTACATCAGCCCCTTCCACAAACCCCCTTTGGACAAGCAGCTGGCTCCCAGTGGCAGGAGGTGGCCTTTCTCCCTGCATGGCTCTGACGTGTGGGGCTGCTCCTTTATCACTGCGGCACCCCAAGCACGGCTGAAGCACAGTGAAAATGGTGTGATGCTGCATGGTCTATAAAGATTTCCTTTTCACTCACACCATTTGCGGTTTTCAGCCAGCTGCTATGAACTGGAAGAGAAAACGACTATACTTTTTCAGATAATGTTTACAGCAACATTGAGTGATTAAAATGCAGCGCATGAAGATGACAGTACTGCAGAGCTGTTATTCCACACAGCATCAGACAAAAGACGACAGTGCACCTAAAACAACTTAAAACATCACTGTTCTTCATTGGGAAAATACTAAAATTGGGAGGTGGAAGAAGATCTAAAATGCTGGGCACAGAAGTACCTAGGCAGAGGCTGTTCATTACATTCAAAAAGTGCTGGTCCTTGCTGATCCATTTTTATCCTGTAGAATACTTTAAAATGCAGTAACTTACAAAATAGATCTTTCAAACAATATCCTAACTTGTATTGTACTGAGAGCTGCAGATACACCTGGAAGAGCTAGGACCCAAACATGATTAGAGGAGATATCACCGATATCTGATAATCACATTTCGTGCTCTACCTATCATGTGGGGTTTTCTTTTTGGCAAACGTTAGTTAGTTAAACTTTTATCCATAAAGAGAGCTGACATGGTTATTGTCGCTTAATGTTGATATCAATTTCTTCAAAATGCTATACAAACATATAATATATAAGCTTATTTACAAAGATATATAGAGTCAGTAATAAACCTTATCAAAACAAACTATACAGATTATATCTTTCCTTGTTTTAATGCTCTGCAATTAAAATTAATTCTTCCATCAGTTTTACCGAAAGCAAATAGAAAAAAAAAATCAAGATTACTTCAAACTACCTTCAGCTATTTTGTATTGTTCATAAACTGCATTAAAACTTCTATCACATTAATTTGCATACCTCATGAGAGAAAGCAGTTGCAGAAGGATGAAGTTCAGATGTCACAAAAAGTCTGCCCTCATAAAAGTTCATGTTTACCCAAGATTACAAAATCCTTTAATTGATAATATCAATCTAAAAGAAATAATTAAAAAAAAAAAAAACCTCCACAATACACACACTGTAAGATCAGCATAGTATCCTTTACCTTCTCACTACCTGATTTTGGTCTTAGTATTCAGAAAGATTAATTTGGTTTTAGGGCCTGAAAAGCCACTAGCATTTTTCTTGATTTTCAAACCAGACTAATTCAAAACTTACTTCTGAATTTGATCTTAATTTTCTAGGAGGCTGTAGAAAAAATCTGTTCAATTTTTTAGTACTTACGGGAATATTTATGGGAATTGCTACTAGCCGGAGCATGTCATGCTGCCAGTTTCATGGCTTTGGAATTATTCAACAATGATAACCATCTCCACCAAACTGGTATACATACTTTATACCATATTGGAAGTACTTTCTTGTCAGCATTCATTCCTAAGCTTTTATATACCTAAAGCAGTCCTCCAGATCCTTTCTTCAGTGTAGATTATATGCATAGCCCAATTATCTCCATGAGACAAAGTATTTGTGTTGATATGTATGAAATGCATACAAAATACTGACTAAATACGCTCACTGGACTGCCAGCTGTTCCTTCCTTACTTTACAAAATACTTACTGTTTCTATCAACATTTTCAGGATGTCCTCAAAGAAATTCTGAGTTGACACTGTCTGCTATTTGAATTTTTAGTATTGTTTTTCCATCCTTGAATCTGGGTTAGCATTAAGACTTCATGTTACCCACTGCAACCAACCTATCAAATACCAAGAACTGTAGGCACTATTAAATCATGCAATGCCTTCAGGAAAAGGAAGACAGATAAAATAAGTTCTGAAGGGTTGAGTATATGCACTCTTTTAATCCACATCGTTCAGATTCTCTTTAAAAACTCCCAAACCAACATGAAAGCCCAAGCCACTCATACAGTCTTTGATACAATTCTCATATCAAAACCATCTGAAGGTGACCAGGCAAGGAATTTTAACAGAACTATATATTGCTTCATCTTCCGGTATAATTACGGTGACAATTATTTGTTGGGCATATTTATGGAAACGTGGCTTAGTTTAAATTTACTTTTTTATCCTAATTATTATGCATACACAGTTTCAATTTTAAATGCTTGTAAAAAACATAATTCAAAGTAGCTTTTAGCACTGGATAGTTGCATTAAAAATGCATTTCTGTTCAGAAATGAAAAAAAATCAATTAGCAGTAGCCACAATTAAAAAAAAAGAGAGAAATTTTAAAGAAAATAATGTTTATATCTTCTAGCTATTACCTCTTGCATAACAGTATTTCTCTTTATTGAACGTGATATCAAACATAAGAACAATCGTTTTGTCTACAGAAAAGCCTAGAAAAGTCATAACAAGCAAAAGAGTTTGTACAAACTCAACTGCAGCTAGTCTTAGCATTTTCTTTTCAAAAACAGTAAATATGAAGCCTACTTGGCCACATGTCCACACGTCACAAACTTTCATACATGCTTTCTTTCATGTAAGAGATACAAGATACATACTGATTCAGTTTTTTATCCGTATCTCCTTTTTAGCCAGCTTAGAAAACCACTTATGGTGTTCCTATTATTTTTGTGTAAGTTGTGTGTGATTCTGAAAAAATCACACTTTGTAATCTTGCTAAAATACTACTTAGCAAGATCGTTCAGCTTCTTTGTTCTATGCCAGTTCTTTTAGCAAAGCCACAGTCAACTTAGGCTCAGGACCAACTGGCAACAAAGCCAGCACTGATTGAATAAGTTTTAAGTTTTATGTTTTGAGTACAGCTTTTGTGTGGCAACAAAATGTAGGTTTTTTTTTTTTTTTTTCAGCACAACTTTCAAAATTATCTTGTAAAATTTGAAAGTGCCTTAAGAAGAGGCAGAAGGACTACAAACGTGTTATCTCACTGTCTGAAAAACAAAATCATTACTCACAGACAGATGGTCTTTCTACACCTTGCACCAAGCGCACCTGGTCTGGGATTCACCTCTTCATTAGGCAGAGGAGCACCAGGAACTTCATTTGCCACAGGAGCAACAAGAGATTTTTCTTCATTTTTGACAGCCACTGCTGTTACTGTTGCTTTCACGAGATTACACTGAACATGTCTTGCGTTTTAACAGCAAGGGCTCAACACATCTCTCATGTAAAAGATGGTTGTGGCTGCAAATACACACTACAACTCTGGGCAGTAAGTGTCCACACACATCACATCTCTCACTCCAGTTGAACCAGCTTCCTTATCTAGTTCCTTTAAGGAAGTTCAAGGTGGCTAACAGCTTTTTCACCTTCATTATATTCTGGCATCTCTGGATTTGACTTCTTGTTATCCTGCATTGTCTAGCAGAGTAAAAAGTAAAATAAACTAGATCAAGAGGGTCTCTAACAAGTGATTCACCCAAGAACCAGGGCAGTTTCCCACTTCTATTGCTAAGATCATTCGCATGCCACAAATTAAGCGCAAAATATCCACACCTTTCAGCTTGCCATTCACAGCTGGGCCAATATCTTCTGTACTCTCACAGACTTCATTTCCTGCACCTGGAGAATTATCCATGACTGCACTAGCAGCTCCATTTGCTCTTGTAAACTTGTTCTTGGCAACAAGTCCCCTCATTATGGGAGCTGGCCAGGTCTCCATTTCTGCTGGCCTCATGAAGTTTGTGGAGGAGCTGCAAGCATTGTGGTTTGGTCCCTTGGGTGGCACCACCACCAGACTTTCATGGTGAAGTTCTTCCAAACACTCCATACGCAGCTGTGGACAGATAAGTCCTCTGTCACAGAGGACAATCCTGTTTTTAACCTTCCCTGCCCAATTCCTAAGCAAACACCCCATAAGGATATTGGTCATTTAAAGGAACGGAAGTACCTCTTTATCAAAGACTGCACAAAGGCTCAGTCAAAGCAACAAGGGCTAAAAGGACTTTGATGGAAGTCCCAGGAGTACTCAAGTTTGGGACTATTTTCTGGTGTGCTTTTTACAGTTACCAAAAAAGCAAAAGACAAGTAAAAAGTATGAGTTGCACTCACAGAGAAACAAAACTTCTGCTGAGTACAGAAGAAGCACATAAAATCGATAAAGTTCTAAAAGAATTTGCTGAAGCTAACACTAGATTTACAGTATGATCTCCGATTTAAACATTTTTAGAAGTATTACAAAAAAATCACATAAATATCAGCTATTCTCACAGTTTTATGATTTTTTTTTTTTTAAGAGTAAACCTAAAAGAGCAACAAGAGAAAAAAAAAAGCATTAAAAAGATGTCTATGCTTCTAGGTCCCTTTGTACAAAGGAAAGTTATACTGGACAACAGACTCAATTTTCAGCCATCCTCCACATCAGAGATCATAATCATGTTCCTGTGTTGCATTCAGTTGGAAAGCATATACTCTGGAGTTTTTGATACATTGAATAAGTTAATAAAAGTTCAGTATTTTTTAGAGCTAGATTAAATTCTACAAATTCTGGAAGAGTTCTTTCTCACTTCTCCTTTCCAAAGACATGTTTATGTATATTTCAGGTATATTGGTAAATGGTATATTTCAGGCTTTATTAAAGTTTTAGAAAAGAAAACAGATAATTACTGGAACAATAGATAATTCCAGGAACTACGAGAAACAAGTTTCTTCCTTCTTATGTGACACACATCATGTCTTACCTCCTCATGTTTTACTTTTTAAATTTTTTTAAGGCCATATGCTGTATCTGAAGTGTGTTTTAATGCAAAACAAAGCTTAAGACTGAGAGATAAAAAAAAAAAAACACCTTTGCTGCTACTGTTGTAGCTCTTCAAAGCCTCTCACACACACACTCGTAAGCAGCTCTGCCTGTAGTCAACAGGCCTTGTCCAATTTCTCCCTAGAATTTTTCCTGTTCCACATTGAGTCAGAGTTCCTCATTTCACCCATTACTATCAGCAATGTAATCTGGGACCAACTCACACTATCCTCAAAAATTCTGTTATATTCTGTAACTGTGCAACAGATAGAACTACGAAATGGGTTATCTTCATAAAAAAAAAAAAAAAAAAAAAAGATTTTGGACAATCTGGACAAGAGATTCGTCATTAGAGATTTTAAGAACTCAAGTTTATGGCCTGCAGGAATTAACATATACTGCAACTAACACTGTTTTAAGAGATTAAATTAGCAAATCAGTATTTCTCCATTTAAATACTTATGTCATGATTCTGTTAATCACTTTTTTCTTCTCCCAAAAGTATACTACATCTTATGCTTAATTCAGGAAAAAAATAATATAAACCAACATTGCTTAAATAAAATTCTTGAATTTTGATTAACTGCATTTTTTTCCCCCCTCCTTTAAATGTCATTTTAAATTAAGTTGAGGAAAGGCAATCAAATTCACAGTAATGAATCTTCATTCTCTTAAGAGCTATATTTATTATTCATTTTCCTCTCCTATTTTTAATATAATTTTTCCTATAGTTATGGAGTGTATTAAACAACTCTATCAAGAGCAGTGGTTCAAAAAAACCATCAAAAGTTAAAATTTTTAGAAGGTTTGTTTTCTTCAGTTCCTTATATCATAGGTGCATGCTGGACATTGCTCATAGATTAGCAACCAGCAGTCTGGAAGAAAAACAAACCAAAAACAAAAAATAACACAAAAAGAAAACACCTGAAATGTGTGCTGCTTCCCTAGATTTATACGTTTCTAAGCATATTACACAACAACAGGCATTGGAACTTGTTTCTTGCCTTCTTTTTCAAATTGGCACCAGACGCTACCCAACATCTTTCCAAATTTCTGTTCTTGATGGGTACACATTCACCATCTCATGTACTGCAGTGTTCGTGCCTGGGGCATAACAAGAAACAAGCACAGCCATGGTGACAACTGCCGTAAAAAATTCACAAAACTCTTTCTTCTTCTTTAGTGCTTTCTTCCAGCTTCATTTATCAAAGTTATCCTGATGCCCTTGTGGAACAAGCATATTTGTCCTCCTTTCAAAGCTGTCAGTAGCACCAATAGTTTTTGCACCCTGGTGAGACATAGCACGTATAGTGTGGCTTGTGTGAGACTGGTTGTGGATTACTACTACACCAATGGCTCCATTTGCTACAAGCATTGCAATCGTGCCTTGAGAAGTACAGCCTCTCCTTGCAATAAGGCTAATAAGGTCCAGAGATCACTGCCTGTCTGCAGGTTGTTGGGGGACTCCACACACCTCAGTATTGGATGTAGGATGGCACCCGCACTCTGGCAACGTTGATCAGAGAACAGTCTCCAAACAACACCTGCAGGTTCAACTCCAAAGCAGTCCAGCTTCCCTCCCAAAACATTACACTCACACAGGTAAGGATCCTTCTCATGGCTGTGGATCCATGGAGGAACATATCCAGCACCTGCAGCAAGTGGCAAATCCTCTTTCCCAAGGATGAGGGCTCAAGTAGCTTCATCCTAGGCCATGCTAACAAAGCAATGACAAAAATAACTTCTGCTTTGCCTGTTGTCTGCAGCAAGGAGAAAATAGATGGTAACCAGGCACAATGACTGCAAAAACACCTCTGCATATTTGAAAATGTTGGGATATTTGGTTTATTAAAACATAAGAAACAGCTTACAGTTAAAATGTCTCTTAGTAACTGTGTTCAGTGATAGGACTGTGACATCTTCTAACACGCTGCTGGGGAGAAAGCACCATCCAATCTGCTACTATTACTTTGCTATCAGGGTGATATTATAAATCTGGTCCAGAAAATCACAGGAGGTATGAAATCACATCTATATGGCACGCTGATCATTCTTATTTAACTGGAAAAAGAAAGATGCGGAGGTCACCCGAGACTGAGAAATGCCTCTACAGGCCTGTGCTTTTCTACCAGCACTTCTGCCCTGGTAACAAAGACACATCACCTCTCTAGGGGTCTCTCAGGACCTTCAGATGCAGATGAAAGAACACAGCCTAGAGGGAACCTGGACCAAACAGTGATCGTAGGTCCATGGAAGCCTGGTTGTTAGTTTGCCAAGAGGAAGTGGTTTCAAACTAGACACTTGCAAACGGTCCGTTGCAGTTCGGCTGCTCTCTCTGAGGAGAGACCTAAGCTACAAGCTAGCCAGGCAACATTTCTAATGCACCGACAAAGAATTTAGGAAACAAACGAAAGGTGTTCCATACTGAATTATGATAGGCAACCTCGCCAAAGGGAGAGAGAAGACACTTTGTTCACTTGCAAGTTAGATGCTATAATACAACAAAGAATTCTTTGTATCCGAGGAAGAAAAACATCTGTTATTCTAATCCAGAGGTGACTAGCCTGTCTCCTGTTTAAGAAAAGAAGGGATGGCATTTCTGGGGAAAAGATTCAACTAATCTAAAACCTTCAGAAGACTTAAACAGGGAGAGCAAGGAATATCTTCGCTTTCATAACAAAAGGAAGGAGGCATGCACAGACACTGAAACCGCAGCTATCATCTCGCTGGAGACAGAAACCCTAAGTGAGCTGGATGAGGGGCGCAACTTTAGGGTGTGCAAACCACCACTAGGTGTGATTTAGGTAACTGGAAAACAAAAAGGCAGTCTTCACCCAGACATATGGCAAATTTATAAAACAGGACCCTGGCATATGAGTGAGAGTAATGGGTCCCATATTTCTAGTACTTTTCCCTCCCTATCTTAAAGGTACTGTCACTAGCAGACATCCAGCAAGCAGTAAGATACCATGGTGCACATGCTGGATTCCCAACAGTCACAAGGGGGACAGTGTCATACCAAATCAGAGCAGTTGGCAGTAACCCTTTTCTGTCTTATTTCCACAATTTATTCATGACTTACTAACAGAGATAACGCAGGCATAATGCAAAACGGTAAGGAGGTAAAAAGCAGAGGTTTCCCTTGCTTAAGTCAGGCATTTCTTCCTCCACTGCAGGCTGCAGCACGCTTGCTCTCCTTGATTAAATCTATCATCATCTACTTAACAAAGAAATGATTTGCAAAGCCATACATTGATGAAGTATTTCAAAGAACATCTAATTCATAGTCCCCCTTTTTTGTAGTATCATCTTCAGTATCACTGGAGAAAGGCTCACTGTCACTGTATCACTGGTCCCATCATTCTCCTACCAGGTAAACTGCTGCAGGAAGGTGACCAGCCCTGACCATGAGAGGGAGGTGAGGAACGGCAAAAATGAAATGCTAGAAATGAAAAAGCAAAAAGGAAGAAAAGGCTGAAGACTGAAAGAGACACATGTCAAAAAGGAAAATAGAGACATTTAGAAATGACAGAAAAAAGCACTTATTTAGCATGCTTATTTGTTTCACATTCATAAATGATAATTAATTTATGCATAGATGCAGTTTATACACAGATCAGAAACTGCCCTTTTTTGCTGAACTTTGGGGAGTTTTATTGCTGTACAAAATAAAGTTTGTGCTTTCTTCCCATCTCTTGGGATATCTTTCTAGATACAGGATTCAATTTCTTGCATTACCTTTGGAAAAAGTAAAGTAAATGGGAAATACAATAAAAATAAGAAAATATTCCTCTACCTCACTGGATATTCCTCTAGAGTGACTTGTGGTTCTAATTTTTATTCCACTTGACTGAAAGTGGAAATTATGTAAGTGACAGAGCTTTTATCATTGGTATTACACAGGGCTCATTTTGTGAGAGATGAAAATAATGGGCTATTTCATTTCCCCACTGCCATTAGTGTTCTCCTGCAGTAACCATTTCTACCCAAAGATGAATTAATAGCTTTTAGTTTGAAATAACATCCTACTATATCTCTATTTTTAAACATAACACCAGGCATCCAATAGTCACAGGAGGTCTACTGAGATTCCAGCAGTCCCTATTCCCCACAACCATGCTAAATGTCCCACTCTTACTTAAAAAAGAAAAGACCACTGTTTCAGAGTATAACTGCTATTCATCTAGATTTTTTTTTTTTTCATTTCTAAAACATATATTCTGCCAGTGCAGGTGAATGCTCAAAAAGTGTATGGGCAAAAGCAATTTGGGCTAAAGCCCATAAAAAGGCAAGAGTAGTTCTGCACAGATCCTCTTGAGCCCTGCAGAGCTTACTGTGTTAGCTCATCTTTTACCTTTAATCCATCATGACCCCAAGATTTAGGGGAGCAAGGAATAAATACAAAAACTGAACCTCACTCCAGCTAAGGAAAAAAAAATCTTTTGTACCCATGGAGGATAATATCATCTAAAGGATATTTTAGGGAGCTACACAGAGTGTGTAGAAGTGGCAGGCAAGGATCTCCAGGAAAAAAATGAGGACCAGTCTCCAAGACAAAAAGAAAGGCTCTCTCCATCTGTTACCTACTCTACTATAACAGAGGAACTAAAGGTTGATGAATAACGTCTTCAAAGATAAACTACTATTTTTTGCTTTTTCAAAAAAATCCCTTTGTTCCTAAAGTGGTGGAAGTAAGAACAAACATCTAGTCTAAGTAGGAGAAAATAGGGTCAGAATGGTTGTAGACATTAAAAATTGGGATGACAATGCATGGAAAGGGAGACATGTAAATGAAGAAGCAATACAGACCAAAGGTAACAGGTGGAGGATTAAAGGAGTCAGCCCTCATTTAGTTCTTATTAACATCTAAAACTATCAGAAAAGAGAAAAATGAAAAGCAATATCTTTACATCTCCAGCAGTATTTATGCACTAAGAGATAGGAACCATTCAAAAGACAAAAAGACAGGCATTAATATAAACTGCATTTAATTGTGCAAATTTCCCATTTTCCTTCATTCATATCTCAATTCCTTCATTCATATCAAGATTCATATCTACCTTGCTCAACTAAGCATCTCAAGGCAAATGGTACCAATGCTTTCCAAAACTTTCTAAATTGCCCAAATAAAACCCTTCAAATACTTTTGTGAGAAAAATGATGGAAAGACACTGCTAAGTTGGTGTGAAAGTTGATGTGATAATATTTGCTCTGTGAGTACAATTTATTTAATATTATAGAAACTGCTTCCCTGCCCCCACAGCCCAAAGAGGACAACCTCTTCTTCAAAAAGGTTATATTTTAAAAAGGAGACATGAAGAATGGAATATGAATGAAAATGCAGTCAGGAACAGTCTATCATGAAAATGGAGTAGTGAAGGTATTTTTGCTTTATTTCTATACTTCAATATGTGCAAATATTTGTCTGGACTTTCCTCTTACAGCAACACCATGTCAGTGCTCACATTATAAGGCATTTTTATTCTGTAAAGTCGAGCAAAGGTTACTACAGAGCTGTTAACACACCAAGCCATTGGTATGTTGGATATAGTTGTTAACTGTAGTATTAGATATTTATTCCAATAAACTTTCTTAAAATGTCAGCCATCACAAATATATTTCCGTCTTTCACCCATTATAAAGTGTTATCTTTGTGTGTCAAAAAACAACAATGCAATTTCCTTGATTAATTTTTCACAAGGGTGATCAATTCATAGCATTGCTGGAAAAGTTATAATACACATAAAAGCTTCAAAATGCATTCTGAATCTTAAATCCTTCTTTAGATTTAATAATCACCCGTCTTGCTACACTTCAGACAGCAATGCTTCAATGGGAAGATTAATGAGCATTTCGTCCGCAGTTTAATCCCTCTAGATTTTAGCATGAAAAGTGCAAACTTTTATAAATTAGAATATTTTTATGCATTCCAATTATATGTCAAAGTCCAAATAGCTTTAATGGTAACTTTAAGGCTTCTTAGTCACAGTTTGTTCTCTCTTTAGAGGTACTGAATTTTTAGAATAATAATTCACTCTACTACAGTATTTTCCAGACCAGTTTAAAGATTACTTTTACTCACATCATTCTAAATGAGAAAAGCAGTCTTCATCAAAAAAAAAAAAAAAAAAATCTGTTACCAACATATTCTGTCTCAAGGACTTAACTGAGAAAACAATTTAATACTTTGGTACAGATAAGGTAGGAAAACCTTCATATGGCTTGGGGCAAATGTGAAAGCTGCATGGACAATTTCTTCACAAAATAAAGGATATCTCCTCCTCCTCGCCTCCATCTCCTCTGCATTACCAGCCTTCCTATTTCTCTGCTTAGGAACATTAAACTGGAGGGAAATGCTGTGAATACTAGAATAACCTATAAAACTTCCTTTACAGTGAAGTGCTAATCTGAAATAATCGGAGGAACCTCCTTATCAAAGGTAACTTCAGATGTTTACTAAGGACATATCTAATTACCAGTTCAGTGTACTTAAAGATCCTAGGAACAATTCTGTTGGACAACTACACACAGAAGCAGAAAACAAGTCTTCACAGAAGTCTTATAACTGAGCCTTTCTTCCCCCCCCCAATTCTCTTTCTCCACAGCTTATTTTATTTCTACTAAACTTTCCAATCCTTCTCCTACCTTATCTTTACTCCCGGACACGTTATATTTATTTTCAAAGGCTTTACCTTCTATCAAATCCGAGAGGCAGGTTACAACTGCAGGCAACAATTTTGTAACTTCAAGAGCGTAGATAGCAGATGAGGAAAGGGTACTAGAGAGCATTAATTACAGTATAATTCTGCATAGGCCTGTTAACTTTGGAGGGAAAAAAACATCTATAGAAAGGCGAATCGGAGCATTAAGTGTTTGTGGTTGGCAATGTAGATTTACACAATGCAGACATTTTTGTTTCCTATCATAAGTTTAGGAGTTAATCCCACAATATTCTTGCATCATAAAAGTTTGTATCAAAAGACTAATCAAGTTACAACAGATGCAAAGTAAAATTTGTCAGGAAAATATGCCAATACAGGCAAATGTTGTGCAGCTGATCTGCAGATTATTTGCACAGCACATTACACAGCTCTGACAAGGTCAAAAGCCTTGAGATAAAACACTTGGTGTCTGTAGCCATTAATGGACCATCTATTGCAACTACCAAGATGAAAGCAGTAGTTAAAAACTTCACATATTTCACTTAAAATGGGAGTTATTTTGAGAAATGTTCCCAGATATAATTAGTCTACATCAGATTCATCTTCAAAATCTTTTCCATTTAAGCTTTAATTTTGCAATTCATCTACCAAACCCCATAGTGAAGGATTGTGCCTGCACTGCTTTGCCTGAAGTGTTCACAGTCCCTAAATCCTTGCAGCTCTACCTTGTGAAACAGAATCACAGTGAAAGTTGGCAGCAAGTCTCATCCTCCTTCCCCTTCAGGGACAACTGAAGGAAAGGTACGTGCACTGTAAGCTCAGCAAAGCTTCCCGCAAGCAGTACAGGGTGGAAAAACACCACTCCAAACATGAGGTTGGGAAATTTCCATTTTCTTCCTACTTTTGTTTCAAATAGTTAGTAATAAGATCATCCCTCTCCCTCTTCTGTAATTATGGGCACTGGTTTCAGTAAACTAGAAAGCCTTCATAAGTTATGTGCATCTTATTTTTCTTTTAAAGGCCAGCATAGTTCCTAAATGCCTATTTCAAAATATTTTCAAGCTAAGCAAGTCAATACCTTTGCAAGAACTGCAAACGGTACACAAGTCAAGCAGAATAAGCAAGTAAACATTACCCTCTTTCTGCAAAAACAGTGCCACTTTATGTCAAGATAAGATTTAACTTATTTGGTTATTGTGACTAGCCTGTTAGTCAACATGCTAATGAATTTTAACGTGCAGAGAAAACAGCACTAATCTCATGTCACTTCTTATACGTAAACGCTACAAAGCTGAAGTCTAATTTCAAATTATTTTTTTTTCCTTTTGCTATTCCATTTGACTTCTAGTCATAATTACAATAATGCATTAAATTTTGCAATATTATTCCATCCTCTTCTAAACTGTTCTGAAAACATAATTCCTACTTAAGAAGTAGACTGGTGCTGATCCATACATACACATACATATATTACTCAGACCAGGAGGCTTCTGACACCTTCAAACCCAGATTTTCTAATTTGATGCTCTGAAAAGCCCTGAATGCCTCCAAGGTTTTTATTTTAGTCATAACTTTTATGACAGACAGAGAGAATCACCTCATCATAAATGACTGTAGCTTCCAAGACACTTATATTACAAAACTGATTAATTTACAGTTGAAATTGCATACTAGGATACAAGTTAATCACATTTCAGTAGTAAAAATTTCAATTAGTAAAGAAGCAATAAGTGAAGTATTTGGAAATTTATACGGTTGGTGCTGTCACAGAATTAATGGTTTCTCCCAGTGACACAATTCAGCCAGCTCACCCTGATGCTCATTAGCAACAGAACCTAAAAATCATGAAATGGGCACAAATGCTCTTGAGTTTGAATAAATCAAGGACAAGATTAAGAGAAGAAACTGTAACAAGAAAGAGCCTTTTAGAAGGTGAATCTAATTCCGGCTGCAGTCACAAAGGCAGTACATGGCTTTCCAACACGGAAAGTACGGGAATGGGGTTTTCTATCGCGGAGTCTAGGAAAGAACAAGTTTTTATGAGATTCTCTTGCATGCAGGCTTATCAGTCCTGGCAGGCATGCAGGAACCAAGCTGCGTACCAGCACTGTCCTGTTCCCTAGCCCAAGCTAGTGGGAGAGCCGCAAGGTGAAGGATGTACAAGCTACAACACATTACAGCAAGTTGTCTCCATGATCCCTGGAGCTTCCTCCTCCTCTGTACTCACTGCATCCAATTGCTTTTGACAGACTCCAGTGCCAAGCTCAACATCTTCAACTACCAAGATAATATATTTTTTGGCAGGCTGCTTTTGGAATCTTTCTCAATTAAGTTACATCAAAATCTCAGAGCTTTCTAGGCACAGAGCAAGGTGCAACATCACTCTTATCAGGCAGCCATTAACACTGCAGTGTCTTCAAGTAAAAGAGACTGGGATTGATCACAGAGGCAGCTCATAAAGGCACTGTCAAAAGGGGTGAAAATTTCACTGTCACTCTCAGCATTTCATCTTCTAGGAATCACTAAAAGCAGACACCAAAATAAAACAAAATCCAGCTGAACAACCACTGCTACACTGAACAAACTGTAAAATAAAACTTCAGCAAAGTCAGTATATTTTAATGTCAGTAGCAGAAATGGCTTGTACTGGAGTTTCACTAGAATCTTGGTTTTAATTTAGATGAAGACTCATAATAGTTTTCGGGCAAGTCTTCCCTGTATTTAATTAAAGCAAGCTGCTATTTTTACAATAGCTGTCTTTACCTAAGCCATCTGGGATGTGACTCCATACTGGATTTGTTCCCCCTTCCCTTTAGTTTAAGCACACCAGAAGATACCAAATCTTCCAAAATCTAAGGCTTCATTTTACAAAAAATACGAGACGAAAACAACTTTAAACAGAATTCAGATCCACAAGATGTTACAGACAAAACATTCCTTGAACTCAAGATTTCCTATCCAGTGTCCCTTCAAGGTGGATCCCTTTCCACAGTTTTGTTTTATAGTCCAGGAGCTATTGTGCTTTGCTTCTGAGGTACTGCATTACTCCACGCCAAAAGCAGCACAGCTAAGCCTAATTTGCTAGAACATATATACATCATATTGGTGTTCACTACACTTTTTTTTCTTTTAATCAAAAATTTTAGGGTGAGCTTGAGGCTGGACTTCCTATAAACAGGAGAAACAAATGAAGGATTGAGAAGAAACAACTCAAGGATTAGAGAAAACTTCAAATTAATCCAACTTACTAAACATGTATGTAAACAACTTTATGCTAAATGCTATATTAACAATACAAATTTCCAATTCCAATGCAACAGTGGAGAAGAAATCAATATCATCAATCTAAAATCCAGTCAAACTGTGCTACTGACTTTCTCATCTTTTTCAACAACATCATCTGGTATTTCAGTAAGGATCAAAGCATAGCACCTCAGTTTCTTTTCTCACTTCATCTAGCTGGGAACTTTAAATGAGCTGCAAAAAAACTTAAACCTTCTAATTTGTGTACATAGGAATAGCAAAGAAATCTACTCAAGATAAGCATTCAAAACACAGAGATGTTTTTCCACTTCTCCCCTTTCCCCACCAACTTTTTATTCTTCTATTTCCATAGGTGCATAATGGATTCACTTCACTTTTCTGTCCACACAATATTATGAGCCACAAAATATATGGAGAATATTAAACTATAGCCCTCTCACACCTGTTAAAAAGATGTCAGAGAGATTCATCAATTTTTACATAACTGTGTCAAAAAGACATGAAAAGCCACAGATGCTCTCCCTACTGCAAGGAGATGGAGACGCTCAACATGAGATCTCAGAAGGACCTTGGTGCTTGGATGCTGGGAACAGCCCCTGTACTAGAGAGCCCTGGCTGAGGCGCCTCCATGCTCTCAGTGTATGGGGAGGCTTGGCATAGCACAACAATATTGTCTAAATATAGAGAAAATGGGTCATATCTAAATTCATAAAATCATAGAATCATTATGGCTTAGAAAAGACCTTCAAGATCATCACATCCAACCATAAACTCATCACGACCGTGCCTCCTAAGCCATGTCCCTAAATGCCTCATCTACACATTTCTTGAACACCGCAAACTCCAGTCCCTCAGTTCTCAGGGTTTGTTTCGATGCTGTTCGACTATACAAGAGAGGTTTTATATCTTACTTGGTTTACTGAAAGAACGGAGGCACTTCCCTAAAATGGGAAAACTTAATTTTTCTTCGTTTTACATAGTAGAATCAAGTCATTGTGAAAAGTCACTGGTTATATTCAGATAACATTTTATCTTATAGCACTCTTTCAATTACTTTATTATGAGCTATAATGATACCCAATGCTAAATGAAAGACAGAAAATATGCATCTTTGTCTTGGTAGCTATGGGCTTTTTTTTTTTTTTTTTTTGCTTTTCAGTGACAAAAATTCTCTCATTACCCTACACTTCATATATTCTCAAATATACTGCTTGTTGTTTTACTTACACAGTCATTCTTAGTTTAAATGCAGCATTTCCTTAAGTATGATAGCTCTCATCCATCATATTTGCAACCATAGTTCATAGATAATCAAGTTTTATTAGACAGCACCTAAATTTACACATACTTTTTTTTTCCAACAAGTGAATCTTTGCACTTTCTGAAGCTCCAAGAAGTTAGTGCTTTTTCTACACTTTAGAAACTGCAATAGTAGTTGCATTCAATCCAGTAGCCTTGCTAAAGACCTTTGACCATTATCAGTAAACCATTACATATCTATGATGCCATTCCCCTGTAGTTTTGCTTTATCCTTTTCCGCAGGCAGAGCAAATAGGACGGCAGATAACAATTAGCATCGCAGAATAATTATGGTTTTGTTTCCTTTCTTGAGCTGTCTTCCCTCTGCAGAGTTACCACTTTCTCTCTAGAGACCACAGTTTGAGTCCTGCCATCTTAAATATGCTGCATTTTCCTGAAGGTATCTGCCCATTGCCATTGACTATAGAGAGAGTTTACATGACCAGAAACTTCTATTCTTACAGATGAAGTTTTAGAAATAATTTCTAACTTTTCATTTACATGCTCTGTTTAACTGAGATTTAGAATCCTTTTTACTATCTTGTAACTGAAATCTGTACTATTTAGTAGAGATTTCTTTCAAGTTCCTTTTTTAAAATACAATGCAATGATCTAATCTACAGACAATGCACTATTCCAGAGGGCGTGCTTTCTCCTACAGCTTACTTTTAAAACACTGGTACAATCTTTTCATCATTTTAAGTACCAGCAGCTTGCTTTTTTTTTTCTTTCCTTTTTTTTTTTTTCCTTAAGTGAAGCCTACCCTTTTCATATGTTTGCCAAAAAAATTGCCTGTTTTTAACAAACCTCCTCCCCCTTGTACCATTTTCCTCAAGAACATACTGAAATACTCCCAAGACCAGGCACAGGGCCAGCTAGACAAGCAGAAGGACTAGTTTAAGAATGCTGCTATGGAAATTTTAGTTTTCAAATCCTATTTTTACATGACTGAAAAGAGTTCCTTCAGATAAGATGAATTTCTAAAATAAAACAGTACTGCATCAAGGAGCTTTAGAAGAGCTGGCGATATTTTACAACCAGTTACTGGAAGTCTCCAGTCAAAGCCATCTAAATATACATTTTCCATGATAATTTCTGATTGAAGGAACATTAAGAAATAAACATTTTATACTCTCAAATTTGAATCAGTGGTCTGTATGAGCAGCCTTCCCTTTTACCTGTGAAACTAATTTTTGCAGTCTTGCTGCTATTATTATTCTCATAAAAATATGCATAGCCACACAGCATATGTGATTAGAACTGGTTTCAAGATAATTACTAGTTCTTGTGTTTTGGGCTGCTTGAGACGGTTTATGTTTATTGTTGCTTGCTTTTAAAAACCTGTTTCTTGAGACCAGGTACACCTTCACATTCCTCTCATTTCCTACCATCTCCTGTCTGTCTGTCAGTGTGATGCAGCCAACATCATTCTGGCTGGAGCTTCTCTTCCAGACCCTTTTCCTAGTATGCTGTGGTCAACCAGAAGGACCGAGCAAAGCAATACCTGCTAACTCGAGCAAGTCCCAAGCACTTCTGAATGCTCAAGTGGGACTTCTGCTGCAAGAAAACATCTTGGACCAGCTACGAAAACCAGGCTATGAGCCACAGAGCTCACCCAGCAGCATCCTTTAGGGACAGGGCTGCTGACCAGGGTCGGCACACGGGCAACGTGGTCATTCAAAACATGTTACCGAGGCCCTGTAGAGTAACGGCAAAAACACTCAGACGAGAAAGCCTGAATGACATTCCCTGCACTCTGTCGAGATTTATTGGTGCTATTATTATAGTTACAGCAATAAGAGGCATTCTGCAGCGCACATTCCTTGTTGGAAATTAATGGCAAACCTGACAAATACAGCTGGGAATTACTGCCGCGGGCTGTTGGTAGACCACTCCATCTGCCCTCTGAAGGGTCATTTTTTAGCATGACTTAAGTTTCACTCCTATGCAAATGGTGCAAGAGTACTTTCACCATGCTGCATTAAGTCTATTGCTGGCACCTAGTTTTCAGCCTTCCTAATGAGCTGCCGATTACTTATGCAAATTTGGAGAAACAGACTCTGCAACCTCTTACAGCAACCTCTTAAGCAGGGTGTACTATGTTTAGGGGCCTTGCTCCATGACATTTTAGTTCATTACCCCCCATGGCAGGGCATGTCATCTGAACTGCTCAGGTGAGAGAAGCAGCACTAGCACTTCCTACATAAAACACAGACTGTAAGCCAGAGCTCTATGTACCTGCATAAAATACTCTTACCAGCTTTCCTGGGTTATTCCTCCTCCCACTAAACTGACGACCAGCCAAAAAACAGCCTTAGAACCTACTTTTTCAAATAAATACAGTATCAAGCTTAAGATAAATTCTTAAAATTACCTAAGAACATCCAGAATCTCAAAACAACTCCCACATATGGGAGGATTTCTACATGCAAGCCATGTTGAAACCTGCCACAGATCTGACAGCGGAGGGTGATTTCTTATCCAAACAGCCCTGTAAATCCAGGTGAAAGGACCGGAACATTGACGGTTTCTCCAAAATACAGACTGTGAGGCTACCACGGTCCAGAATTAATGAATTTCTGTAATCTAATGAGTCTCTGGTTGGAGTTCAATTAATTGGCTAAACGTGTGCCAAATTTCAAGTGTAAATAGCTGCCTGTGTAGCTATTCTTCATAAAAACATTTTATTCAGCTGTTTGGCTAGTTGGCTCCATGATCAAACTGACAAGTAACAGCTGGAACACTGTGTCACACAGCTGTGTGTGAATTGCCTGAAGTCTTCCAAGAACATTTTATAATAGTGCAGCATGCTTCCACCTCCAACTGATTTCAGCCAGAAAAACAGCCTTTGCAGGATCACTCTTTTTATATTTTTGAAATATGTTTTAAGGATGATTAAATAAATATATGTTTTGAAGAATCAAAAAAAAAAAGAGACACTTTCTCAAAGCAATGATGTTTGAACGCAGAGTAAATGGGTATCTCCTTCTAGAATCTGTTCTGTGCAAAGAACAAGATAAAAATGCTTCTTCAGCGTAAGCATCTCAGCATTATGCTTTATGTGCTGTCTTGCGGGTTGTCATGGGGCTGAGTATAACATTGTTTTGACAGGAAAAATAGACCTTTTTTTCCAAATCATCAATTCCTTTGCCATAGCCAGCTTTAAGGAAAGGGAAAGTTTTCTTTATTGAAAGCTGTTAACTGGTCCACACCGCTCTTTAACCATAACCTTTTCTGCAGGTTAACTGCATCACTAGCAATTACTTTAACTTAGGCTAATAGACAAATTAAAACAATCTACCAAACTTAAATTTGCAGACTGTCTGTTTTTTCTTTATTAACATCTTAAAAGCCTTCATTATTTTTTTTAACAGTAATAAGAATGACCATTAAAAATGAATAAGATTTTCAATCTATTCAAGCTTCTTTTCCCCAGACTTCTCTGCAATGTTTAGTTATCATCATTTTTACTTTTAATAAAAGAATCAAGTTTTGTAAACTCAAACAAGAAAGAGGGAGAGATTGTGTCCTTCTAGAAGAGTCTCATTACTTAATAACTTGAGATATTCTAGGCCCTTCAGCACATATTATTTGTAAAGAGGTCCTTTTTACTTATGTATTTTTCAATTTTCAGGACCACTTATTCAAATTAACAAATACTAAAAGCATACAGGTTTTCGAAGCAGCATTCACATCCTGTCTCAGATGAAAAAGGCAGTTATACCTTCCCTTTCAAGAGAGGAGTTTAATGAAAACTGTTGTAAAACCTATGACCATTGTGTTTCTCAAAATACATGGTCAGGAGATTGCATGAAACTATGCACTTTTAGATCAAGAGCCACAAAACAATGATGAGCCTGAAGATACATACTGATTCTGAATTGATATATACAATTTATTCTTTTTGTTGTTAATAGCTGAACGAAACATATCAGTATCTCAGGATCAGAAAGATTAAAATATCAGTTTGACTGCTCAGTTACATGGCTTGGAAATTTCTTGCTGCCTCATCTTCATTCAACAAACCATCTTAAAATAGTTATATCAATTCTTATGTATAATTTTTTCATCTCTTCTATACCTAAGAAATGAAAACAGAAATATGACTCAGGCATCAACAGCCTAGCACATAATTTAGTCTCCACTTACCAGACCTGGATACCCATAAATCTATAGGGCTGGATGGGATGCGCCCAAGAGCACTGAGGGAACTGGCAGGGGTTATTGCTCAGCCGCTCTCCATCATCTTCGAGAGGTCATGGAGGGCAGGGGAGTTGCCTGAGGACCGGAAGAAACCAATATCACTCCAGTCTTCAAAAAGGGCAAGAAAGAGGTCCCGGAAAACTACAGGCTGGTCAGCCTCACCTCCATCCCTGGAAAGGTGATGGAGCAGCTCATCCTAGAGGCCATCTCTAGGCATGTCAAGAAGAAGAAGGTGATCAGGAGTTATCAGCATGGATTCACCAAGGGAAAGTCGTATTTGATGAATCTGATAGTCTTCGACAATGGGATGACTGGCTAGATGGACAATGGGAGAGCCATGGATGTTGTCTACATTGACTTCAGCAAGGCTTTCGACAGTCTCCCCTAACATCCTCTTGGGGAAGCTCCAGAAGTGTGGGCTGGATGAGTGGACAGTGAGATGGATTGAGAACTGGCTGGATGGCAGACCTCAGTGGGTTGTGAAAAAATGGGGTTGAGTCTAGTTGGAGGCCTGTGGCCAGTGGTGTCCCCCACCCCCACTGACCCCAGGGGTCAGTACTGGGCCCAGTGCTGTTCTACTTGTTCCTCAATGACTTGGACGAGGGCACAGAGTGCACCCTGAGTAAGCCTGTGGACAATACCAAACTGGTACCAAACTTCAGAAGGCCGTGCTCCCATTCAGAGGGACCTAGACAGGTTGGATAGTTGGACAGAGGAGAACCTCATTAGGTTCAACAAGGACAAGTGCAGGGTCCTGCACCTGGGGAGGAATAACCCCAGGCACTGGTACAGATTAGGGGTTGACCTGCTGGAAAGCAACTCCTCAGAGAGGGATTTGGGAGTCCTGGTTGACAAGTTAACCATGAGCCAGTAATGTGCCCTTGTGGCCAAGAAGGGCAATGGGATCCTGCCCTGCATTAGGAGAACTGGAGCCCGCAGGTCAAGGCAGGGGATCCTCACCCTCTACTCAGCTCCAGTGAGGCTGCACCTGGAGTACTGTGTGCAGTTCTGGGCTCCTCAGTACAAGAGGGATGTGAAACTTCTAGAGACGGTCCAGCATAGAACAACAAAGATGATTAAGGGACAGGAGCATCTAACTTATGAGGAAAGACTAAGCGAGCTGGCCCTGTTTAGCCTACAGAAGAGAAGACTGAGAGGAGATCTGATCAATATGTTCAAGTACCTGAGGGGAGAATGTAGGGAGGATGGGGCCAAACTCTTCTCGGTGGTGGCCAGTGATAGGACAATGGGTAATGGGTAAAAATTGAAACACAGAAAGTTCCACCTCCATGTGAGGATGAACTTCTTTCCTGTGGGGGTGATAGAACCCTGGAACAGACTGCCCAGAGAGGTTGTGGAGTCTCCTTCTCTGGAGATCTTCAAAACCCACCTGGATGCCGCCCTGTGCCACGTGCTCTAGGTGTCCCTGCGTGTGCAGGGCGGTTGGACTAGATGATCTCCAGAGGTCCCTTCCAACCTTAACCATTCTGTGATTCTGTGACCTACAGAGGGTCAGAAGATTAGATACAAGCCACATGTTGGGTCACGATGGTCAGGCTGGCATGACAAGAGAAAAGCCTGCTTGCAGCTCTCAGACTGTTTGCCTCTGTCTGCGTGACACTGTCAAGGAAAAAGGCCCTAAGTTCATCCTCAAAAGGTAAGAGGAGTTACCCTTGTCTAATGCCAGAAATAAGGCACCACTAAAAGGACTTCAGCATTGGTAGGTAAATGGGCCAACCAGCCAGTGCCACCAGTCCTCTCGTCCTTTAACGGATACTGAACACAACTCATGCATGGGTGAACATTCATCTTCGGAATGAATATGAACGTCTTATTCATCATCATCTGTTCCGGGCCTTTGCTTGGTGTCACATCAGCTGAGTCCTTCCTTTCAGTCTTAGCATTGAAATTCTGTGAGCTCAACTAAGAATAACTGAAGTGTTAAGAAGCTCCTGTGCAGATGTCAGAGCATTTCTGGTTCACGTGAGCAGTGGTACCGCACTGGAAAGATGGAGGAGGGATTTAAAGCTGGAGTGCAGAGTTTGGTATTTGCTCAGATGACATATGTAAATAATGAGCTTTCTGCAGCCTTATCTGAGCCACACGCCAACAACACGTGTTGCTGGCAAACTACAAATGTGCCATTTTAGCCATGCCGTCTTTCCTTTGAAAATCCTCTGCACAAAAAGATTTAATGGTGAAGACTTTGCATCAAAGAAAAGATAGCAGAGTGCCAACTGAGATGTACAATAAGCTGAGCATAGGTAATATGAAGAAGGTGTGGACTCACTGGGGTAGCTAGCACTACACCTAATACCCGAAGTACACAAGGAGTACACTTCTGTTTAGGTACAGATGCTGGTCTTTAATCTTTAATGTTATATGCAAACAAAAACAATAGTTAAAGAGGCAAACAGGGAGTCAGTCCACTCTTTTTGTCTGGAGTGAAGGAAAATGCTGGTCTAAGGTGACTCAGCTTGAATATGTTATGTACATTCTTAAAAAAAAAAATTCTTCCCCCTCTTCTTTCCTCATCAGTTCATTAGCAGCAGAGATCTACTCTCTGAACAGTCTTCTCTAGTTAGTTTAGGAAAGTGATTATTTCTTTCATGGATGGATGTCCTCACTAGACCAAGAGAAAATCAGAGACAGAAACATTAAGGTGAGCTGCACAGCTGTAGCAGAGCTGTGGGTATCCTTGATCTCATCCCCTTCATCCTTCCCACCAGAACAAGACACACAAAACCCCAGACACAAAAGATGATTTGACAGTATGTAAACAAAGAAGCTGATGGAGCTAAATGGAAAGCATCAATTCATTTTGTTTCCTTATTTAATTTTCTCAGCTATGTCCACTGCATTTCTGAAGCACAGGGCCATAAGGTTGAGAGTTTGGAATAAGGCCACAAGAATCACAATTAACTATCAATTACACTGAAAGCCTCAGATCAGAATCTCTAGACCTTTCCTTTCCCATCTACATAAATGATTTCAGCTAGTAGAAACTCAAGGACTATCCTATTAAATCTTTATAAATATCCAGGTTGTTCATATCACAGAATCACAGAATGGTTGAGGTTGGAATGATTACCATGAGAGATCATCTAGTCCAAGCCCTCTGCTCAAGCACGGACACCTAGAGCACGGGGCACAGGGTGGCAGCCAGGCGGGTTTGGAAGATCTCCAGAGAAGGAGACTGCACAGCCTCTCCGGGCAGCCTGTGCCAGGGCTCTGTCACCCCTACACTAAAGAAGCTCATCCTCACATGGAGATGGAACTTCCTGTGTTCCAACTTGCACCCATATGTATATCTAGGAGCATATGTATCTAGGAGCATACGAGCCTGTAATGATAGATGCAAAAGCATGCATTCCATCTTCTGACATTATTTTATTTGAGGAGAAATAAATTAGAGGGCAGCACTGCCTTTAATCACCTTGCCACTGGCAACTGCGCAAGCACGCTGTGCTGGTCTGGACTTTGTAACGGGAGCACAGCTTCATGAGAACTGCTCAAGAGAGTGCTGGCAAGCAGAGGTACACTCGCTCTGCACAGACTAACTCAGGTATTAGGAACAGGATAGCTACCTCTTTTGTGGAGCTAAGTAACTAGACAGAGGTACATGGAGTGCCTCATTCATCCTTCCAAATCAAGCTGGTCACTTCTTGACAAGCCTGTGCAGAGCTGAGTGAGGCAGCTGTACAGACCACCTCTCTATGCCATGCTCCCTTACCTCCATGCCCCATGCTGTCTCCTCTCCAAGCTCATGAATCTTCAGTCTTCTCAACATTTTGTCCTTGCAGATCACTCATTTATCTGGGTTTTGTTTTTCCTTCAGGAAAGGCTATTGCCTATCTGCATGAGAGTAATTGGGGGAGTAAAACATTAGAGGAGCAATATAAAGTATCAGAACCATGTCAAGATTTTGGGCTGTGCCAGCGGCCATCATTTGAAAATAAGAAACATGTCCAAATAGGGACAATAATAAAAGCTTGACATCAAGCTATTTAGTAGGGATATGAAAAGTTAATTTGCTTAGCATTTTAATTTTGCTAAGCAGGCACAAGACAGGTCTGTTCACATACTTAAAGGGTAATACAATAACAAAGAGAATGGACTATTTACACAAAAACAGCAAGCTAAGCAATGAGCTTGCATTAATAAGAAAAATTGAACTAGGAAATTAAGAGGAAATGGTTTGTTATGAAGCCAAGTGGAAAATAAAACAGTTTTCTTACTGAGGTAGTCAGCACTGACTAGAGGTGCTGTAAGCAGGTTATTTATTGAAACAGACTGTTATTTCTCCTAGCATGCCTCTTTTAAGATAATTCTGTTTCTTGTTGAGGGTCTTAGCTAATACTACCCTTATGGCTAGATTTAACTGTTAGGAAAACTTGCTCGGTGAGGTGTTGAAACATTTTTAAAGGAAGATGAAACAGGAAAAGCCTTCTCTGTGGCACTCCAAAGGTTATTCTACAAAAAAAAGAGCTTGAGAATAATCTCATACTCCAAATTGGCTTTTCACAATGCCAAAGTGGGAAATGTAAATCAAACAAAACCTGAAAATGATCCCACAGAAAATATTTACTTTATCATTGTCTAGGTTCTGCCTTCACATTGCTGCAGGATACAAGAATTTGTCCTCTTCTGAAGCTAATAACAGAACAGAAATAAAAAGCAGTCAAGAGAGATCAGTATGAATTTAATGCCTCCCTTTTCATTTATGGACTTCTGGATATCAGCCATGCATTTCTTGACCTTTTTTCATCCCTTAATGCCATATTTTCTCTAGGCCGGTTTACTCAAAGATTATCAAATCCCCATTAAGCAGAAAATATGCCACCTCTCCAAGACATTACTTCAAAGTTTAAAAGAATTTGACAAGACACACATCTCTAAGGGCTTGACAGATAAAGCTTTCCATCACAAAGTGCAATGGTACCAGAGAGGTTCAATCAAAATATGCAAATGAAAGTTATTTCTCCCACCATCTAATGAAATAATGAAGTAAATGAAATAATATCCAAAGTATATAGTTTAAAATTCAATCTAATGGTACAGGAAAATAGGTTTTCTCTTTTTAAAAATTATTTTTGTTTGTTTGTTTCCCAGGTCAAGAAACACACTAGTTAGCAACTTGAAGTTCAATAAAATGCATGATTAGAAAAATACAGTGACTTTCTACACTAGATCACTAATCAGAACTTGAAACCTAAAGATATTATGTGAGAACAGTCAGAAAAGACACTGGTTGGACTGACTTTGGCTGAAACAGAATTTATAACAAATTCACAGGCATTTTCACTTTATCTTGTATTCAGGAACTCTGAATATACTACTAACCTAAAGCTCCTCTCCAGCTACAAGCTCCTTTCCAGTCACAGGGAGCAAGCAAGTCAGAGATTGGACTGAATATCTGAGTGATAAAAGGAGAAAAGTGTCATGTTGTCGCCCATTATTTTGGACAGTGCCTGAGATGTTGCTGACTGGAATACAACCCAGACACCACCATGCAAAGGCAGAGTCAAAGAAAAATATATTGGAATTAATGCAATTCTTTAATGAAATACTCTGCAGTAGTATTTTGGCTTCTAAAGGTCCTTAGGCCACTTCTGTGCTGAGATCTGGTATAACTTCTAAATATCATTGAAAAGGCATAGGAGAGGATAATCTAAAAGGATCAAGAGTTGTTTCCCTTTGATCATCTAGTGGAAATAATAAAAAGAGTCTTCTACATAATGATTAAAAAGAGCAAAATCTGAGCATCTCCTTCAAGATGTCTGCTTCAATGACATTATATTGTCACATTTCTTATTAGTATCAGACTAGCTGAAAAATTCATTCTGTTTTCAGTTGTCAAGACGACTGCATCAATAAAACTTGCATAGTCTTAAGTCTCAGTGCAACAGACTGTTAACTCCGCAGACTGAAGTCCAGACAAGTTTTGTTTTTCTTTGTGACAGAGCAAAGCAGCATTGGGATTAGGAGAAAAATAATTAAGTAATGTAGACCAAATTCACTGTTGTGTAACATTTTGAGCCACTCTTGGGTCTCTAATTGGTTTTGTTCTGATTAACAGACATTCAGATTATGCCTAATAAGCAAGTAAACAATATCACATGCTGCCTACTACAGTAGACATATACCTAACTACCCAACACTAATTACTTCTAGATGGTTGTGTCAGTTCTACAAGGTATTTCCTTGTCTGTCTGGAGCAAAATGTACAAACAGAGCATCATTACTGGGAAGGTTTTTTCATTTAAATTCAATGAACCATTTCTTCCTGTCTTCCTATCAGCATACACTTGCAAAGCTAACCATAGGTATCATTAAGACCCTGAACTCCCTCTCCTACTACCCCATTTAAAAGTTTGAAAACAGGTCTGCTTTAGTTACATTTGTAAAGCTAATATGGTAACTGTATCATGTTCTCAGTCAAATTAACAGTGATCATCCAAACATATCCATGTCCAAACACTGATGAATAAGCCTATGTGCAACAACTAGCAATTATACTCTGTGCCAACAGAATACTGCTTTGTTCCTTGGACATCGTATAACTGGAAAAGGAAACAAGATATCCAGGCTGTGAAAGCAGAAGCAGTAACATTATCTGTAGCTGTTTATATACCAGGTAAATAGAGGGTTTCAGCACTAACAACCTTTCCATGCACAGCAGTACAAAAACAGTCCCAAAGAAAATACTATGTGTCACCCAAAGCCTGTAAGGAGTTTCATATTCATTAAGAATTCCACAACAAGTTTCAAGATTATTCTTTGAAAATTCTTTTCCATATTGCCAAACATGGAAAAAATATATATAAAAAAAAAACAAACAAACATCAATAAATCACTTGGGATTCTTGAAACAGAAAGGGAAAGAAAGTTTAACAAGTTTCACATGCTTCTTGAAATTTTCCAAGTAGAAGCTCAGTATTCATTTCCATTATCTGCAAAATATTTCCACAAGGACTAACTTGGTTTTAGGTACCCAAGCAGAGAAATTCTGAGGTACCTTGAAGACATTAAAAACATACATTTTAAGTTCCCTCTCACAGAACAGATAACTAAAAGACACATTCATGCAAAGGAAGAGGATATGTGGAGTCCAGGCTGAAGTCTTTCTGTCCTCACCTGTGACAGCAGACACCTCCAGCATACCTTGAAGCACCAATGGTGCAGAGATTGGCCTCAACTGGCTCAATTCTAAGCTGAACCTTGCCCGACAGCGGGCAGACTCCATTGGGGTCTGCAATTAGGCTCTCTAACAGGCCTCTGTTTAACATGGACTGGCATAGATTACCTAAAGTATGTTTCAATTTGTGGTATTTTATCTCTCACTCACTTCCAGTTTTAAAGCAACTGGAAATAAAATAACAAAGAAAGTAACTGCTTAAGTGCCAATTGATTTGAAGTAAATACAACTGTAATATATTTATTGTGGAAAGACTCCCTCACAAGGCAGAACACAATATTATCCTGACGTTAATGTAATAAAACATGTTGTTCAAACTGCTTCAGCAAATGAATCCGTATCATCAATAACTCTCAAATCACCTTAGTATTCAGATTTTGAAGATAAGCTAAACAAAGCAAAAAGCCTGTATCTTTTAGTATATTTATATATCAAAGATAATCATGACTTTTTTTTGGGGGGGGGAAGGGCAGAAATCAGTGAAATTATGCCTCCTACAATTATTGTCCTAATGTTTTTAAATTAACTTTCAGACTACTGATTCCATTATTTTGGCTTGATAATATCAAAGCAGAGCATTTCAGCATTTAATTACCAGTTATTTTGTGCATAGTATGTTTTGATTCTAATGAAAGCTAGCTATTTAGTTCTTTTAGAAGTCATCTTCAACCCTGAAATATTCATCAAGATCAACTGTGCTTTTTGTTATCTTCAATAAAATGCAGTACCTAAAATAGTTGATATTAAAAATCAAGACATAAAAGCAACTGAAATACCACTTAGCCCATAAAACTACTGTTTTTCCGCAATTTCACCACTGAGATACTTTTACCCCTTACCTCTTTGACATATGCACAAAAACCTTCAGACCAATCTTTCCGTAATTAGAGGCAGAAATAGCATCATCACTTCATTCCTTCCATTGCAAAAATACTTCAACTTTTATCCAGCTAACCTTTTACAGCTGAATGTCTTCATAGAAAAGCCCCAATAAACACAATTTGTCCTCCTCTAAAGGTCAAGAAACAATCAACAGTTTTGTTGGGCCAAACAACTGATACTTCCTGCAAATATCCACACACATTTGATCCAATTAAAGAAATAGTAAAGATATCACAGTTCTGATGTACTGGTAGAGCTGTTCCTTAAGAGCCCTGTATTGCCTGTTCTGAACATGCTCACAGCTGAGGTTGTCCATCTTTGCTTCACACCACGACAAACTTTTTCACTCGCAGCTGTGGAGTCCTTTCTGTGTATTATCAGAAACCCAAAGAAAGAATGTGCTTTCTACCTAAGATGCAGAGAGGACAAAATACAAAAACAAAGACTGAAAAAGGCAGGAAAGTCAGGCTCAGGAGAGGTGTGAGTACAGATACCCCCTTGTCCAAGCTCCAGTCTACAAGGAGGATTCATGCCCTACTTCTCCCTTGCTGACAGGTTACCCAACAGGGCTTTGCACTGGCAGTTAAGTTTTCATATCGGAAGTGTTTGTAGGACATCCGCTCTACTTACTGGAGAAGCTGAGAGGTGACCACCCACCTGCTATGGGAAAAGAAAGATTTGTCTTACAATTTAGACAACTGCAGAGATGGACCCTCTGCTTTTTGTTGTTGGTGCTGGTGGAGGGAAATCAACCACTTACTTTCATCCTTACACCCGCTCTGTCCCCAGCTCTAGGGCAATTTAGTTTTGCCAAAGATACTACATTTGACTTCAAACAGAAATTAAGTTAAAAATAATTTCAATACTACCGGCCAATAGATGAAGTCAAACTAAACCTAATTTTAGATTTAAAAAAAAAAAAAAAATCTGCATTTAGCACTTGGATTTAAGTGGTATTCAGTAATTATGGCCTACTTCAAATGAAGAAGCAAATAAAACACAAAATTCCCACAATATTTTAAAAATTCATCACTCTTCTTTGAACCTGCTTTACTCATGCCTAAGACTGCATAACCTCAAATAAAAAAAATCATCACTGTGAGTGATGGTTAGCTGAAGATATATACACATCTATTATGGTTTTAGGTGAAAAACTCTCTTACCAGGGCTCTTCACAAGAGTATTTTCCTATATACATGAATGTAAGAATCTGAAAGAATATCTAAAGAATTTTTATCTAAAGAATTTCTAAAAAAAAAAAAAAAGTGAAGAAACACTTTATTACATAAATCACTTCCCCTCTTAATTTTACACTTAGCAGTGTGTCCAATATAATTACTCATAATAAATTGCCATATGATTGAATTTTTCTTTTTATCCAAAAAGCATCACCAACATCTGATCTAGATGATTAGAATTTGGCTCAATGTCTGCAATGGAATTTTCCACAGACACACACACAAAAAAAAGTTAATACTGAGAAAATTATAACATAAATGGAGTTGTAAACATATTTTTCTGTTTCTCTAAAACTGTACTAGGATGGAAGAAGAAACAAATCAACAAGACAATCACAGGTGTATGAACACAAAAGAGAATCTTGTGCATTTTGGCCAGGCTTTTAAAAAAAGTGTTCAGTAACATTTTCTATGAATTATTTTCTCATTAGATTTTTAAGATAGATAAAAAGTGATGCTAGAGTATTGTCAGGAAATTTTAACACAACAACATTAGAAAAGACACAAGGCTAGAGGATAAGCCAACAACGGTGAACAGTGATGACTTTCCAAACAGTCCGGACACAGCAACACAGCTAACACAATGAAATTGTTACAAGAAATATACACACACACATATATATACATTAAACAAAAAAGAATTGCCCTTTCAGCAAATATTTCTAGAAAAGTAAACCAAAGACTTAACTACGGTAAGTTCCTAAATCCTGGGAATTTATTCCTAGATTCCAAATCCAGAGGAAAAACACCGAATAAAACAAGTTATTCTAGAAGATTTTAGCAACTCAAAACATCCAGAACTAGCAATATAGGATTTTATGTCATACACAAAAAAACAGAATTTCTGCTTCAGATTTAAGGTCTAGGAATTGGGTGTGGAATATCACGTACATTAGTGAGAAAAGCCTGGCTTTGAGTGTGGTATTATACAACATCTCAGTAGCATAGGACTAAAGGGAAATTATTAATTCTCAGAGTTAATATTGCACAGTACACATTGGTTTCATTCTATGTCAGATAAAATTGAACTGTAGCTCAGCAACTAAATTAAAGCATACAGAAATTAAGATAAAGGCTGATGGGATATTGTGTGACTGAGACAAACAAGATGCCCATTGTTCAAAGTACTAACAAAGGTCAACAAATAAGAGATGTGCGGGATCATATGTGGAAGAGATATGGACCAGGAAGCATTAGAAAACAGGATGAACTGAACACACAAATAATTAAAAGAGCTTAATATTTTCAACAAATGGATAACTAATCAAATGAAAAGGGCATGAAAGCCCCTTGCAAATGATAATAAGAGAATATGTTACAATATGAATTGAAGAAGGGCAGTAGATTTAATCAGGTCTCCTGAAAAGCTGAACTCAGTAATTAACACTGCATACTGTTGACTATCTCTTACAACCCTAAAAGGGCAGGTATACTGCAAAAGTAGTTCTAAATGACTCCTGATAGTTTCCTTAACAAGATGCACAAAGTAAATCTTACCTGAAAAGTTACAGTTCAAGTAATTATTTTAAAATAACTTTTTCAACACTTCAGCATTTCCAAACAAGGTTACTTCCTTTAAATCAAATGGTGTTTTTAAGTTTGTTCAGTCCCGCTTATCAAATGTTTCTGGATCCTAACTGTTCTTTATCACTTTCTTCTTTGTGAGGCTTTATGATACCTCCTCATACCCAAGTCTCATTTAAAACAAATACAGCCCTTCCTAGACTCCTAGTTTAAAGAAAGAACAACAAATGTTCTACCCTATGTTTAGTACCCTGAGACTACCTATCCTCCCCCCATCACTACCTATCCTCCCCCTAAAAACTATTGCTCAGCAGCTAACTAACTAGCTAACTAGCTCAGCTTTAGCTACACAATCTTCCAAACTTCCTCCTCCCAGTCCTAACTTTATTAGGCCAGAATTATAGAACAAAAAGATTATTTTTCAGTTCCTACACCGTTCTTCTGTCCCCATCCCCCCGCACTATTTGTGTGAATGTTCATATTTCTGCTGTTTCATCTGGAGACTTGCAACCTGTCAACCAATGTGTTCCCAAGGATTTTAATGGCATTTCTTTCATTCTCTCTCCTTTAGTACCCATCAGGCCCTATTTAGGGAAATTGATTGAGCTATGTCAGGAAGCCCTTCTTTTGTGCATGTTATGTAGCATAATTTAAAGTATATAAAGCAAAGCAACTACATAAAATGCATCTTTTTCTCCACAAAGAAAACCTCATTTTACTAGCAGAGAATAGCTGAGAGGAAATAAGGAAAAGTAAAGCTAGAGAATTTGAAAAATGACATGGCAGAGTGAAATAAAAGATATACAAAAGTTTAACAAGTTTACAGCCCTTGTGATTCACTAAATAAATCTGAAGATATATTACACAAATGAACTCACATTATCATTTGCTTATGACACAAAACATATTCATATACGGTCACATGTTTCTGATGTTAGGAAAAGGACAGTGAACTCTCTTTTTAGTTTGGACCTGGTTAGGACAGGACCTATCCCTTAGGCAGTTAAAAAGCACATCTGAAGGTTGGCGTTGGTGCTGGGATCACCGGGGAAGCCAGGAAGCCCCAGCTTGGCCCAGCTGGGATAAAAGCATTTTTCCTTTGGGGAGAAAATGAGCAGTTTGCCTCCAACAACATTGAACCACAGGAAATGAAAATCAGAAGATGCATTTCTCAAGATTGTAACACACAGCTAAAGCTCGGATTAAAAGAGGTAACGCAGACACATAGCACTGAAGATAGTTGCATGGTTGTATCAAACCCTGCCAGAAAGATGTTTAGCACCAGGGGGTTTTGGTCTGGTCTTTTTTTCCCCCCTCGAAATAAGTGGATATTTTCCAGTTCGGTTTATCTTTTGTACCCAGACAGTGGATTTAAACCTGCAAAACTGCCAAGCTTGGTAGTGTAGACCAGGGAGGAGGGACATGACAAGACACACTGCTTCTAGAAGATTTGGAAGTTCACAGCCTTTGAAAATTAAAATTCCTTTCTTGGTACATGCATTAAAAGGATTGTATGAACTTTCTAAACGTTACAGAAAGCAAAGCAGGTAACATACCTCATAGTAACTCCGCACAGCGTTACAAAACGCCTCATCTGCTACAATCTGCGTCTCCCCATTCAGAAAGGCCTGGAAACGTTCCTTCAGGATCTGCAGCTGTTGCTTATTGAGCTACAGGCAAAACAGAGAGGGAGAGGAAAGAAAATAACAAATGCAGTTAGTCTCGAAGTGAAACCACTTGGCATCACAGGATTCATTGGAAGGTGAGGCTGGTGGGACAAGAGGGCCCAGGCTCCCCACTGGCTGCAGCTCCTCTGAGTCCCAGCTGGGTGACACCCTAAACATCCAAGCTCATCTTGACCCTTCCCTTCCTGCCCCCAGGGTGCTGGGGATAACTTTGCATGTGAAATATTCCTCAGAAGAAGTATCCACACATACTCAGGACTGGATGACCGATCCTCACCCCGGCAGTAGCTGCAGCTAAGAAAATTTAGTTCCAGCCTTCAAGTATTTCAAATCTTTTCAGCTTTCAAACAAAACAAAACAAAAAACTCCAAATTTTTGAGTGGCCCAATCAGTACTGTGAGCAAATTTTAACAAATACGCTCACCACAAAGAAAACTGACTCTTACCCACCCTGGTGGATCACTACCTATAAAGACAAATAAATAATCTGTGGGAACATCTGCCACACATGCCCAAGGCCAGTACCTAATTTAGTTCAGTGAATTACAGTGAATTACATTGAATCAATTTACAAATTTATTGTTATGGTAAGAAGGAAAACTGGAAAGGTCTCCAGTGATGAGATACAGGCTTTTTGCCAGGAGTTCATTTATGCTATCTAAATATTTAGGGAAATACTTCTCCTTATCACATCTGTGAAGAGAAGTTAGAATGGGATATCTAAGGAGATGTCCACCAAGATACTATTACAATAAAGCAACAATCATCAACAGTTGTTTTGCTTCCCTCGGACTTATTAACTAATGTACAGTTTTTATCACAGTGAGTATTTTTATTTTTTTAGTTAAAAAAAAAAAACAGAAAAATTTATACCCAGAAGCATTTTGTTTTCAAAGGGCAAGAAGCCCTTTTTATTTGTAATGGATAAACTGCAACAAATAATATTATTCCAACAGCAACAGTTTACTACGTCCTTCAAGTCCCAGGAAACCGCTAGACAAGAAAAAGCCAATATGAGAAAAATATTTGTATTTATTTTTATTACATCTGCACATACACCAAAAGTAGGATCTATGCACCCATTTTATACATCCATTCCTTATGCAGAACCTCATTAGCTGTTTCTAAGAGAACTCGATCTTCATTCCCAGAAGGGGACTGCAAGACTGCTCTTTCCTTTTACCTGACACATTTCTTCTCCCATTCTGCTAAAGATACTGGAATAGTTATCAGAAAACACAAATCACAAGGCATGTTTTGGGCTTTTATTTAAATGTAAGCACGTTTGCTCTTGCAGGGGATTTTATTAAGAGCTTCCATTCTTACAAGCAACATCCCATTGCTAGGCAAACAGCTAATTCATTCTACAGAATATTTGCATGTCTGTCACTACAACATATGGGCTTCCTGCCAAAGCAATTAGGAAAATGTGTTTCTGTGCTTGCAGACTTTATTCTTCAGGTGATTTGCTTGCCTATTACCCACATATCAAACAAAAACACTAGGAATAAGGCAATGAAATATAAATTTTAATTTTGATTTCCTTGTTTCTAAGTACTTTAACAAACTGAAATGCCTTTAAAATATTGCTTATATATTCATTATTTCAAGTAGTAATTCTGAGTATTCAATGGCATTTAAGAATTATTGCATCCTTCTTAAATTACTCATGTTTTAGTGTGAAATCTGGATGAGTAAGGGAATAAGTTCTTTGACAAAACCAAAAAATAGTAATTCCAATGGAAAATGTGAAAAGCTACACTTCATACTATGGACAATTTGAGCTCTATTCACAGATTCTGAGCACTGTGACACACAGAGATACAGTTATGCTAACCTCCAAAATACAGTTTAATTTACAGTGATCCATTCCAGCATATAACTCCTCTGTTTTGGTATTTTAAAGAATACAGAACATGAATTCTCATTCCCTCACATATTTTACCCTTAATGTTTGTTTTTAATGCATTCATTACCACACTTCAATTTGAAGGCAAGTACCTTAAAAAAAAAAAAAAAAAGTAAAATTAGTGGCTTACAGCCAACAAGAGAAGTCTAATTGTATTAGGATACCATTATAGGAAATGAAGAGAAACTGGTGTCTGTAGAGAACATACTGAGTCGCAGGTGCTGCTAACCAACATAACCACTCAAATCCGAGCTAATTTCAATTATCACTCTTGATTAACAAAAGAAGAGATAAGAAGACTGTGGACAACCAGGATCCCACCTGAAGTGCTTAGGGGTGATAAATCTGGAACATGTCTTTTTTTTTTGGCAGAAGGTTACAAAAAGGAGCATAAGCGCGTTCTTTTGTCCTAGTACCTGTCCCATGTGCACGGACCCTCTACTTGGTGCAAGACCTTCCAGCCCTTTGCATCCTGCCTCTCACATGACATTTTAAGACTAGTATGAAAAGCTCTGAAATGCTACACTTTTTTAGTGTTCTCTGTTTGTTTGTTTTAATATTACTACAGGTCCCCATAAATGTAAGCAGAACTCAGGGCATGAACACACAGTAACACTTTCATCAAACTGCTTTGTTGTTTTAAGGTTTATTTCTAGAACCTGCTGCCATATTTTTTTGTGATACTTCATACCAACCACTGCTGCTTCATTGGAGAAAAAATAACTAAATTCAAGCTAGTTGGAATTGCAGTTTAGTCATTCTGCAGAATATAGTTGAAAGATAAGCAAAGGAAACTTTAAAGAGAAAAAAAAACCCTCTTTTTTATTTTTTTTCTCTTTATTGCAGCCTTGCAACAGATAAAAACTTCTCTTCTGTCCTTCCCTCTTTTCCAAAGGGCAACATTTCTCTTATTTTACATCTGCTAAACTTAGGAGACTATCAAAGAATAAAAATGCATGCTTAAAACAGAATAGCCTTTTTGAAGAACTGTTAAGTAAAGAATAATTAACTTTTGATTGAGTTGCAGTAGTAAATTTTGCTTTCATAATTTAAACACTAATCAAAGTTATCAAAATGTCTCCATGCAATTAGTTATTTAAAAGACAAAAAAAAAAGAAAGCTCACTTGCATTTAACACTTCAAAGAGGGTAGTCCAATCTATTTCCTTTTCAGCAGAAAAAGATCTTTTTGACAAGGATTTGCTGTAGATGAAAATTTTTATCACTAATACAGTATTACTTAAAAGTCATGCTGCCAATATGCTGTAAAAGAAAGATGGGACATGAAAGTGTAGAAGCATTCCTGCTCCACTCGTACATTTCAACAATCTCAACAAATTGCTTTTACACCCAAGGCTTTACTTCTATTTTTGTAAGATGCCTCATTTTAAACTGAGCAGGCAGCTTTTAAGTTCTTCCATCAGCACAGCTTTTCCTTTACAGTAATAAACAGCAATACTTCTAAGGAAACACCACACATACACGCGCTTGTAAAACTGTTTATCCCTTTGGTTTGGAAGGGAAAAGAAAAAACAAAACCCAAACACCCTTGCTTCAGAGACTAGATGGTAGTTTTAGGGCAGCTTGATCTGTTTTTCAGCAGCGATGTGCACAGCACATCCCAGTACTGCCCCCAATGGCAAAGGGACAAGTCCTCTCACTTGCCACCAGCCTCCCCCTCTCCAAGGCCTCAGAGGCCACAGACACTGGGATGCACCCACAGGCTGTGCATGGCCCAATTCCCTGTGAAAACAGAAAAACAAAGAGCTGGACCTGAAGGAATAACATTCTGAACCATTGCCACCTTGTGGCAATCTGAGAAACATAGCAAAAAAAATTAACTGCTAATCACAAGCTCCCAACTGTGGTTCCTGCGAGCAGCAATAAACCTGAGACCTGCCCTAGTAGGAGCAACGGTATTGCTTATTCTCTACCCCAAACTAAAATAAACCTTTCCCTAACACATCTCGATATTCAAGGAAAATAAAAGAAGGTGATAACTGCAATTATAAACAGAACCAGATAAAACACTTTTTATACTGGATGCAAAACATGAGGGTTGAGGAGGAGCTAGCCAGACAGCCATTCCTCAATCTCAGCTGCAATGTACATGAACGATTACTATTTATAACTATTACAACCACTATTTAAGCCCCCTAACACTTCCCAAACAGGTTGGGTTTTAGCTGCTTCAAAACTGTGCCATTTTCCCTGAGGTCTTCTGCTAATTCCTGGCTTCTTGCCACTGCCTGTGGTGATGGGAAGGGCAGAGCTCTGGAAAGGGACACGCACACCCATTTCCATCACAGCAACTGGGGGCAGGACATGGAGTCTTAGGCTGCACCTATCATAATATTCCCCTTCCAGCAAAGGAAAATATCTGTGCTATGTAACCAACTGCTAATGAGCTTCATCTTACATCACTGATGAGAATAAACCGACAGAGCGTATAACCAGATATAGACAGTGATTATATCTCCACTCCCCCCATTCTCCTCCAGCACTTTATCTCCTCTCCAAGTATGTGCTTACATAGAGAAGAGCATTAACAGTCTTTTGGAGCACAAAAGAGATGGAGAATGTTTATTTTTTGGTGAAATACTCAAGAGATTTTCTTCCAAAGAGTAAGATTAAATAGATAGTATTAGAGAATCTAACAACTAAAATAAGGTTGATAGTTGTGATTACTGTGCTGAACTATGCAGATCTTCATAGTGTAACATAACTGTTCTATATAAAAAAGATTTTATAAAAAAACAGTCTATATTATGTTATGTTACGTGTCAACACAAGGTATGCTGCCCTTTTCCATTCACTGCTTTAACCACTTATATTTTGTAAATGATGGCTCAATATTTTGCTGTCACTTAGCAATCTGAGCTGTTTTTGACTATCTAGGGCTGAAATTATTCCAACTCTTTTTTAGTATTCTCTTTGCTGTCACTCAGATTAGACTACTGTGTGTACATGTTGAATGTGGAATAATTCAGCACCTTACAGAATTGAATCTTAGATTTACAAAAAAATTTAATTATATTTAGCAAAATAATTTCTCATTAACATCATTTTTATAAGCAAACAATTAGCACAACACAACATTTATTTCTTGTTGGCCTGCCAATTGTTTAAAAAAAAACCAATCATTCTACAATCCATTTGTTGTTAATTCAATTCTACTTACAGGATACTTTCTTACAAGTTAGAAATATTTTCTGCACCATTAAGTCTGAAACTTCAAATATTTTCATTGTCCAGAGCAGCATATTCAAAATTCTCAGACAAGATTGTGAAAGATCTCATGTGGCACAAATGGTTTTGGGGCCAGTTTTCTCCGAGGGGCAGAGAGGACCGGACAGCAAAGGCAACGGGTCACTTAGGAAGGAGTTAAGTGCACCTTGAAAGCCAAAATATAAAAATTAGAAGTGTTTTCAAGAAGTGCAGATTAACTACTGCACAGAGAAAATAAATATATTCTAAAAGAAGTGGAACAAAAAAAAAGTTACACTTCTCAGCTGATGGATGGAAGTTGTTGGACAGACATATAGAAAGAAATGGAAGAAGAAGAAGAAACTATTTAGAAGTTTCTCACACAAATTGTTCATTTGTTGTCCAGACAACTCCTTTTTCTTCTACTGGACTGTACCACACCAGGAGAAAAAGCATCTGTTCTACATTTGTCCTAAATTCAATAACACATCCCACCCTGATAAAAGCTATCTTCTCAGAGATGATGTTGGCAATGCAGCTGCAATCATTTTTCTCTTTTTACCTACTCCTAAGATTTTTTATAGGATTTACCTGGTGAGGATCTCAAAGCATAGCTGGGGAGACTACAGCAGAGTTGCCTGAACTAAAAGAAACATCAAGGAAATACATGTTCCTCCAAATTACTCGTTTTCATACCCTTTCAACCACAGCTTTCTAGCTTCACTAGAAATAAGTAGGAGCAGATGGTCCACACCACTGAAACACCCTTCAGGTTAAGGGCAATAATTTTAAGCTTCAAAGGATGTATTTTTAAATGCACATAATTAAGACGACAGATTAGGGCATCACAGTCACAGGAATGAAAATCTCTAAATGTGGTATGTAACTCTCTAAACGTTCACTTTTCACATTTTAAATGGATCTCCCTGGCTTCATGCAATTCTTAAGAGATGTCCAAGAGAATGCTATGTGAACGCTATCCAAAGTTGTAGTTCCCTGGACAATCCTTATATAACTTTTAGAGCCACAGGAAAACACTTGATTAAACTTTTCTTAAAAAAAAAAGTACTCCCAAAATTATCCTACTAGCTCAACAGAACAAGCAGATATAAATGGCTGTCAATCATGTTTTAGTGATTCCAAGCAACTGGATCTTCACAATTGTTAAACTGGGAAATTATAATGTAGCTAATATCTTCTAACATTTTAGTGTCAGTATTTTCCTGACACTGAATCAGAATTTTTCTTTTACTGCGGTTTTATCCTATTTCTACTTGTTGCCTTTTGCTATGCTATTTCTTCTGCTTGATACTCATTTGCATCACTCAAACCATTCAGAGTTTACTTCTCCACATGAGCAACTTTTCCTTAACCAATCTCTGTTTCTTTGCTTTTTTGAAGGGAAGCAGCAGCTCTCACAATAAAAACAAAACATTTGTGGTTGGCTTTCTTCCTTCTAATGAAGATTCTGGATTGTTTCCCATTTTCATAGTTAAATATGAATTCCCAAATATTTACTCTCCCTTCCTTTGTGAAAAAAAAAAAAAAAAAAAAAAAAAGTTGCATAAAGTGATCCAACATGGATTATCTCTTTTTTTTTTTTTTTTAATCCTTCCCACCTGTTTTGGTGGGATCAGAGCTCCCAGTGTACTATTCCCTGCCTCATCTCTCTTCTCCTTCCATCAGACATGTTCTCAGCAAAAAGACCTCCACGCACACCCAAAACACTGCCTCCCCAACACACATTAATACAAAAGTACTTTTAGTCTACACCAGTGTGTAGTTAGGATAAGTAAATTCACCATTTACAACTTCCCCTTGTACGTCTCCACTTCAACCCTACATAAGCTTCGTAAGCTATTCCTTCATGGTGTAAAGGAGCTTTCATAGTATCTTCAATGATTTCTTTTCAAACACAGCCCACGTGGTATCCTCATGTTTCCCATTTTTGCACTGCTTTTGAAATTTTTGTCTTTCAGCTTTCATAAATGAATTTTGTCAATCTTCTTTTTCTTCTATTCTTTCAATATTTCACTTGAAGACTTCTCCTCACAGATGTTTCAGGGAGGGTGCAGAGGGTGCAGAATGTTTTACCTCTGGACTACCTCAGCTAAAATGCACAAATAGATCTTGTTCAAAAGACTCATGTAAGAGATGATCCATAGTTCTGTTTTCTCCTTCTCCCACTTCAGATGCCATTTAGAAAAAAAATTAGCAACAGTACACTGCCATTCCAGTCTCTGCCATCTCTGCCACAGTTCCCCTCTGTCAATTTGAGGTCAGCACAGCCCTCTACAAATGCCCTTAAAGTTGTCCATGCTCAAGATTCTTTTTTCCTTCATCAGTCATGGACACTGTAGCTCACAGCTCATAAATATAAACATTTCCTTCAGCTAAGTTTTGCCTTCTTCCAGGCAGAATTTTTGCATCCCTCTAAATCAGCTTTTGTGATCCAGCTTTTACTATGTTCAACACAACCTGCTTACATAATTCTACCCACTGAGTATGGCAACACTGTCTTTTCATGTGAAGACTGTTCACCATCACAAATACCTGTTTCTTTCTTCCACCATGAAAAGAAAGTAGAAAGTAGTGAGAAGAAAAATCAGACACATATTCAGAAAGAAATCAGACACAGCATCAGTTTTACATAGATTCATTTTTTTCCCATTCTGTTAGAGAAAGTTTGGGGTTTAGATCTCTGCTATTCCTGCATGAGGACATTATTTTTTCTAAACAATGCTTTCCTAAAAACTTTTATGGTTTGATTCCATAAGCTCATTTCCTATATGGCCCTTTTGTGCAAGAGCTAAGGATCATCAAATACACAGCAATGCACATTATCAGTGGTGAGAGAAATTTAATGCTGTGGAGGAAAAGAAAGGACTATGAAGGTCTAGAGAATTGACTTTGTCCACTTACTCTACTTAAAAACAAGCAGAAATAAAGTTAGCACAACAAAATTCTGCTTTCCCCAAAGAAATATTATCTGAAAGAAATTATCTTTCAATTGGAGTTTCTACTGAGGTGCAGGGAAAAAAAAAAATCTCATCTCTGATTAAAAAGCAGATTTATGTAAGATTTCAGTATCAGTAACACAGACTTACGGGAGGAGGGAAGAGATATAGAGAAAAAAAAAGTTTAATTAAGGTGTTTTCCACTGTGCAATAGTGTTAGCACTAATTAAAAAAAAAGTATTAAGCTTCATTTATTTCCACGGAAAGTTATTGGCAAAATGTATTTCCCTTATTGCAATCTTCGATGCCTTGAGGGAACAGAATTAAATGGCTGAGTCAGCCTGTAAAACAGCAAACCAATTCCCTTACATCACGTTTTCTCCCATGCACTGAAAACTAAACAGGACAGAACATCAAAAACCGACTGTCTGCCAACTGAAACATGACTTTGGACCATGCTGGATATATTGGTAACTTGCTCTCTTCAATGAGTAAACCAGATGAATCACAACAAACAACGAGGTTGTATGGTAAAATAGTAAAGATTTCTTTACTCCATACATAGATATCCAATTCAATAATAAACACAGGCAATTACAAGGAGTAATAAAATCATTCCTTGACAAAGACATTTTTGCAATTTATGATAGAACCTAAAGGATGTGCAAATAATGTTACCTTCAGCATGTCTCCATTCTTACACTGAACAGCATAGAGCAAGTACATTTTATTTCCCTCCCCTTTTTTACAGACTACACGAATCACAAAATGAAGAATAGAGACCTCAAGACATTTTCCAATATGACAATCCAAATAATTAGGTTAGGCAAAAAGACATATTAAATGAATGCAAGTATTTTCATTACAAAAACACATGCATCCAGAACTTTATGATTAGCTTCTCAAATGGCTGTTATTTTCTATACTCAAGGTACGATTCAGAGGTCTTTGGAATCACAGCTAAATTCTGTGAAACCTCAGTATACCTAGTTATGGCATCCACCAGGAAACACCGGAGTAGTACAAATGCAAGAATGTGATGGAAAAGAGAAGACTGACAGACAAAAAATAACTGATTGTCCCACAACACTCGTAATTGTGCCCTAAGTGAGGAAATCCCAAGGTAGCTGCACTATTCTGCTGACACCTAAGCCAGGAACAAGCCGGCAAGTAATACTACGTTCATTTTCTCTTTTCTAATGTTTGTTAAAGATCAAATCACTTAACCTAATATCAGGGTTCTTTTTTCTCCCCAAAATGACACCATATAGGAACGGATGAATTCCATTTTTGCCTTCTCCAAATTCTAACTCACATATGCTAATATCTTCTTTGTTCAAAGGATGGTACAGCATCTAATAACTTTTTCAGATAAATATATTACCAAAAATCAAAACTAGTACTGTTATAAATAGCCCTAATTAGCTTGTCACAGATTGTTCATTAGGGTTTTAAAGAGAAATGGATTGACACAGTATTTTGAGATATGTTCATTTATTAAATTAAGTGCAGAGGAAAAGAAATGAGTCAGATCAAGATCAAATAAATATTGTAGAAGTCTTACAATTCTGATTATGAGCTAGTTAATGGAGAATAGTCTGGAAAGTACCCCACAAAGTCGTAGGACATCTAGTCATAGGAAATGCTATTAAAATTCAATAGCACTGCTTTAGGACACAGCAGGTAAGCGAATACAGTCTGGAAACATAATATTATAAACACAATTTGGTAACTCTTTAAAGATCACTTGTTTTTATGTACACAAACAACTTTGAAACAATTGGTTTTAAATCTCATTTTGAGGGTTCAAAGAGAGGATAAAGTCAAAGTTATAAACCACCTTTTGTCTTAATCACATCCATTAGACCCTTCTAGCATATTGAAAGCTTCAGCTTACAAAGGAAAATATTTTATAATGTTATGAAGCAGAGAGGGGAAAAGATGCATAGAGATGAAATCCATTTGTTATAGCATCAGGTTGACCAGAGTTTCTGGCACCGAAACAGGCCAGCTGCGAGACAAGGGCAAAGTCTGATCCAACTAAACATGACAGGATAACACTCCACACCAGATTTTCAGAGACAAGAGCAAAAATGAGACAAGTGAGAGCAAAGAGCTAGAAGAAAACCACGAAAGAGACACAGCCATCAGAGACTAATCCTCAGAGAAATGGGGAATGCAGAAAAATGAGTGGAGGTGTCCTTTCCTACTTATCTCAGTTTTTTCCTGAATGTTCAGTAAAGTATCTACAGGGAACACTTCTACTCAGGTCTGCTGAAATTCATTCCCAAATTTATGAAGTGTAGAAATGGAATCAGTGAACTATTCTCAATTTACCTTTACTTCTATGCTGACAAGTATTTGCAGTGTGGTGCTTTTGAAATACTTTTACAAGCTATGGTTTCATGAGCCACTTCACTCCCTTAAAATCCTGCATGCATT